>PVJI01001295.1:0-189308 GCA_004026765.1 Micronycteris hirsuta
GTCACGGACAATACCTGGGTCTTGTCCATGTTATCTTGGGGGAAAAGCAAATCCAAGTCAGAGAATGACAGCAAATTCAGTTCTGTTAACTGAAGACAACTTAATTCCAGCTGAAATGTTGTTTCTGTGCCAGCAAACAAGCTCTACTCACTGTTCTCGCGCGACCCAGGGGTTTATTTTCATCACTCATAGCAGTCAAGTTGAGCTAAACCAGAATTCAGTTTTGATGTGAATTTCAATTAAGGAGCTTCAGAGCCTCTAGGTTTGAACGTGCATATTATCGGCAGCTCTCAGAAGAGCAAGCCTTCCTCACCTGATGTTGGAAGGGCTCATTTTCATTGCTTTGATCAGTAATTAAAACTTTATTAAATATAGAATTCTTAATGTCTGACTAGCTAATTTTATGTGAGTCATGCCTGACATAGACTTTACATTTTTTTTTACAGGTAACATAAGTTTTTTTTTTTTCAAAAAATGTTAATTGCGTTTATTGGGGTGATGTGAGCTAATAAAATTATGTAAGTTTCAAACGTACAGTCCTAGAATATACCATCTGTGTACTGCATTGTGTGTGCACCATCCAAAGTCAAGTCTCCATCTATTACCATTTATCCTCACTTTACCCTCTTCTGCCTCCCCACCCCCATCCCTCTTGTAATCGCCATACTATTGTCTGTGTCTGAGTTTTTTTTAAAAGGAACTTTTTAAAAAAGACTTTATTTATTTATTTTTAGAGAGAGGGGAAAGGAAGGAGAAAGAAAGAGAGAAACATCAGTCTGTGGTTGCCTTTTACGTGAACCCCACCGGGAACCTGGCCCTCAACCCCGGCACGTGCCCTGACTGGGAATCCAACTGGCAGCCCTTTGGTTTGCAGCCCACGCTCAATACACTGAGCTACGCCAGCCAGGCTTGAGTTGTTTGTTTGTTTTTTGCTTAATACCTTCACCTTTTTCACCCAGTCCCCCAACTCCCCTCTCCTATGACAGCTGTCAGTTTTCTGTATCTATTAATCTGTTTCTATTATATTTCTTTATTTTGTTCATTAACTTCCACATATAAGTGACATCATATGGTATTTGTCTTTCTCTGGCTGGCTTATTTCACTTAGCATAGTACTCTCCAGGGCAGTTCATGCTGTCTCAAAAGGTAAGATTTTCTTCCTTTCTATGACGAAGTAGTATTCCACTGTGTAAATGCACAACGCCACAGCGTTTTTATCCACTCATCCACTGATGGACACTTGGGCTGCTCCCGAATCTTGGCTATTATGAATAATGCTGCAATGAACAGAGGGGTTCATATATTCTTTTGAGTTAGTGTTTCAAGATTCTTCAGATATATTCCCAGAAGTGGGATTGCTGGGTCATAAGGCAGTTCCATTTTTAATTTTTTTGAGGAGACTCCATACTGCTTTCCACAGCGGCTGCACCAGTCTGCGTTCCCACCAACAGTGCATGAGGGTTCCCCTTTCTCCACATCCTCACCAGCACTTGTTGTTTGCTGATTTATTGATGATGACTATTCGGACAGGTCTGAGGTGATAGCTCATTGTGGTTTTAATTTGCTTTTCTCTGATAATTAGTGACATGGAGCATCTTTTCATAGTTCGTTGGCCATCTGTGTGTCCTCTTTGGAGAAGTATCTGTTCAGATCTTTTGCCCATTTTGTAATTGAATTGTTTGTATTTTGGTGTTGAGTTGCATAAGTGCTTTATAAATTTTGGATATTAACCCCTTTGAGATGTATCATTGGCAAACATGTTCTCCCAGTCAGTGGGTTATCTTTTCATTCTGTGGATGGTCTCCTGGGCTGTGCGATAACTTTTTAGTTTGATGTAGTCCCATTTGTTTATTTTTTCTTTGGTTTCCCTTGCCCGAGGAGATATATCAGAACAATTTTGGCTATGAGAAATGTTCAAAATTTTTACTGCTTATGTTTTCTTCTAGGATTTTTATGGTTCTGAGTCTAACATTTAAGCCTTTAATCCATTTTGAGTTTATTCTGTGCATGGTATAAAAAGTTAGTCTACTTTCATTTTTTGGTATGTATCTGTCCAATTTTCCCAACACCATTTATTGAATACACTGACTTTACCCAATTATATGTTCTTGCCTCCTTTGACAAATATGAATTGACCATAAAAGCATGGGTTTATTTCTGGGTTTTCTATTCTATTCCATTGATCTATGTACCTGTTTTTATGCCAGTACCATGCTGTTTTGATTACTATGGCCTTATAGTATAATTTGATACCAGGTAGCATGATTTCTCCAACTTTGTTCTTCTTTCTCAAGATTGCTGTTGCTATTCAGCATCTTTTAGGGATCCATATAAATTTTTGGAATATTTGTTCTAGTTCTGTGAAGTACACCATTGGTATCTTGATAGGAATTGCATTGAATGTCTTGATTGCTTTGTGTAGTATGGACATTTTAAGGATATTAATTCTTCCTATTCGTGAGCACATTATATGCTTCCACTTGTGTGTTCTTCAATTTCTTCAGTGTCTTATAATTTTCTGAGTCCAGGTCTTTTACATCCATGGTTAAGTTTATTCCTAAGTATTTTATTCTTTTTGAAGCTAATGGGATTGTTTTCTTAATTTCCCCTTCTGATAGTTCATTATTGGCATATAAAATGCAGCTGATTTCTGGATATTTACTTTGTATCCTGCTACTTTACTGAATTTATCACTTCTAGTAGTGTTTTGGTGGAATCTTTAGGGTTCTCTATATACAGTATCATGTCATCTGCATATAGCGACAGCTTTGCTTCCTCCTTTCCAATTTGGATGCCTTTTATTTCTTCTTCTTGTCTGATTGCTGTGGCTAGAACTTCCTTTTGAATAACAGTGGTGAAAGTGGACGTCCCTGCTTTCTTTCTGATGTTGAGGAAAATGCTTTTAGTTTTTGCCCATTGAGTATGGCGTTGGCTGTGTGTTTGTCATACATGGCCTTTATTATGCTGAGGTATGTTCCCTCTTTTCCCTCTCTGCTGAGAGCTTTTTCTTTAAATCATAGATGGGCGCTGGATTGTATCGAATGTAGACTTCTTACTTTTATTGTTTATCATTTAAAAAATTTAGGCAGACCACTTATAGAAAGGAAGTCTATTTTTTTTTCTTTTCAGTGTTTTTCCTTTTTGAGCTTCACTTTCTGTTGTTTTATTCTTATCATCTATTTCTCAGTATTTCAAAATTAAAAATTGAATGCAATTGTATTTAATTTAAATATATTTATATCAAAAAGCAAAGAAAAGTAAATGTTGCGAAAATCAATATTTTCATGTTTTTATTTGTTTCTTCTTTTTTTCTTTATTTTTGTTGTTGATACTATTACAGATGTCTCCACTTAACCCCCTTGTCCTGGAAATTAAAAATAGGAAATATCATGAACAAGTAGAAAAAGTGAAACTATTTTTAAAAGATGAATTTTTATAAGTTAGCTAATCTTATTAAATAGCTTATAAAATAGGATTACTTTCAGTTCTAGTGTTCGATGTCCATCTAATTGCAAACACGAGTTGCAACCGTGCTTCCTGCATGTTCTGCCTAGACCCGCATATATGCAAATTTAATTCACATAAATTATTTAACTATTGCAAAATGTTTTTCAGATATCAGATCAGGTACAACTGTTGCAAATGACGTGCCAATTCTTCAGTACCTCTGGGCTACACATTGGAACCCAAAGAGTAACAAGAAATTGGATACCCAGGATCACAAAGAGTGCCTCGTGATGTAAGACTCTTGTGTTCACCTACCTTGGAGGACAGGTGTGGCAAGAATGTTAATTAGTCACTTGTCTTACCTAAGCATGTCTGTGGCTCAAATCCTTCCCTCTTCTGAGGCTGTGTCTCTTTCTGACACCCACAGACACAACGTGCAAACCTTCATGGCATTTGGGCTCAGGTACCTTTTGTTTTGAGGACATCAAGCAAAAGACGTAGAGAAGTGTTTCTGTAGAGTCCAAAGTGGGTGTAGGGCTGCAGGTGGGCTACACCAGCATCACCTGCCAGATCCCTAGTGACGTGGCATCTGTGTGCTATTGAAAAGCTTCTATGTGTATGTGTGTGTGTGTGTGTGTGCACTTGTGATATGCAGCACGTTCAGAAGGTCCAAACCCAGGACAGAGGCCCCTCTTGCCTGACCTGGCCTTTACATATTTTTGAAGATGGAGAAATTTGGGAAACAAAGTTTTAGTCCCTCCATCCATCGCGGAGAGGGAGGAGGAGTGTGGAGGCTCTAGACCACACGTGGCAAACACAAGGCCCACAGGCCAAATCGGGCCTCCACCTTGTTTTATCCGGCCCGGCACCTTGTTTCTATCCGGCAGCAGTGCCGAGCTCCTTACCCCTAGTTAAGGAGCAGTTACATTTATACAGTCCTAAAGTTACATTTGGCCCTTTGAAGGCAACCGCGAGGCTGATGTAGCCCCCAGTGACAATGAGTTTGACACCCCTGCTCTAGGCTGCCCTGCACGATGGAATGATATGAAAGACCTCCCCTTTTTTCCCCCAGGGGTTCCTCCCCCTTACCAGGTTCACTTTGCCTGCCGCCAGAGGAAAGACATAAAAGGAAAAGAATTATTATTTATTTGGAAGTTGTACAGACTAAAATTCTTTAAAATATGCATACATGCACACAATCTTTCCCTCTCCCTCTGCCCCGTCTGGGGTACCGTATCTCACGCAGGCTCCCGGCACCATCCATGTGGCAAAAAGGAGCACTTCCAAAGCCACCTGGTCCTGACTCTCACCCAAGTCGCGTGGTCCCCACTCACCCAAACCATGTGGTCCCAACAAGACGCCCAAGCCGTGTGGTCCCAAAAAGAGACCCCAAATGGCTGCCCTACCTGGATTTAAATCCCAGCGCCAATCTTTCTCTGCAGCCTTATTTCTGGCTCCTCCCACAATTGGCCACAGCTGCCAGCATTCAGGGCGGGTGTGGCCCTGTGGTGTGGAGCCAATTATCTCCAAGCTCTTCTGGACTCCACTACAAATCCCTCTTTGGGGGCCCCCCTCTTGGCTGCACCCTGTTACAGAATCACCTGGCCTGTACCCAGAGCACCCCAACTGATACGTGGGGTGGCCAGACACCAGCGTCTCGGAAATCTCCCCAGATTAACACTGCAGGTAAGGCGGAGCGAGTGGCAGTGTCTTAGAGCCGGTGTCCCCTGAATGTGCCCTCCATAAGCCATCCCACCCCCACCCTGTACATTAGGTTCTCTGGCTCTTCATGTCCCAGCTGGTCCCCAGCAGAGAGTCTGCATGGGGACATTGGGAAACCGAGGGACAAGCTGAAGACAAATATCTGGCAGGATAGAAATGACCATTTTTATCTCTGTCTTTGTCATTTTGGATTTGGTTGTCTCACCTGGAGACAGTCTTCATGAAGCTCCTCCGTCTCTGAATTAGGAAGTCAAAGCCAGACTCTGCTCCTGCCTACCACACGCGGGTCCCCATCCCTGAGCCCCGAGCTGCTGCAGCGACCCACGGGAGACTGAGGCAGGTCACGAGCGAGCGTGAAAAACCAAATTGTTCTCTTCTGTTTTAAAGGCAATCAGGTGCCTCTTCTAATTACTAAAACGATCCAGGCTGTTGTAAAAACTTTCCAACGTGACGGACAGGTAAAACCTGGACAGGGGCAGTCCCTGGGATCAAGTCATTTTCTTGTAATCTCCATTTAAAAGAAAAAGGAAGAAAGACAACCAGCAGCAAAGCACTGCAGCTCCAGCTCAGTTGGAATGGAAAACAGCATTCACGACAGGCCCCCTGCCTCAGCCTGCCAGCTTCTCCGCTTCCAGACCCTCCCAAGTGGGAGGCTACCCTCGTCTTCCCACCTGGCCGTCACCACTCAATGGTAGTGATTAATGCGCCAGTTCAGAAGGCAGCCGGGTATTAAATAGCAAACTCCTGCCACGGGATCCTCCCCCTTCGTGCTCACAAACCCTGTTCGCGCTCCAGCCAGGTTGCGCCTTTGGAGAAGGCGGCAGGAGTGGATGCATCACCAGGCCGGCACCGAACCTGGAGTGGATGCATCCCCAGGCCGGCACCAAACCTGGCCGCCAGCACCTCTCCCTCGATGTCTTAAGAATAACGTGGCAACACAAAATCTCCACTCGTTGAGTGTCTTTTCTCTGGTGAAAACCCCACAAGTTTGTGCTATTAACAAAATGTTAAGTCATAAAAATCTGTTCATGGAATTAAGGAAATAAAATATAGATTATTTTTAAAATATTGAATCCTGGGACATCTGGGGAAGATACTAAGATTTTGCAAACTCTTGAGCCTGCCAGGGAAAGAACGGGAGGAGAGGCGTTCAGGGGGCAGAGCAAGGTGGCGGGACCTCGGGAAAGGGTCTGCGCTGAGAGAGGGCAGCGCACGGATGGAGCCTGTCCATTTCCCTAGAACTAAAGGGCAGATACATCATTTTGAAAGTACTGTTTCAATAGGATGGAAGAATGGCTGAGATGCAGGCAATGAATGGATGGGGTGCGGATGGAGCTGGTGGTCTGGTTTGGATGCCCCTTTAACAAGGAGAGAATGCTTTTTTCACAGGGGACGGTGAGTAATATCAGAGCGGCCTAGGGATGGAGTCTTCTAGCCCAGAAAGAAACTTTCCAATGTTATCACCATATAATTTCCTGTCACAGGGTCAAGAGGGAAGTTGCATCAGTGGGGATCTATCACACTGAGTCCCTTTTAATACCCAGTGACTCCTCTGTATATGCCATTGTTTCCTTTGATGCGACTAGTTCCTCCACCTCCGTGGTGCATCCCGGGCCCTCTGGCTGATATCAGAGCTCCGCTCCGGACAAGCCCCCTGGCCCAGATGAGGCGAGGCAGCTGTTCACATTGAGTCCGGTTTCCCACAGTACCATCACTCCTGGGAGGAGATGCCTGTCATTTTGATTGATGATGCCGCTTGGCTTGCAGGAGCTGAGCTCCTGATTCAGGTGCCACAACCTCCCATTCTGGTGAATAGTTTTCACCTCCGGGGTGCTCTGTAGCCCCTCTTCAGAGGGTTCCAGAATACAAAATGGCCCCCATCCAGCCATTTCTTATCTTTCCTATCTTTCCATGGCCTCATATTTGGAGCATCAGTGAATCCATCCAAGCTACAGCCCAGCTGTGCTAATTCTGAAAATAAGTTGGGAATCAAAATCCAAGGGAGTATGACCCCCATGGGAAATGGGAAAGAGCCAAGTATTTTCAGATCCACTCGCATTGACCACAAGTGCCTGGATGATCCAGGTAGAAATGGGGTCTCCTTCCACCTAAGCGGTCCAGGTAATTCCGGCTGAGAACTCTGCCGTGCTCTGGTCGACCCTGACCACCAATGACTCATGCACTGGTCACCAGGTAATGACTGAAGACTTTGCAAAAATTACTCCCCTCAGAAGTCTTGATTTCTCACTATTTGTGATAATCAAAAACTGACCATGAAACCTCTCCAAATACATGGTTAAGTGAAAGATGCAAGGTGCAGAACGATGTGTTCACACGCTATTATTTGTGATGGGGGGGAGAACTGACTTGTAAAAGTGTTCAAATCTCGGGAAAGAAAAAGGCACAAAGACAGAAAACAAATCTAATAACCCTTGCCCCCTGTAGGGAGGGGTGGGGTGATTGGCATCCTTCGGGGATTTTTCAGCGTTTGATCCATATGAATGAATAATTTGGCAAAAAAAAAGCCAAAAACAAAAAATAATTATTTAATTTAAAAGCCTTCATACCAAGTAGTTGGTGATTAATGACTGAATGGCAGAGGGCCAGGTTTAGTTCATTCACTGGCTTCTCTGTACTGCCTGTCCTTTGACTGAAGGGAAGAATGAGGCAGAAATAAGGGCGAATGCATTTGCCTTTTCTCACAAGCAACTTAAGAAAAGAGCGTGACCACCCAGCCCAAGGTAGCGGGCTGGGGCGGGGGCGCAGGGAGGGAACCCCGATCATACCCAAGGTTGTTGGCCAACCTATGGAATGCGTACCAAGAGGCTTGTGCCCAATGCACACTAAAAAATGGTTCAAATGGCATATTTTAAAGTACATTTCATCATAATCTCAAAAACTCATATACAAAAACCTATTGAATTACACACTTTAGGTGGATGAAATTCGTGGTACGGGAAGTCCATCTCACTAAAGCAATTTTAAAAAGGACACAAAAACCGGCCTTTTCCCTGAATTGTGGCGAGCCTCTGGAAGGCAGAGCCACGCCTGTCCCACACTCCTGGCCGCGGTGTCTGTGGGATGGCCGGCTCAGCAGGGCGGGGGCAGACGTGCAGTGACTGAGGGTGACTCACTTTAGCTGTGGGAAGTCACCTGCTAATTCTGCCTGGTTTGTACCAGAAACCACCTCTGTGTAATTGCTGCATCTCCATTCCAGTAACCTAGTCGCTTTGTAAAAGATTTTTTTCTTTTATAATTTTTATAATTAAAAGCAAAACAGAACACCTTCTTCATGTCTCTACGTAAGAAGAAATCACAACTCAGCAACAAAACATCAAATAACCCAATTAAAAAATGGGCCAAAGGCTTGACTAGATATCTCTCCAAAGATGATATGCAAATGGCTAACAAGCCCTTGCAAAGATTATCAGCATCACCAACCATCAGGGAAATAAATGCAAGTCAAAACCAGGAGATACCACCTCGTCCCCATCCGAATGCCACTCTCAAAACATCAAGAAAACAACAAGTGTTGGTGAGGATGTAAAGATATTTGAACCCTTGTGTGCGATTGGTATGATTACGAAATGGTGCGGACTCAAAACCAGTATCAAAGCTCTTTAAAAAAAAAAATAGAACTTGCCCGGCTGGTGTAGCTCAGCGGATTGAGCGCGGGCTGGGAACCAGAGGGTCCCAGTTCGATTCCCAGTCGGGGCACATGCCTGGGTTGCAGGCCAGGTCCCCAGTGAGGGCCATGTGAGAGGCAACCATACATTAATTACTCTTTCTCCCTCTCTTCTCCTCTCTCTGAAAATAAATAAATAAAATCTTAAAAAAAAAAATAGAACTTAACCATCTGACTTAGCAATCTCACTTCTGGTTATACATGCAAAATAATCAAAACCAGGATCTCAAATAATTATTTGAGCACGCGTGTTCATTGTAGTACTACTCACGGTAGTCAAAACACGCAAGCCACCCAGATGCCCGTCTACAGATGGGTGTGGTGTACGTATGTGCTGCAAAGCTTTTCAGCCTTTAAAAGGGAGAAAATCTTGTCACATGCAGCAGCGTGGGATAAACCTTGAGGACACTGTGGTATCATTCCATTTACAGGAGGGACCTAGAGTCACTGAAGTCACAGAAACAGAAAGCAGAATGCTGGTTTACAGGGCGGGAGCAGGGACAAGGAGAAATTGTTCAATGGGTGTAGACTTCCAGACTTCCAAGAGAAAAAATCTGAGAAACCTGTTTTACAACAACGTGAATATATTGAACACGACTGAACTGTATGCTTAGAAGTTGGTTAAGATGGTAACTTTTATGTTATGCGTTTTTTTACCACAAAAAAAAATCAGCTGTAGATTGATAAAGGTTGCTAATTTGTTCAAACTGACCGATGTTTGTTATGCAGCTCCATTTTAATAAATGCTTGAAAGTTTCTATAATACAAAGTAACTAAAAGAAAGAACACAGCTCTTTTAGTAAAAACCACACTAAGGAAGACTCACAGAGGGTGTGGATTTCCGAAACACCCACAGGAATTGCGGACGTGTGAGCCTGGCTGAAACGCTAGCGTGGCGTTGAGTGCGGGGGCAGAGGAGAGCCCGGCGCGGTGGTCAGACTCTGGACCACACCTGGGAGGAACCTATCGGCCACAGGCAGCACACTTGCACTTCACACGTCCCCCTGATTTACACGCGGTGACAATCTGGGCATTATCCTGAGTGCGGTTCTCTGCTGGAGGATGCCAGTGCACTGATGATGAGACACGCATGGCTGATGTATTCTATTTACATTCTCTGTGTTACCTGATGAACTCTCCTGCCTCCCTCCTGGAATCAGCAGCAGCAACAATCCTCATGTTTTATTAAGCTTTGCAAACATACCATCCATCCCATAGCCAGAAGGTGTTGCCTTGTCACCATGGCTTCGGTCCCAATGCAGCTTTCCGGGGATATTTGCCAAAATATTCTTGGACTCATTTGTAATCCCTTTACTAACTTACACTTGAAGGCTAATTGTTTGTGTAAAATATTAAGGACATTATCATGCCTTCGATGGCTACCTGGATGAGTTGGTGAGTTATGCGAAAAGAATAATGAGTAACAAGAGAATGATCACCAAACGTGGAATATCGAAGGGACAGATTAGCTTTCATCCAGGCTGCCTCTACATCCTGCCCAAGTCCCCGAAGAAGACAGAAAGGGTCACGCATCTGGATGTTTCATTTACCTGCTGCTCAGGGCCTGCACGCTTAGACACATCAGAGAGTGGGGCAGGTTTCCGTGCTACGTATGGACACAGATGCACCCGTGGGCAGCCCCACGGTGATGAAGGCGATGTTGCAGAGTTAAAGACGAGTCCAGGGGATGGGACAGGTGACGAGAGGATAAAGTGCCAGGAAGCAATGGTGGGATCCCTGACTTGCGCAAAGGTAGTCACAGAGCTCAGACGAAGCTGTGTTCTGGGGTGTGGGAGGGTTTCATTAAGACACCATGTGATTTACAGAGGTCTCGCCTCCCTTTCTTTATCGGGGATGGGCTGGAGGAGAAGGTATGAAAAGAATTCCTAAGTGCGATGTTCCTCTCGGCCTGACCCCTCTTGGCACCGGCCCATACGTTTCTAGCCCTTGAGTTATGGGTCTGAAATACAAATTGTGCCCCCAAATCATAATGAAAACAAAGGGTGTGCCATTTCTTGTGGTATTTCGTCTGCGAGGCTAGCCTTTGATGTCAGCAGCGTATTGAGAAATCAAGTTTCTGGGTGTTTCCCCTCCCCCCACACTCCCCACTTAAGCCGTCTGTCAGCCTGTGCCGTAAAAATCTGCCTGGTCCCTGCTGATCTTTACCTTTGATGTCCTCCTCTGTGTGTGACATGTGTGCATGGTTTCCCCATTTAATTGTCTGACCTTTGGTTGCTGTTTGCATTTAAAAGTTAATAGTGGCTTTTGTTGTCTTGTTTTTTTAACTCACAACATCCTCAAGGGCGTCCTCCAGGTAAAGGACTTGATCTCGGCCCGCCTCCCTTCAGCTTTGCATGCAGGTGAACTTCCTGTGATGATGAAGAGAAACATCATATAGAGAATTTTAAGTTGCCACGAGTCATGGTTGGCCAACGTCAGTGTGGGCGCCTCAAGGCTGGTTTGCAAAGCGCAATCCTCATTTCCCACCGCACGGTCTGGTCTCTCCAGTTCAGCCCTCGATCCTCAGTTTACCCCTATGCACCTACCCTCCCCCGTGTGACAACCAATGAGTGGGGATGAAGTAGAAATAGGTAATGACAGGTGTGTGTGCTGTCCCCACCTTCTCCCTGTCCTGTAGACACCGGTCCTGACTCCCCTGCCAGTGGGGGGTCTCCAGAGCCCAACCCCACGAACGCAGAGGCTCTGGGCACAGCTTCCCAACTTCCCTTGCGTGTTAAGTTGGTGCGAGTCCCGGCCGAACAGTCACCTGGGCAACGCTGTGTGCGATGCTGTGGAAATATCTCTCATGCCATCGCTCTTCGAGTTTCGCACACGGGAAACTAAGGCTGAAAGTAAGAGCAACTGACCTTCTTCCCCTTCTTCACTACTCTCGTGGTTTTGAAGACTCACTTTTTTCCTTTGTCCTCATGTAGTACAAGCACCTCTGGGTGCTCGCAGCTCAGGGCACACGCTTCTGTCTCCAATTCACGGTTAAGCTAAGTCTGTATGAACGCAAATGGTGAATGAGCAAGTCCCGGGAGGCCATAGTCCTGTGTGGAAGTGAGGCTGAGAAAAACACCTGTGCGTCCCATGAGAGCAAACAAACACCAAGGACACACTTGAGGCCACAGGGTCACTTAGACATGGCCAGCCAACAGGCCTGAGTGCCCTCAAAAGGAAGGGCCAGTTCCTGGCGTGCAGTGCGGCACCCCCAGACGTCCAAGAAGAGTGGCAGGCCGAGCCTGCCCTGGAGGAGGGGTCCACCTTCTACCCTCAGGGGTGGGTGGGGCTCCAAACAGAATGCGTTTAAGGAGCGGCAGCTTTCGCGTGGTCAGTGCAGGGGTCCCTCCTGGGGGACAGGCACACAGGGTGTGGGTTGACCAATGACAGACTCTTCCTTTGGGACATGCCTTGCCACGGTGATGAGGAGGTTTGCTAGACATTTGCTTGGTGTCTGTTGCCCCTGTTAGGCTTCACGTGTCTCGTGATCTGGGCCGTGACTCATTCACCATGGAACCTGCAGTCCCTCTAAGCGCCTGGCAGGTGGAAGTGCTGGGTTTCAATTTGTTGAATAAATGAACACGATCTTTACTCAGAGTAGCGCTTTTCTCAGGGGGCTAGAGAGGTCCCTGGTGGTGGCTGTGAAGGGAAGCCAAGGCCCCGGTGGAGAGGTGAGGCTGGTCTGGCTGGGGGGTCCAGGGAGAGAGGCAAACCCTTAGCAGGTCCGAGGCGGGCATCAGGGCAGAGGGAGGGGCTCAGCCTGGCCTGGGAAGGGGCCTGGGTGAGGCTGTGCAGGAAGGCAGGGAGCGTCACATCTTAACTCCCTCGTGTGAAGACAGGGAGGGAATAAAGAAGGGGGGACAAAGGAGAAGGAAGAAGAATGAGGAGGACAAAGAGGAAGGGAAGGAAGGAAGTGGAATAGAGGAAAGAAAAGGGAGAAAGATGGAAAAGAAGGTGGGAAGGGGGGGAGAAAGAACCGAAGGATGAGAAGTAGAGGAACAGGAAGGGGAGGACATTTCTCCGCTCCCACGAGGAGATTTTATAAAACATCACGGAAGGTGAGGGCAAACAAATAGAGGAGGTGCAGGAGCAGCCCGGCGCGTCCTGCAGGGAGAAGGGCGCCCTCTGCCCTTAAAGGAAGAGCAGGATTGACAGGGGAGACATGGGCCAGGCGGAAGCCTGTAAATAGCGACTCTGGCTTATTTGTAACTTTCATTTCTCGGTAAAGATGATGGGCACATGGATGGCGTGGATGAAGGAAGTCCCTGATCTTTCACCTGCAGGCCACACGGAGAAAACTTTGCGAGGACGCTCCGACATGGAGATGTCAGCTTGAGTGACAGCCCCGTGCGCGGCGCCTGGCATGGGCCGCCTCCCTTGCACGCATCACTTCACAGAGATGATGACTGCCATTTGAACAGAAAGACATCCTCCCTGACCGGGGCCAGGAAACTGACAGGGCCCACCCATTAATAGAAATAGCTGTCATTTAAAATAAAATGCTTGGCGGAAAACTTCAGAAATCTATTCAGTGACACAGGGCCTGTGGTGGGCACCGTGAACCCCTGGTGCTCAGCTGGGGCGCAGGGAGCGGGAGACAATTCCATCGGAGCCCGTTCAGCTGGCCACGCGGCTTCTTCAGGCTGAGCTTCTCCGGCTTCTCCTCCATATTCACCGCCCACTGGATTGTCATTAGGAGCGTCCCCTGTGGGGTAACACAGGGCAGGATCTGAATGAGGACGTAGTTTCTGATCTGATGACTTCTCAGGGCAAAACTCCCTCGGTGGTGGGGGTTTCCTGGTGAAGGGTCTTTCCTTAAAATAACACAGCCTGGCGTGCTTTCTGCGAGAGACTCACAGCCCTGGATCCCCTCTGAGCTTCCTGATGCAAATAACCTAGTGCGCTGAGATATTTGGCTGCTTGAAAGGACAATCTGATATTTAGACCATTGTGTTTCTTGAACATTGAATACGTTTCTTAATCCGAGGGGCCTCGGCTGCAGGAGAACGATGGTGCTCGATGGGGTGCTTGCGGGGAGTGGCCCTTTTTGGGGTGCGAGGCGTCTGTGGTTGTGCTTAGGAATGCCGTCAATAAGAACACTACTGTCTTGTCCGTTGTCCCCTCTGATGTGATCTTTGAAACGGCAACCGGTATGAGTGGGTCCCTCCTTTATAGGGAGACCACTGAGGGGCAGAGTAGGTCAGGGATCCCCCAGGAATAGCTGCTGACCACCGACTCCTATCTTTCAGGGTGGCCCCATGAAGCGGGGTCGGAGGTCCTTACCCCTTGAGCACCTCAGCAAGCACCACGTGCAAACACTGGCCTGGGCAGTGTGGGTGGCCCAAGAAGGAGAGGAGGAATGCCCTGCTCTTGAGGAGCTCATGACCTTGAGGGCAAACAGCCCACCGGCCAGAGCCCATACACCCGAGCTGTCCAGGCAGCGGCAGCCGTCCAGTGCCCAGCCACGGGCCCCTGCTTGCTGGGCGTTCGGAGTCTCTGAAGCATGCGTCCATTCTGTGAACTGATTTTATCTCCTCGCTGGGCACAGCCATACCCTGCATCCCTCTCCTTGTCCAGGTAGCTGGAGCTCTTCTACATCCCGAGCGTGGACACAGGCACTTCCCCTCCATCTCCACGGCCTTGGAAGCTTGGCCATAACATTAGGGGCTGCAACGTGATGAGGGAAGCTTCCAAATAGATCCAGGACTCACAGCTCCAGAAGCCCACTGGCCATGCCCTTCCTAGGGGCCCCCATTTGGCTCTCTCTCTTCCCAGGTGTCCTTCTCAGATGGCCAGCCTTGACAGGGCCAGGGGGCTCCCCGCAGGAGCAAGGGGGCGGCTGCCATCACATTCCTCTGACCAGAGTCCATGTAAGGCCGTGCCTGCTCTCGGCCCAGAGGGGAAACGAAGCCCACGGCCCCCCGGCTGGCTCCCCTGACCAGACAGAACGCTGCCTTGCTGGGCAGGCAGCCTTTGACTTCAGCACGTGCTGTGGCCACAGCCTCTGCTGGCTTCTGGCTCCACTTTGCACGGCCACAGGGACACCAACACGTCCTCCCTACCTCCAAACAGACAGACAGGCAGGCCTCTCTCTCCCAGGGACAAGGTTGGCCTCCACCTCTAGCTAAGGAGGAAGCTACGGGCAACTTTAAAATTCCAGTTTCCCTCATTCTTAGCCATCAAGTCTTTAGAAAAATAAACATCAGGGCGAGCTCAGCGGTGAGCACCCACAGAAAATAAGAGATGGGATGCCATGAAGGAGCATCCCCATTGGACTCTCTGCAAATGGACTCAGAAGTAGACGGTGTGCAGAGGGGCGCTGGGAGTGGGCTGGGCAGGGGGAGCAGTGAGGAAGCAGGACAGAGCAGAAGGGCAGTGGGCTCATAGTGCGGGGGCACGCAGTCCCCAGCTGACCCTGCAGGAGCTCGGGAGCTGATGTGCCCCTTGGATGGAAATGAGCCCTGGCGGGTCTTCCTGCTGCATCTGGTCACGGGCCGCAGGCTCCTCTGAGTGGCGTAACCTTGGGCGAGTCATCCCCTGTGGCCCGAGGCAATGACCAGTGAGGGTGGCCGCTGTAACCAGCTGGGAGACAAATGCTTTCACCCCAAACCAGGCAGAATGCCCTTGGACCCACTGCAAGGAGGCACTCAGAAAGGGCTGAGAGTTACAGAAGAAGTGCATTCCAGGAAGGCTTCCTGGAGAAGTAGCATCCCGCGGGTTTTGGGGGAAGGGCAGGAGTCAGAGAAAAGTCTCCTCCCATACACTGTGGGACCGGCGCCTGTGGCCAGCCCCTCACCTGCTGTGATGGTGGAGACTGCCAACAACTCCCCGGGAATCAAGAGGCCTGGGCTCTGCAGACGCCGGGCTGCCTGCATCTCTAACAGGGGCTGACCCCGTGATCCTTTATCCGTCGGAAAAAGGCACCGGGAAATAAAAATAGCGGAGAGGTTAATTAATGGTGCCTGCAGACTTCTTGTTAACCTCCTCCACTTTACTATGTCAATAATAACTCAAGAGTAGAATTTCCCCAGGATATTCCAAAGCGTGACTAATTGCAATAACACTAAACCCACTTCCCCACTCCCCGTCCTCTCCAATTTGGAAAATGATGCTGCTCTTTTCCAGATATACGATGCAAAACGGGTGAATGCGTTTGAACATATTTACATAGTAAAAGCTCTGATGCCAGGGTCTGAGCCCTTAGCGCATCCTCATTTCTAAACTTCTTTAGAACCAGGCTCAGCAATAGTGCGACGAGCGGATGCACGGCTGTGGGTGTGAGGACGGAGACCTGCAGACGACCCCCCTGCCCGCCCGCACTTCCGTTTATAAAAAATCCTTTCTGAGCATTAATCTCGAATCAAGCATGCAAGATCTCTTTCTGAAAATAAACTTGCCACTAAGACTTTCACGTCTTTTTCCCAAAAGCCCTATAAATACATTTATTTGTTAATTTTTATTTAACCCCCCGAGACATAAGGCTCCTAGGGCGTGCCTGAGTAGAAAGGCCAGCGCGGACCAGGCAGTTCATGTGGCCACTGTGGGAAACGACATGCGTGCCTGGAACATATCAGCGACACGTAGGACTTGGAGATGGTGCTGACCACATGCCGGCTGGCGCGGCGTGCCGAAGGAGGAAGTCTGTGTGCCTTTATTGTGTGCCCTGAGCAAGGTGCTGGTGGCAGGTTACCAAAGGGCCATCATTTATTTAACTTCTCCCATCAACCCCCTGGTATCGGCCCCTCCTGCACTGGCGCTGGCCTGGACTTGTGTCTTGCTTTGGCTCCTGGGAAATTAGCAAACAAGACAGTGAAGACAGAAAAAGTGCCTACACAGAGGGGCTCGCTCGCTTGCTACCCTTGGTACCAGGATGTCCGCACTAAGCACACCCAGGCTCGCCTGCTAGGTGAGGAAACACACATGGCCCCGGTGTCCCGGTTGGCCAGCCGATGGCAGGCCAACGCCACGCAGGTGGGTGAGGTCGTTTCCCACCAGTCAGAATTTGTTCACTCTAGTCTGCAGGGGATGAGACAGTGTGACCTGGTCCCTCTTTTACCCCTGACCCCAACACGTTCTCGCCATGGCCCTTTGGTGGAGTGCTGGCTTTGGGTTTGGCCATGCGACTTGCTTTGGTCAACGACATGTGGGCAGAAGTGACAGTAACTGGTTTTGAGCTTAGACCTTGAGAGATGGGGATGGTTTCCACTGGCCTGTTGGCTCCCCTGGCGTTGGTCATCAGAAGAGGACACCCTGGGCAGGCCGGTTGAGGGACGAGGACGACAGACATGTTCTTGCCGACCTGCCTCCGACAACCCCCAGTCACAGCAGTCCGCGGTAGAGCTCAACCTGGATCCGTCGGCCCCAGCTGGTTCACGTGTTGGGGAGAATGAGTGGGGTCATCTGAAGCCGCGGAGGCTCGGGGCAGTTTGTGACACGGCATTACTGTGGATACTGTGGCGGCGGCTCACCGATGCAGATGGAATCCCATTCATGGCTCTGGACAACTCTGACGCGGATTTGGCGACAAGGGAGAGAAGGTATAAAGCAGGGGCTGGACCCTGGCTTCTGCCACACACTTGGTGCCTGTGAAAAGGCTCACTAACGGCTGCAGAGGGCGCCGTTGGGAGCCACAGAATTGACGACAAGCCTTTCCCCACTGACGACAATCGTCCAGTGTTGGGGGTGGTGTTTACCCCTCTACGCGCATCAGCCCCCCAACCCTCGGAAGAGCACCAGGAAGCAGTACTGTGATCACACCCACTCCCCAAGTCCGGAAACAGCAAGGGGTGAGTCTGAGACACACAGCCAAGGGCACGGGAGGCAAAGGTTGAAACCCAAGCTCCAGCCCTGGCGGGGTCAGCCGCTTGACCACAACACAGCCACCGAATTCCACCTAGGGAGTGCAGATCTGCTGGGTTTCAGCTATTGCCAGACTCCGCCGTGCTCCATGCCTGCTGTCGAGGCCAGCCACGTGGAGGCCTTGAAATATAGCATTCCGGTTCGTGACCTGGAAATGCCTTTGTGCAGGGAAACCATTTCCTCATGCGCAGACGCTGCACTCGTGGTGGGCGCGCCACAAATTTCTTTTCTCCTCCCTTTTGGAGAAACGTCTGTGGCAAATACGCAGCGAGTATGTATTTCTGGGCACACATCTCATTTTCACACCTGAGTTGGCTGCAGCTGCAGAGAGCAGGTATTGTTAAGCAGACAGGAACTTGCATGAATGGATAGTGAGATATGGAAATTTACTGCAATGGAACCGTCACCCTGAACACAGGTGTCCTCTCACGCTTTCCTCCTGCACAGGCCAGTGGGCCTGCAGGGGCTCACAGAATCTACTGCCCCAACTGGGACACCTGTAAGAGGGAAAAGGGGCTAGAAGACAGGTGTGACCAGTGGTGGTTCTGGGCAGGGGGTGTGGCCACCCCATCCAGTTGGGGAACAGTGTAAAAATAATGACAGCTAACCTTTGTCCAGGACTTCACGGTAGGCAGAGCCCTTTCACCTGCTGTGCGAGGCTCACCTTACAGGTGAGAAGCTGGAGGCCCAGGAGTTTCACACCCACCTGCAAACCGCTCTGAAAACCACTCGCAGCAAAGCGGTGGCCTGAATCTGGGTTTTCTCACTCCAGATCTGCGCCTTCCTTCTACAGGACTTGGGTGGGACCTCAAAGCCATTCGCTGTGACCTGCACACAAAAGTCACTTGAGCTGTGCCAGTGTGGCTCAGTTGATTGGGTGCCATCCCATAAACAGAAAGGCCTCGGGGTTTGATTCCCGGGCAGGGCACATGCCTAGGTTGCAGGTGCAGTTCCCAGTAGGAGTGTGTGTGTGGAAGGCAGCCCATCAAGGTTCCTCTCTCTCACCGAGGTTTCTTCCTCCCTCCCTTCCCCTTTCTCTGAAATCAATAAGCATGTCCTCGGGTGAGGATTTAAAAAAAAAAAGTCACTCGATAAAGATCTGTTGAATGAATGAGGGCACACAGCCAACACAACAACAAAACAACAACAAAACAAACACATAAGCAACACCACAGTGCTGTGCCTATCTTGTGATTTAGTTTGCAATGACCGAGAAAGGCTGGCTTCCCTCGGAACTCTGAAATCTCCTAATAACTTAATTGTTCCTTAACAGGGAGGGATTCTGCCAATATCCCTTCCTCTGTTCTGAGGTTGCTAGAAATGAGTACTTTGTTCCTTCCGGCGTGGGAGGCTTTGGTTGAGCTCTGTAATCAGCAAAGTGGGAATAATGTCTTTTTTCTTGTGTTTTCCCTCCCCTCACCCCTCCGGCTATCTTTTCTTCCCTTTGAGTTTTGAGATGCTCTTTTATTTGCAGCCCCCCTGCCCATCTACCCGCTCTCACAGGGGGTGCTGCTACCTTTTATAAAGGCTTTGAAAGCCTCCCTCTTTCCCCGCGAAGTTTCCACCGAGGCTGGGCTTGCTGTAAACACTTACGAAATTAGTTAAGGGGTAAAATTCCCCAAGCCCTTCTTTGCAACATTAGCCTTTATTTTTCTGGAGAAAAATGCTTTCATTCCTAAGAACTGGAGACAGCAGGGAGTGAGACCATGACTTCACGTCCTTCTAAAACATTTTGGCATCCACAAATATAGCTTTTAACGATTTTTTAACAAAATAATGTTTTCTAGAAATAAACTCACGACAAGGGAAGAACTCAGCCCTGGGGCCTCTTCGCTGTCTTATCACCCCTCAGCTCCCCACTCCCTCCCCCACCCCCTTTCCCGGCCGTCTGAGAGATGGCTCCGATCTTCAGGAAGGCCTCTCTCTGTGTTCTTGGTTAACTAATGATGAAGTTCTTAGCAGAGAACTTGAGGGCACACTCCTGCCTCGGACTGGACAGGTCAGCCCGTGTTTGGGTCCAGCCTGTTCCTCCGCATCACCCCCTGTCGTCCGACTGCAAATGCACCCTGGCTGTTGGACAGGTTCCTGCTAAATGTGGCAGTCGGCATTCATCAGTAAAAATAGAAACGAGGGCTCCCTAAAAATAGAAACACCTGGGGCTGGTGGTCCTGTCTGTCCCTACAAGGTGTGGCTGCTCCTCCCAGCAACCCCCCCACCTTGGTCTCTCCTGGCCCCTCCCTGCCCCTGGGCTCCTTCGGAGACCTGCCTGCAGGCCAGTGGGGCTCAAAGGACCTTCAAGGTCATGTTCAATGGACTGAGGAAGATGAAAATGGGCCTCTAAGAGCTTCTTCAGTTGAGAAACCTGCATCATCCAAGTGAGCCCCAACTCAGTGGGACCCCCGCTGCAGAGGTTCTCCTGGGATGTAAAAGGGAGGCCCCGGAGACTCCGCCCGTGTTCTTGGTCCATGCGCAGACGGGGTGGTCCCGTGGGAATCAGGTGCTTGGGCTCCACTCTGTGACCCTCGTGAGTCAAATGAATGGCAGCTCAGTTTCCTCCTCTGTAAAATGGAAAAATAATATTTAGTGAGCCCTTCCAAATCTGCTAAAGAATAAAATGTAGACTAGATGTGAAGATCCCTTTAAAAAACCGTAGAGAAAGAACACCCTGTGTGCTTTAGTTATGATTACCATATTTTTCAGACTATAAGACGCACCGGACCATGAGACACGCCTAGGTTTTAGAGGAGGAAAATAGGAAAAAAAATTTTGAAGCAAAAAATGTGGTAAAATATTTAATAACATAAATAACATAGTATTTCACCAATGTAAATGTAAACAGTCAGGTAAGCTACATTTGGACTATAAGACGCACCTCCATTTTCCTCCCAAATTTGGGGGGGAAAAGTGCATCTTATAGTCCCAAAAATACAGTATATCTCATGCAGCCTTTGTTTTGGGTGGTGTCACATACTTGGGAAGTACGCAGGGCAGGCTTTCATGTCCCCATTTAGCAGATGCAGAAACGGAGGCTCAGGAAGTCTCAGTCACACAGCGGCAGGTGGCAGAGAAGCCCTGGCCTCTGAGTCTGCATTGCCTGACTCCCCCTCCCAGTGGCACTCAGCACCTGCCTATCCCCTGCCCGTCCCCTGCATGTCCCCTGCCTGTCCCCTGCCCGTCCCCTGCCCAGGCCTAGCGCCCACCTAAGACGACCTGAGGTGCCCAGGGCTGGCAAGGCCACAGTTTGATCTGTGGTCCAAAATGCCACCCAAAGAGGCCACCAGCTGTGGCCAGGCATTGCTGGGCTCAAATCAGGTAGGGAGTGTGTGGCCAGCTGGACATATGCCATCATCACTAGTGGGGAACAAAAGACACTAAAAGAATTTGTGCTGCTGGTGGCAGGGCACAGTGTCACCTTCAGACAAGAAGGGGAGTGACAAGTGTGAGTACCCCTCAGATGGGGCTCAGCCAGTGAATTCACCACCTCCATTTATTTCAGTTTGATGGATGAGATATAAATCAACTTCTCTGTATTTGCTGGTGTACTATACTGTTTCTTTAAAAAAAAAGTTTGAAACGTCATTCTTCCCAGAGCTGGATTAATGAGTGCACGTCTCCTATTGCCAGGGTGTATAAAACTGGGAAGGACAGGTGTTCTCGCACTCCCCGGCTGCGATCGGCTTGTTTAACAAACACAGCAGGACACGTACATGTTCCCCTGGCTGCCTGTTCTCATTCCCATCTCGGAGGATGGCACTGTGCCCACTTGCAAGCCGGCAGCTCCCTGCCCTTGGGCAGAGGTGCCAGGGAATCGGGGCTGTAAGCTGGCACCGAGTAGAGCACAGAGAATGCCTGGTTTATCCTTTGCTGGAAGCCACTCTGTGCCCCCAGCAGCCCAGGGGCCCAGGCTCCCTGCCACGGACTGGCCCCCGAGCAAATAACACAATTAGCAATAGTTGCCAGCGTGTATTGAGTGTTTACTATGGGTCCAGCATGGTGTTAAACAAGCACTTTAGATTCTTTCTCTCATTTAAGCTTCACGGCAACTTGCAGGTTCTCAGATAAATAATATTATTACACCCATTCTACAGATGAACAAGTGGAGACTGACAGAATATTTTTTTAAATCCTCCCTGAAAGATATGTTTATTGATTTTAGAGAGACAGAAAGGGAGAGAGAGGGGGAGGGAGAGGGAGAGACACTGATGTGAAAGAGAAACATGGATGGGTTGCCTTCTGTATGTACCTTGACCAGGGATCGAACCTGCAACCTAGGTATGTACCCTGACAGGGAGTCAAACTCACAACCTTTTGGTGTATGGGATGACACTCCAATCAACTGAGCCACTGGGCCAAAGCAAGAGACTCAGAGAGTTTAAACACTCTGCCTGACATCTCAAAGTGGTCAGGGGCGGATCCAGGAGAGACCCAAGGACAGGAGCAGACAAGTCACTGGTGGGAAAATTCAAGCGGCAATAAGTATATGAAAAACTTTAAGATTGGAATGAATAAATTAAAATGAAAGCCACACAGATTTACTATATCTTATCTTTCAGATTAACAAGTAAATAAAATATTTCTTACAGTGCTATTCAAAACCGACACCGTGAATTAGAGGTGGCCACAAATTGTTTCGATACTCCTCCCATTGAGAAATGATGTCTTAGTCCCCTCTGCTTGAGCCTGGGTGGGCTCTGAGACTGCGTTGACAACAGAGTATGGCAGAAGTGATGTTGCGTCTCAGGAGACGGCTAGCTTCTGCTTCCTGTGTCTGAGGGCCCTGCCGCCCTGTGGGTACCCTGAGCCCCCCTCTAAGAACTCTGACTACCCCAGTGGGAGACACGACGTGAAGAGAGCCCGAGACTCCATGGAGAAGGGAAAGGCTTGATGGCGCCCAGTGGGACATGTGGGGATGTCATCTTGGACCTGCGGACCAGACCAGCTGCCAGCTTGGTGCCTCCAAGAAACCCCACTCAACGCCACATGGAACGGAAGAACCGGCCAGCTGAGCCCGGCTTGAATTCCTGACCCCAAAATTGTGAGAGATAAAAAAAAAATGGCCATAACTTCAAGTGGCTTAGTTTGGGGATAGTTTGTTCTGTAGCAGTATGGACCCGGACTGTTGGAAGGAAGCAGGGTACACGGAGAAGAACTTTCTAGAAACCAATTTGGTAATTGTATCTAATTAGAATCCTTGAATTGTTCATTTCCACTGATTCCATAATTCCCCTTTGAGGCATCTATTCTAAGCAAAAAACCCAAAATGTGGGCAACACCTCATAAATATTTCAGCTCTATTTATATTAACATAAAATTGGAATAATCCAAATGTCAAACATGATGGAAATTCTAGTTATTGCATAATCAAACAATGTCAAGTCCCGTGGTGTTTTTAAACGTTGCCTAAGAGTTTTTAATGACAGTGGAAAGCACTCTAAATGGTGTTTTCAGTAGTGCTTATGAACATTAAAAATACGCCCATACAAAATGTTGTTAAGACATGTGCCAGAAATAATAATCGCGGTTGCCTCTGGGTAGTAGATTGTGGGTGATTTTCCCCCTAGTTCTTCAACCGTGTCTCTACGTTCTAAGTTGTCTACAGTGAGACTGCGTTACCTTTTTCTTTATGAGAAAATGGAGTAAAAACAAACAAAAACAAAAACAAAGGAAGAACAATGCTCTTGAAATTAATACTAAGTGAGAGAATGCTGGAGCATGTGGGCACTCGGGGTGGAGAAAGCCCTTCGCCCAAACACAGGCCATGAGATGCACAGGCTGACCTCCTTCCAAGGAGGTCACACATTTATGCTTCCTCTGTCAAGGTTTGAGCAAGGAGACCCTGTGAAGTTCTACAGGTTCCTGAGAGCTGCTGGGTGCAAACTCCCCTTATTCAGGAAGTCCTGGCCCACCCCAGGCAGGAAGGGACCCACCCCCCAGTTCCAACCCAGTTCTGAATTTGCAAAGCAATTGATCCCTCTCATTCACGGAACCAGTTTAGTGAGCAGTGACTCCCACAGACCCAGAGGTGCAGATGGTGGAGGCCATTCTTGCCCTCAGAGCACTTATGATCCAGTCTCAAGGCCCTTGGCACTTTCTAGGTCATACCAGATGCTGTGTCCATGGCTTATTTCCCCCAGCAGCATCCACACCAGACCCTCCTCTGTGCTCCCGCGGTGCCCAGGTGGGGGCTGGGTTCATCGTGGGCACCCGTAAGGGACTGGTGGGAGGAGTGAGGCAGTGAATGCCCTGCCCACACTTATGTGTTAAATAAAGCAACACACGCAGAGCCTTCCTGGGAAGCACTACGCACCATTAACCATTGCTGGCATTATTATCAGATGGGAAATAAGGAGACGATGGGTGAGTCAGTTTGGCTGGTAGACCTGGTCATGTTCCCACCTGGGGGCTTTCATCACCTCTGAACTCTGGGGTGAGGTCAGCCACCTGCTGAGAGGAGGCTCCGCCCCAGAGGGGCAGGCAGACACTGGAGGAGGGGACTGAGGTTCCAAGTGGTCTTCACTGGGAGCTGGACAGGGAGCCACCCCCAAAAGGCCATGGACTTCAGGGGCAGAGCCAGGGCCCAGCCGAGGTTAGGTAGCACCAAGAACAGGCTCCCCCCTGCCTGGTGGTGGTGGTGGTGGTGGTGACACCTCCGGGGAGCAGCCTAGGGCCAGGAGGGGCGATGGCACAGAGCCGGGTCCATCCAGGGTGGGGCACTGTCCATGGGCATGGCAGACAGAGACCCTGTGCACTACCTCTCTCTGGCTGTGGTCAGTCTGTGGCTATTGGCACACGTGTCCACCCCAGGCACCAGTGTTGCCCTTGGGTCACTTGGGACGAGGTGTGCAGGTGGCTTGGGCAAACAACTCATGTGCCCACACCATGGTTCTGAGTGAGTAGCATTGCCCAAGGGCCTGAGAAAATGTCTGCAAAGTGAGGGAACCGTCACACTGTGAAGTCACAATGAAGTTCTTACTCTCCTACACCGGGTAAGCCTGACAGCAATATTCCTTCTCTAAATTAAACCTTTTTATTTCATTTCTTCTCGTGTGGTAACTTTTTTGTTCAATGCACATTAGCTGCTCCTCTTTCAATAATACCCCGGGAAATGGTTAGTGTAACTCGAGCCTCAGGATCCTCTGTTTACAGTGCAGGACAATGGCGCTGAGTGATGAGACCTGGACCAACAGCCACGGGGCTGCGTGACGAGTGTCACTCCACGCTCACAGCTCCTGAGGCTGAGACGAGAGCTTTGAATCCTTGAACATCGAAACTGTAACATCTGCTTTGACACAAGTGCCTCACTGGATGATGCTCGTGGAACAAAGTCTAGTGCATCAGACACAGGGTCTCCTCCGTTTCCAAAGAGCGTCTTCACTGCTTCCCGACATTCGGCTAATAACATTTAGCATTTATGTCATTGATCTGTGTTGTCCAAATGCATAGAAATGTTTAATGAGCAGTAAATGGCTATCTTTTTTCTTTACAAAAGAGCTTAAAACAAGGTCCGTCAAAACACGATTCTAATGTGATCACCTGCCTTTTGAAGTCAATCTCTCCAACTTCAGGGAAGTGTGGGGTTGAGGCAATTATCTGAATTATTCAGGAAGCAGAATTTTGGCCTAAATCATCACATTCCTAGAGAACAAAGAATATCTGTCAGTTCAGCCAAAAAAGCAGAAAAATTGAACACTTTGCTCTTTTTCTACATGAAATAGCATATTCGCGGCCTTATTTTTTTCTGAGCTAATTAGCTAATGAATTCTATCTGACCTAGTGCAAAGATGGAGAAAAATCTTAAGAAGACAGAGCCAAGAAGTTAAAGATTCCTTCTTTTTTCAAAAGTCAGAGACGTCTATATTTACCGAAGGTTATTCCGCTTTAAATTTCTGGTGCCAAACTTGAACTTTCTGAAGACTGGTTCGGTTTTTCTCTGTTCGCCAGTAATATTTCAGTTCACCTGGCTGAATTCTCCACTCATAGCTCTCACCTGAAAGCGCCCCCTTAACTATAGAATGAGTGATAGGAAGTTACTTTATATCCACATTTCTCTATTCTTTGCAGCTGCGGTGGCATCGGAGCAGCGACCCATGGAGCTAAGACTGACTTTACAAATTGTGGGCTCCGCCTCCAACAGCATCATCTAGAGTGAAAACAGGGTTTGTGTGGAAAGCTTTTTCGCTTGCAAATGGTGACCGTAGCCAGACGCACTGGCTACCTATTCTGTTCACTAAGACAAAAAAGTTTCCTCCTGGGGCGAGCTTGGCTTTGAATAAAATCAAATAAACCCACATTGGGGGGGGGGGCGCAGGGACAGATTGCGTACTATTTCTCTCTTTGCAAATACAACAGCAGATCACTAATTAATTAGGATCTGAAGGAACAGAAGTCCTCTCTCGGCATTTCTAATTTTGAAATTCTTAAAGTGTGAGTCCTTTTAGACACAAAGCTTACATGGCAACACAGCATGTTCGGAATGAGGTCTGGGCAGAGCTCGGGTCTCTGTCCTCGCGTCTGTCCGAAGCCAGGAAGGGGAGGGAGCAATTGGGCACCGACTGGAGCCACCGCAGCTTGGTCAACGCCGCCCCCAGATGACGAGTCATCACCTGATTCATCTTGATTTCAATGCTGCTGACACCTGCCCCTGAGTGCCCATCTTGTTTCCATGGTAACCAAGGGAAAGCATCCTTGTCCACGCACTTTCAGAACCTCATTAAATCAGGCAGCAGGACAGCAGCTGTGTTCGCCACGCGTTCCTCTGACGGTCGTGGACTAGTTTTACGAAGCTCAGGTGATTTTGGGGGCGCTTCTTAGGGCAGACTGTCGAGAATGTGTAGGTTGTGAGACAGATGGCGGAAGAGATCAACATTGCTAAAGTGTTTAATACACACAAATTTTCTGAAAGGTGCGAACCCACAGTGGTAATTTTATTGGCTGAGGTAATTTGAAGCCACGTAATAAATACGAAGGGGATGGAGCTCTTAGGAAATGTTAACTTCAGGCACTCCTCAGACGGTCATCGTCTCTTGGGGAAACGGAACCCCGTAAGTGTTGCCAACATGGCTCGAGGGCAGCTGGTCCCCACATTGTGAGGGTGTGACATCCTGGACTTCCTTTCTCCTTCCCAGCATCTGACTATTTGCTAAGTGCAGGAAAATCTGAAGGAAGTTCCTTTTACTCATACACACACACCAGGACATAGATGTTTGACTAAACCAAGAAATCAGTGCATAGCCTGATTTATACCAGAGTGACAGACATGTGGATTGAACGAAGGCTGAGTCAATAGTTAGAGCTTTCCCACAGCTATTTCCCCCCGAGGGTGCGTGAAGACACGCCTTCAGTGGGAAGGAGCCTAGGGTAGCTTGACTGGTCCAGAACAGATGCGTTCTTGCCAGTTTCCAAAGATAATCTGAAAATCTCTGGCCGAGCAAGGATTGCATTCATCAGTTGTTGTTGTTGTTTTTTAAGATTTTATTTATTTTTAGAGAGAGGGGAGGGAAGGAGAAAGGAGAGAAACATTGATGTGGGAGAGATATATCAATCGGTTTCCTCTCGCACACCTCCTACTGGGGACCTGGCCCGCAACCCAAGTATGAGCCCTGACTGGGTATCGAACTGGTGTTCCTTTGGTTTGCAGGCTGGTGCTCAATCCACTGAGCCACGCCAGCCAAGGCAGATTCATTGGTTTTACAGGTGATGGCCAACAGTCAAGAAGAGAGCCCAGGGCTTCTCTTGGTCTCCTGGGGCACAGAGGAGCGCCTTCTCCCCGGGATCTTCTTGGGGCCCAGCCCCGCATGGCTGCTGCGGGAACCCGGCCTCCAGCAAGGTGTCTAACCTACCGGCACTGTTGCTTCCCCTACAGCAATAGGGTCCTGGCCTTCCTGGGTCATCCTGAGCACATAATGAGCTCATGTCTGACAGGCACCAAGACCAGTGCCTGGTGCCCAAGAAGCACTGTTTGGGGGTTCACTCATCAGAGTTTTATTCCTATCGATATTATTGCACAAGCTCTGTCCGTTTCATACGTTCATCTCAGCGTTCCCATGGAGCAGTCACAAACGAGGGGTTTGGCCGTGGAGAAAGTTAGGCGTGTGCCCGCACCCCTGACCTTTTGGGTACTCACTGGCTGCCTCTCCTGGTGGAGGGACTTAATGCCCCTGAGGCTCCGTCCGAGGCCCTGCAACAGCAGAGCCCACACCCAGGGGCTTCTGAGGGCGAGCGGAGGGAGCGAGCACCAGGCGCCCAGCGCCAGGGCTAGGGGAGGAGCGCAGGCCGAGGAAGCTGTTAGAGTGACCTGGCAGTTCTGGGTGTGACGAGGTCCTTGTTTGTCAAAGCTCTGTGAGCCTCGCGGGAAAACTAGACTTTGTCTCATCCTGAAAGAGAAAATAGAAGTAACGTGGAGGGAGTGGCCAAGGAGGGTCTGGATCACACATGTGAATTTTGAAAGAGGAAAGAGAATCCCTCTTGAAAAATTAGCTTTTGGCCCTTTTGTGGGTGGGTTCAGCCCTGACAGGAGATTCTACATCTTCAGCCTTAAGGGGTCGCGTAGCAAAATGCTCTGTGTGTTAGAAGAAGTCAAGAATTATTTAAAACCTCGTGAAATTGGTTAGAATCAGAACAACATTAATAGGGGATATCAAGATTTGGAGCTGTTACTAGATATCCCAATTCTTTATCTCTGCAATGAAAGAAGATGTCTCTTAATGGGTGACTGTCCGGTAAATACAATTTTACAGTCACTCTGAAACTGGGAAATAGTCGTACGTAATCAATTACAATTCCTTTATGCAGAATAGAACACCCCCACTTTGAGGATGTGTGTGGTGGGGTGGGGGCATGTCCAGGGCCCAAGAGCGGAGCACCTGAATTTGAGGGGGGGGGAGGATCTGAAGGGGCTTCAGTGACCCTGGGGGGCTTATTGTTCCTCTAACACTGTTCTTCCGGGAGCTACAGAATCCTGCTTCCTTCTGGAAGCCTCTGTACTAGGCAGGCTTGATTTGGGGGTAGGAAAGGTCTAAAAAGAATGATACCACTTGTTATCAGGATATGAACAAACATTTGTTGACACGTATCATGCATAAACTCCTGTGCTCATTGCCACAGGAAACTCGGGGGTCCATCAGACCCTGTCCCCATCCTTGGAGAAGTCCATGGTCCAATGGGGAAGAGAGTCCTATCTAGTTAGTACAAAGAGAGCGGGGTGGAAGGGTGGGTAGGGAGGGTGGAGTCTGCATTGTGGCAGCCTGTTTTCCGAAGTCAGAACCTGGTGTGGGGGTGTCGGAGGGGCTGCGCACACTGAGATCCATGCCAGGGACATGGCCAGCCCCGGGAAGCCCTCCCACGGGTAGAAGGAAGGAAGGGACATTGGGCGGAGGCCCCGGCACCCATCTGCCTCCTCCCAACATTTCCCCTTCTGCCAGCAAACTCCCACCTCCACGATTTCTTTGGGTAGACACTGGAGGTTTATGTCATTTTGGAATTTCCATTTCCCCCCAAATATTGAAGGAATACACACTACAGAAACACAGAAAGAAGGAAACCACCACCATCCAAGATGGCTACTGGAATCTGGATGCATTTATCCCTAATCATTTTCTCTATTTTCATTTCCTTGTTTGGTCCTAATGTACATGAGATCGCATAGCATATTTTTATCCTGATTTTCCACTTAACATTAAAACCCACGCATTTTCACGCCTCCATAAAATCTTTGCACACAGCAGTTTATGACTGCACGGTGTTCCATTCTACTCTAATTTACCTAACAATTCCCCTTGCTTAGGTTGCTCCCTAATCTTTGCTATTGTAAATGATTTGCAAGAAACATCTTTGTGCTGAAAGTGGCATTTCCGAAACGGGTATCTCTTTAAAGATTTCCTGTAGGATGTTTTCCTAGGTAACCTTCCTGATCCACCCCCTTCCTTTCCTGCCCCAGTCAACTCATCTGTGGGAACTCCCTTGGCTGCAGGTGGGCTCAGCCAAGGGAAGCACCACCGGGGTGGAGGTGGGAGGAAGGAGAGGCTGGGCCACGATGCCTCCTCTCCATGGTCCTCTCCTGCCTCTGCCGTTGTGCTCTCCGGGCTCGGTAACCGCCTCCCTTCCGACCCTCGCTGCCCCCACGTGCTTCTCACACACTGGTGACGCCCCTCACTTGTGCCCACACCTTCGCACATACTTTCTCCTTAGACCCTTCTTGGTGCCCCACAGGGAGGCAACAGGGGTTTCCTGCTGGGGCTCTGACACAAGCCCTTAGAGGTAGAAACTGGAGAATGGATTTCATTCGCGATGGTAACAACAGCCGTCAAAAAGCCAACCGAAGACGGCAACTTCGAAATGAATTCAGCGCCACCAACAAAAAAGGCAGTCCCTGCCCAGAGAAAACCAAAGACGCTTAGTGAATGAAATAAAACAGATATGAACAAATATTCTTCTTGGAGTGGAAGACTTAATATCATAAAAAGTCAATTCTCCCAAATTAATATATAAAAGTAATCTAATTCTAATTAGAATCTCAATGAGTTGTTTCCAAATTGGAGGGAATGATATTAAAGCTTATATGGGCGAGTAAGTGCCCCCAGAAGAGCTTGGGAAGTTATGGAAGAGAACGGGGCGCTCACTCGCCGCATGAAGGAGCGGGTGGTGATAAAACCTCTGCAGTCGAGTCAGTGTGGTGGAGCTGGGAGCAAGCTGATCATGGGCTCAAGGAGAGAACCCCAAAGTAGGTCCCAGCAGACACATAACCGAACTATAACAGATGACAAAGTTTCACTTCAGGGAGGAAAAGGCGGATTATTTCATAGGTAGGGTCAGTGTAACGTCTGTCTAAAAGAAACTATAGTTGGACCTTTAAAAACATAATCTAGATGCACTGAAGATTTAAGTGTAAAGAATAAAACTATAAAAATTTCAAGAAAATCTGGGAGTGCTCACATATCACCTAGGGACTGAAATGGCATTCTTAACCACCACTGGAAACTTAGACATTATATATTATATATATATATATATATATGTGTGTGTGTATCTATGGCTAGATACTCCTCTTAGAAGAAGGTTTGCGCTCTTGGAAAAAATATTTGCGGCGCGGAATTCTGGCTTCGGACAGCACACAGTCGCGCGGAGTCAGCGGCTCACGCACGCGGGGCCTCTGCCACCTTCACGACCCCCCCATCGCCGGCACTGCCTGTGCCCCCGCCACCCTCCCTCAAGTTCGTCTGAAGATCCAGGGTCCAGGGTGCTGCTGGCCCGTGTGCCATGACACGCAGTGGCCCTCTCCGCCCACGGCCACCCCCCCAAGGCTCCCACCCGCCCGCTGCCTCACTGGGCGCGACGCAGAGACGCAGAAACCGAGAAGGGCACGGCCTCTGGGGAAGCGTCTTCTTGGCTACGGAGCTCGTATTTCAAATGCAGCTGAAAGGTGCCATTGTCTTCGCCACTCAGTGCCCGAAGGTGGGACCAGGCGAACTTCCCGCGTCAAGGAGAGTAATTATAATTTTGATGGCTCAATCACCCCATCTAAATTGGAAATTATGAAAAGCAGAGTCTGCGCTCATAAACATTTAATATTTTATCCTCATTTTTATTTTATGCCTGTCATAAAAACGATGAACTGTGTTGTCTCATAGCTGAGGGGTTTGGAAGTGTCTGCGCCCGGACGGCTACGTGCTTGGCTCCCTGAGACGCCTTCAGAAGGATGTCCTCTCTCTGTTCTTTTCCTTACGTTTCGGCAACAATGACGCCGTGAAGGAGGGACACTCGCCGCACGCCGAGGACTGACATGACTGTGGGGCCATTCCAGTCCCGGGATCGGATTTGCTCACGGGAACCCCGAGGTGTGTGTGTGTCTCCATGTTCACGGGTTTCGTTCTTCAGTGATCGTCTTTTATTTGATCGTCACAGAAGCTCCATCTCCAGAGGCTCTGGGGGCAGACCCCCATCTTCCGGCACTTTCCAGACACATGGGACATCCCTGGGACTCTAGGGCGGGGCCCAGAGAGCATCCAGGTGTGGTTTAGGACCTGGCCAAATTCCATGCCAGCACCTCAGGGCATTTGCTGTTGCGTTTGCATTTCTTTTAAGTTCCCCAAACACAGATTGTTTTAGCTTTTGCTTTATTTTTGTCTATGTGTGTCAGAGTCAACATTTAAACTTTTTTTTTAACCCTCACCTGAGGACATTTTTTTTCCATTGCTTTTAGAGAGAGGAAGGGAAAGAGGGAAGCATTGATGGGAGAGAGAAACATCGATTAGTTACCTCCCATCCACACCCGGATAGGGAATCCAACCACAGCCTAGGCACGTACTCTGCCTTGGACTTGAGCCCCCAACCCTTTGATTGCAGGTGGACGCTCCAGCCAGTGAAGCCACCCCAGCCAGAGCCGGAGCCGACATTTTTCTAACCTGGCCGGCCGTGGGGGAAGCGAGGGCCTGGAGCCAGCCACCAGCTTTGCCCAGGCATTTTCTGGTTCCCTCGGGAACCACCCTGCCTGCAGGAAGTGAAGAGAAAACACCTCTCCAAGCTTCTCCCGTCCAGTACACCCTCACTCTCTGTTGTCTCAGCCCCAGGCCTTCGCAGGTGCAGCTCCCCCTTGAAGCCACCCGATCACCACAGTCAGAAGCAACCCCCTCCTCGGAAGGGACTTCCTGCTGGGGCCTTCCCAGAGGCCCCCACTGCAGTGGACAAATTGTGGTGGCTACTCCTGTCCTTCTGTGTCCTTTGCGATCTTCGTGATCTCCAGAGGGAGGAACCTCAGCTAGTGGGGCGAGCATGGGTCTTACTCTCAAAGGCCCCCTGGCGTGCCTTCGGGGCTTGGAGCAGCTTCCACGGAGATCCCCAGAGTCTGGCAACACCTGTGAAGGGCTAGAATAGGGTTCTTGCTTCACCATCAGGAACAGCTCAGGCCTGGGATGTGGGAAGTTGGGCTAAAACCCCAAAGCTTTAAAGAGGGAGGAAAAAAAGATGTGCTTGCTTACTGAAGACAGAAATGGGTGAAAACGCTGCCTCATGGGGACAGAGGAGGGCCTTTGGTTTCAGCCACAGATGGCGCCCTGCCCCCCCGCCGCACCCCGGTTGACCTGAGCCCCATCAGTAACATGTACCCCACAAGGTTCTCAACCAGAGAGGCTGCGCCCACCGGCCTGGGACCCTCTGCCACGGTTGGACTCACGGCGGGCCCGGGGCTGCCTCTGCTCTCCTCCCAACAGAGCGCTGCGGCTTTGGACACCGGCCAGCGCCTCTCCTCCCTGCGTGCAGGGCCGAGAGGGCAAAACGGGACCAGAAAAGTTTTCTTGGAACTTCTTTTGGCAGCAAGCCTAAAAAGCCATTAAAGCTAAAAGCCATGCGATTTCTCTGCTGGGCAGAGAGAAGGGAGCAAGCGTCTGGTTCTACTTACGGAGCAAGAGTCCTACTTTTGTGGGACGTTTGTGGCAGAAACAACGCTTTTTGTGTTTTCAGTTTAAACATTATTTCCTCTGCCCGGCCCGGGGAATAAATCATGGCGCTCCATCGTGACAGAAACGGTCTTTCTGCTCACACGGGAGAGGCCCTGTGCTGGGCAGCGGTTAAGTCTTAACTTCTTTGAGTGTGTCTCTTTGAAGAATGTTCAAGAATAAAGACATCCGGTAAAGGTCAGATGCGTGTTCTTATTTACGGACTGTGTTCGTTTGACATTTCGGTTGAGGAAAGACAGTTTTCTCGGCTGCACAGAGAGGAAGGAAAGTTGTGTGCAGGCGGCTGTGGAGCCTGTGAAACAAAGCCCTGATATTAATTTCCTCCCCGGACTCAATCGTGGGGAGAGGGGGCGGTGCGGTCTTTGGCAAATGAAGGCAGACAAACAGCGAAGGAAAATAAAATACTTCCCTATCCATGAAAAGACAAACACAGAAACCGCTCTCAATGAAACATTTTTGACAGATGACTTTAGTTCTAATATGTGCACACACCAATCTGAAACCTGAAAAATGGCTTTTGAAGGGAAAAGGAAACTAAGTATCAGCGAACATCCGGCAGAGCTGAGTGCATGCTGACCTGGAGGAATAAAAGTGCCGGACACAGAGCCCTGTGGGTCCGGGCAGTGACTGAATCGATGCTGTTCTGCCACAGTCAGTCACCTAGACCAGGTGAAGACCTTAGAGACGAAAGTCATCGTCCAAGATCCTTGAATTGATTTCTCCATCTCCTCCTCCAGCCACTTAACCCCTGGGACTGAGTGAAGGTGTGCAGAAGGCCTGGCCAGCCAGCTGCCACGCTGAGACTCTGGCTGCTGGGCCTGCACAGGGGTGCGCCTGCAAGTCCCAGCCTTGGTGGCCCCCGGGCACTGAGCGGCATCGCTGCCCCCGACCCTCTGCGGACGTGGCCATCCGCCCTTCCCCAAACCCTCCTGCTCCTTCGGCAGCCACGGGAGTGCGCACACTGCTGCATTGCTCTCTGCTCACGGGCAGTGTTCAGGGCCGGCGGGCGAAGACCAGCGCCCCTCCTGCGTGCCTCGCCCGGAGGGGAGGGGGGCGGAGCAGAAGGGTGTCCAGTTCCCGCAGCCGCATGACCTCCCTACGGCTGTCTTCCTCACCCCCACCCGCCGCCGTTTCCTCGCGGGGACCGCAGCTGGCCTCGCGGGTTGAATTCTATCTAAGAAGAATCACCGGCCCCCTCCTTGACATAATTATCCCAGATGAGGTATTTTGTGACTCATTGTAAAATCTTTACTCTCCATTTATGGTCAATGATTACATTTTCAAGTTGCTGAGGGAAAATCTGTGATATAAGACTACTGGTGCATCTTTCTTTAAACTACAGGGTCTGAGACGTGATTTAAATACACGTGGAGGGAAGAGGGAGGGCGTTATTGTTACAAAAGTGACGCCTTGGAATGTAATGTTGGAAAATTCGGTCTGTCGTCGCTTCTAAGAGAAGACACCCTGCTCAAGTTTTCCTTCACAGAAGAAAGGAAAGAACCAGAAAAGTCTGGAAGGCGGGATTTTAACTGAGCAAGTACTAACGAGATGTGAGGCCTGCCCTGTTTACAGAGGGAGAGGAAAGGGAGGGGGCGTGAAACTACCCGGCGTCAGCTGAAGGAGAGAGAGCCTGCTCTGAGTTTTGCTTGAGAAGTTCCTGAGCTCGCGATGAAGCCGTTTGTCATCATTCGTGGTCACGCCGTTGCCATCACAAAGCCACTTTGTGCGGATAACTCTTAGTTTTAGATTATTGGGATTTCAGAGAAGCACACACCTCAGTGAACGTCAGGTACTACTTTCCGACTTGCTGACCCCCTGATGCCATGAATTCAAACGTCTCCAATGGAGACTCACTACGGTGAATAGAGACAGGCTTTTATCAATGGGCAGGACAATTGAGACCCGTCTTTCTTTCTTTTTTTAATGGAATAAGTGTTTGCTGAGCAGCTGGTGTGGCTCACGCGCTGTGGAAGGTGCTGAGGCTTTACCAACAGGCGACGCTGACCCTGTGTCTGCCCCTGCAGGGTTTCCAGCCTGGTACAGACCAGACACACCATGACAACACCGAGACAGATCCCCGAACCCAAAGAGGAGCATCTCACATGGTCTTCGGGGTCGGGGAAGGCTTGCAGGTGGAAGGGACATCCGAGCTGAGACCTAAAGGATGAGCTGGATTTGACCAGGCCAACGCAGGAATAGGCACGACGGAGGAAGAAGCCAGGCTGAGACTGAATGATGTGTGCAGAGCCCAGGGAGGACTGGGAGCACCGAACATTGGGGGAAACGGGGCTGTCATGGACTCCAAAGGATGAAGGGGAGAAGGGATCATTGAAATGATGAACATTTCAATTACCTGGGGGACAGGCATGCGGAAGAGAGATGACATTAGTCCTGGGAAGCTAGCTAGCTCCAGAATCAAAGGGTGGACATTCCAGTGGAAAAGACACGTGCTAAAATGAGATGACAACAACGGCTTCCAGGGAGCCCCTTCCAGCACCCAGACAGCGTGCAAAGGGCTTTGCCTCCATCCTCTCCCTGGACGCCCGAAGCACCCCGAGGAAGTCAGTGCTGCCGGGCAACGCAGAGACACATTCAGTGAACGAGCCCTGGGCCACACCGCGAGGACAGGGCGGAGCTGGGACGCCAAAGCTCGTGCTCTTTGCCGCCACCCTCCCTCCGTTTCCCTGTGATGATTGTGTTGTCCCTGAGCAAAAGTGGGGCTCTGAAGTCCCCCACCCCTGCAGGTGTCTAACCACTCGCCCGGGACGTTGCAGAGGATCCAGGCATCAAGGACAACCAGAGACCTTCTGAAGGTCTCCCCGTTGTGAGATTCGGGGACTCGGTGACACGTCAACAGCTGAGTGTGTAGGATAGCACCTTCTGCACCTGGGGCAGCTTTATTGTCACATGTGTATGGGACAGTACCCCTGATGTGCCTGTGGGGAAATGATCAGTCTCGGTCTTCGCAGAAGAGTGGGGTACAGTGAGCCTCAAAAGCGAAGCAGAGCGAGATGGACCGAGTTCGGTCACTTGGGTCCGCCAAACACTCCGAGAAAGACGCGTGTCTCGCAAGCACGCGCTGTATCTGAGGGAGGCGGGCCTCGGGCAGTGCTACACTGCACACTCAGCTCTTCCACCAGCACAGATCTGTGTTTCCAGAACACAACCGTGAGAAAAACACTGCCCCTCCAGTAGAAACAAAACAGCTCTGCTCATGTTGCATTAAATTGGGGGGGGGGGGTGCATTTCTAAAATAATTCTCCATTTTCTTTCAAATTAAAGGCCACTGTGGGAGACCAAATAAGTTAGAATGCATAGGAATTGCTTTCGTATTGACCTAGGAAAATAAGAAGGAAGAAGGGCCCCTCGCTCACCGTCCTGCAGAGAATCTCCAGATCAGAGACGGTAATAGACCACACTGAGAACCCGGGAATGTTCTTGGCCGGGACCCCTGAGAGAGTGTCCCCCGTGTATTTTCTAGAATGGGGGAGCTGCCTTTCATTTATAATGGAGTGCTCCTAGAGGATCTCAAATCTCGATCTTCTTGACATGTCCCCTGGGGAGGCCAGCTCCAGTCCCTGTCCCGGCGTTTCTGAAAACAGACAGGCGCACTTTACCCGTGAATGTTAAAGAGAGAGAGAGACATTGGGAGGAGGGAAGAGGTCTCTCTTTTCTCTCTTTTTTTTTTTCATCAACCCCGACATATTTCCTAGTGATGACCGCTGCTCATTTCCTCCAAGCAGCACTGCGGTTGTGCGGGACGAGGAAGAAACGAGAGAAGAATTAGGCCAAGGTCAAGGGAGGAGAAAACATACAGCTCATTGCTTGGAAATAAGCAAGTTGCCTCAGAAGGGACCCTGGAAGAAGGTCACTAAGGGAAGATAACAGTAATCAGCTTTATCTCTGGGGATGTGACTTGATCTCTTTGTGGCTGAAAGCTCGGCTCTCTGAGAGGCAGGGGTGGGGTCCCCGGGCTGGTGCCTGCTCCTCGGGCGGCTGCTCAGAGGGAGCTCTTACACCATCTGGGGTCGTCCTGAGAGCCCGCCCCTCCCTCTCCTGATCTGTTCCTCCAGACAAAACCGGGGCATCAGCAGAGCTCCGCATGGTTAGCCGTCTCTGCCAAGGAAGAAACTGAGAATGAAGGGGCTCTGGCTCATGGGTGACAGGTTCAATCACGGCTCCTCAGAGTCCTGTTTCAAGGGTCCTTCCAGGACACTAAAGCCTCTCCTTTTCCTTCCCCCTGGGGAAAGGGAGGCTGCACACATGCACCCTGACAAACAGGAAGTTAGACTGATGGAATAGATACCTTCAGAGACCCTTGCTCCTGTGAAGGGAGAAAGGATGATACTGCCCTCTTTATCACAGAAAGTAAAGCCAGGAAGGCAGCTTCCCTATCAGGAAACAGTGGGAGGCCCGAGGACAGTCTGTGTCCCCCTCCCCCCCCCAGCTCAGCCTAGCTCTTGGCCTTGGTCTAAGTATTCATTGTCATCTGAAAAACTCGAGCATGGTCCTCACACCATATCTGCTGTCAGTTACATCTTCTAGCACTGGCCGAATCTCCCGGCTGCCTAGGACGGTCCCATGACTCAGTGGCCTCTTCTAGGAAATGAAATGAAGGCTGGAGGCCTATCTGTTCCTAAGGCGCCTTGCCGTCCAGCGAGGTAGAGGTCTTCTTACAAAGACTGCCCTGGAGTGGGAACAGGTCTTCATCTTTGTCTTCTGGAAAGACTGCAGCCCTGAGCTGATCCTGAAGGTCAAGCCTCTCTCCAAGCGTCTGGAAGTCATTGGAGAGGCTTTTGACCAAGGCCAGGAGAAATGGATTCTTGCTCTCTCCTCTCTCATCTCTGGGTTCTCCCTGGGATGTATGAAGCCCAAACCAGTGACCGCTCTGGACAGGTGGCAGGCGAAAGCCATCAGCTGTGCTTTGGTAGTGCTGAGTCCCAACTGGAAAGTGACCATGACATGGCCCTAAGGGTTTGGGGAGACAGGTGTAAATAGTCCACAGGCCTAGGAGACTAGACTGTGAGCTGGACTCACCAGAAGAGAAGCCTATTTGCCAGCTATGGCTACCGCTGGCGTCAACCAGGGATAACAGAGGAACCCATTGTCCCAGCTGCCCTGGTGGCCTGCATATTGCCCAGTGCAGGGAGCAGGGGAGGATGGAGAGGGGGTCAGCCTTGTTGAAGGAGAAGGCACCCACATGGGCTCTGAGACTGATGAGAAAGCAGGGCTCCTGACAGGGTGGTCCTGATAGGTTTTGAGACTTTATTTCAGAAACACTAAAATCAGCAGGTCAGAGGTGAAAGCACCTGACCCCTGAGCCAGCAAGGGCAAGAAAAGAAGCCCCAGGATTTGAGGGGGGAAGAAGGACCACCGTGAGACCTGCTTTTATATAAGCTTTTGCCAGTCTTGTCTGTGAACACTGCCTGAGCATTAAAAAAAAAATCCAAATTCGCTCATCTGAGTTAGACCATACTTTTGATTTTTAGTCATTTGTGAAGATCACATATAAAATTCTATGCAAGTTCCTGGAGCCTTTGAACTACAGTAAATGTGGATGATTTAATTGATAAGTTGATAGACAACAAACTGGTAGCGCAACCATGTAAATTTTGAAAAGACTAGAAACAGTTATTCCTACTTGTAAAGAGTTAAAAGGACTCATGCTCGGCTTAAGTAATTCTCCTCTCATCTCAAGGAACGGCCCTGTCAGCCCGTGGGGAGGCAGGCTGAGCGGCGTGCACTGCCGGGGAGAACGCCACGTCAGCCGCCGCACAAAGGAAGTGAGGACGCCGCTGAATCTCAGGGAAATAAGCGCATCACTTGCAAACGACTGAGATGTTCGATGTCAAATTTGATCTGCAGGGTGTGGGGGGCTTGCCGAGGAGCCTGCAGCACACGTAGGAATCAGATCCCAGGGTGCAGCCAGGATGGCAGAGCTGATGGAGGAAGCGGAAGCATCCTCCCGGCTTCTTCTTTCTGGGAGATCACTGCACATGATGAGTGTTTGTGATCGCAGTGCAGTTCTGGTGTGCACTGGCATCATCAGAGATGTCTTCCTCTGTGTCCGGCCGTCGCAATTACATCCGCAATACACCTGCAGGCATCGTACATGCAATCAGGAAGTCTTCTTTCGTAGCGCCTTTTTTCCCCAAATATGTAATTTTGGCTGAAGGATATTAAGGGAGTTTTAAAAAAGGATATCATTACATTAACTGAAATTATTACTATTTTAATTTGCCTGCAAAGCCTTTATTTCAAGTATCATTTCTTATAACTTGTAACTCAGTGGGTACCATCATCCTGATAGGGTTTTAGCTACTTGATAGCCTGAGACATGTAGTGGGGGATCATTCCCCACAGAAGATCAGAGTAACGAGCACTTCCGGTGTTAACTGTGAACAGCTATTTCCCAGTCTTGGAGCACATGACCAGCCCAGGGACCTGGGCCACCTTTTGAACGTAGCTCCTGGCGTTCTGTTTCTCACCCCCGCCTGCCCCTGACAATTACCCCCCAGGAACGCCTAGCCAATTTAGGGAATGGACGGATTATAGAAAATGCGGAGGAGCTGAGCCAGCTTCCCGAAATAGCAAGTTTTGAGATGGATTTCTGGAACAACCTCTGTAAGGTATAAAACAATGAAACTCTTCTCATTTTCAGCCTGCTAAGCCTCTGCCAGGAGGGCATTTTTCTGCGTTGGAGAAAGCGACATCCCAGGGAGGGCAGATCCCTGACAGCCGCGGAAACCTCCGGCCACCCCCTCCGTTTTCTGTTCTACTCAGCTGCGGTGGAAACCAGGGGCACAGTGCTCTGGGGAGTGCTGACCATGCACCCCGCACACGGCCATCTCGGAGTCAGGCGGCGCTTGCCACCTCTCCCCTCTGCCCCAAACATGGCAAGGCCAGGACATGCAGCCAGCACCTCATATGTACTGTGTAAGTTAGATTATGCATCAAATATAGACTATAGGTTTTAAACTACAGCTATGCTAAGAAAAAAAAAAATGAGCTAAACACGCAGATGGGCCAGAAAGAGAACCACGAAGCAGAAAGTGTGTCCCGAGCCAGAGGCCTCTGGGGCTCGTAGGGCAGAAGCAGGCAGCGTGGGGAAGGCCTGATTGCTGGGGGCAGCTGGACGGGGTGTCCTGTGTACAGACAGGGCCCAGAGCTGGGCTCCGTGCACACACTCGAGGGCCGGACAGGCTCTCCAATATGGGAAAGGAGCCAGACAGCACTCCCATTGGCTTCCTGGACCGCGGCGGTGAGAGGAAGCCGGGTCGGGCAGCCCCGCTGCATTTGGACGGAATTGCCCCGCAGTCCCGTGGCTGGTCCTGGAACAGCAGCCATATCGCTGTGGGACTGGACACTGATTCACCAGGTTAAGACCTTGCTCACATCCACAAGCAGGAGGATGGGGTGAGGGCATAAAAGAGGGGAGGGAAATCCCACTCCAGAAGAACCTGCAAGCTAAAACGTCAAAGGGCATGAGAAAAAGCAGCGCTCGCAAAGGAGCCCAGTGCACCGTGTCTCACTGCCGCTAACCGATGCCATACCTTCAGTGGCTCACACAGTACGAATTTCCTGTCACAGTTTTGTAGCTCAGAAGTCCATGCTGGCTCTCAGTGGGCTGAAATCTAGGGGCCAGATGGGCTGATTCCTTTCTGGAGGTTCTAGGGAAATCTACCTGGCCCCTTCCAGCTTCTAGAGGGGCCTGCATTCCTTGATCACGGCTCCTTCCTCCATCTTCAAAGCTGGCAACAGTGAGTGGCGTCCCCCCTGGGCAACACGCTGGGCTCCTTCCACATTTAAGGGCCCCTGGGATTACGTGGGCCCACCTGGGCAATCCAGGATAATCTCTCTATCGTCAAGTCAGCAGATTAACAACCTGCATCCTACCTTAATTCTACCCGCCACTTCAACTCACCTTTTCCACGTAATGTAACATATTCACAGGTTCCAACGATTAGGATGTAAACATTTTTGCAGGAAGTCATTACTTTGCTTACCACATCGGAGACCATACTTCTGACAAAATGGAAGTGATGGAACACTCTCAATGTTACTTTAAATGACTTTAAAATAACCATGCATAAGATCCAAAAAGAAAAAAGAAAAAAAAAAGAAGAAGAAATAACACCAATTTTAAAAACTATGAGGGATTTTATGCATGGCTAACTAGTAGTAGAAAATGAGTCTACGGGTATTGGAGTACACTTGGTAAACTATCTAACTGTTCTGGTCTCTTACCAGTGTGCTTTCTGGATTGAAAAGACTAAAAACAAACACCCCACCTACATTTCCTAGACTCCCTTGCAGCTAAAAAAAAAAAAAAGCCAGTGGACGGAGGCTTGGCCAATTGGATGCACTCCTGAGACCCGGATGTGGAGCTGAGTTCGGGAGAAGGTGAAGAAGGGATGCGCGAGACATCCATTTTCCTCTCGTGGATTTAGCAGGCACAGGACGGCCCTGAAGGCCCAAGTTCTGGCTGCAGTTTTTGCTCAGCAGATGGCAGCCTGGGTGGCGACTCCCTGGGGCCAACGACTGCGGCAGTGGCCCCCCTGAGGCCTGGAAAGCAGCTAACCTCAGAGGTCTGCAGTGACCCTGGGGTGCAGTTTCCTGGTTTGGTGCCATTGGAAGCAAGATCGTCCGTCCTGGGAGCCGCTCCTGGAGGTCGATGGGACGCTCTCTCTTCTACAACATCCAGTGAATCCAACGAAGGGGCAAGTTCCGGACCGCCCAAGGAGCATCCCTTTCTGCCCGCAATAGTGAAGATGCTTTCTCTTATTTACAGCAAAATCCTCCTGGACATGCCCACAACGCACATTTCCCAGACGGGAGCCAGAATGCCGTTCACCGTGCTTTCTTCACAAGGCTCAGCGGCGCTCAGTCATCTTTCGCCTCCGTCACTACAAACGAGCCTCTCGTCCAGGTGGACAAACTGCAGAAATGACACTTCCATTTAAACTGCAAACAAACCCGGGACTAAACAAAGTTAAATGTATGTCCCTGGACAGCTGGCAGGAGACAGATGACTTTCTAGGGAGCCTTATAACTGCATTTTTCATCTTAATGGAACAAGTACTTTGTAACTGGGAAAAATAAACAGAGAGAGAGGCCACGGTGAGCAGCGTGTGGTCCCGGCATTGATGAAGGCTGCCCTTCGAACCCCCGATGGCAGGCGTCAAGGTGGCGAGGAAGAGTCCGTTTCTTGACGACCTCCTTATTCCAGAAGGGGCTGCGTAAAGGAAGCAGCTTGAGAGGTCTGCCTTCTCTGTCTTCCGCCATCAGAAAGTGAGTTACAGGGTCCTCTGGGGAGGGCTGCGCTGGCCAAGCCCCCATGGTCACAGGAAGCTCCGCATTCCTCCACTCAAAGAATTCCTCACGAGTAGCAGTGGGTCGAGGTAAGGCCCTGGTCCAGGGTGCTGCGTGGGTTTCCGCAGGCTCCTGCTGTTCAGAAAAGCAATGACAGCTCCTTGGACTTCTTGAGAATCGAAATAGCGGAGCCGACGCCCAGAGAAACTCCCGGCCAGCGGTGTCGTCATCACATTTTTCCCGTAGCCAAAGAAAAGCCCAAATGTCAAACCTAGGATTTACATTCATAGCTTTCTCACACATCCTCAAATGAGACTTATACCATATTCTTTATCTTATTTTCAGATTATGACTAAACCCACCCACAGAATAATGAACTCCCATTCATTTTTCTGCCAAACAATGGTTTCTGTAAGAAGTTGTACATACTGGTTGTTTTGTTTAAAATTAGATTTTCGAAAACAATCCATGTGACCCCAGAGGATGACGCATCAATGACCATCGTTGAAGCAAAAAATATATATACTTTTTTAATTCAGAGGGAGAAAAGTACAAAGAGAAAGCATCCATACACCGAAAGAGGGCTTTGTGTATTCGACCAGTTAGCTCCGCGGGGGCCGGTCTCCCTCCCACCAGGCCCTTCCTGGTGACGCAGGTGCTGCTGCACCGGGAGCCGGAGTGGGGGGGTGTGTTCCAGGGGCAGGGGGTGTCCAGGGGCAGAACATTGAAAATGTGGACGCCCTTCCCAGGCCGTCCCTGAGGCTCCTCTCTCCCTCTTCAGCTGTGGCCAAAAGGGGTTTCCCACCTTATTTTCCTCATTTGGGATTTTGACCTAACATGCGTTTTATCGCTCACATTTGCCTAAGGATTCCTAGGACAGAAATATGCAGAAATTTTCATCCAAAGAAAGTACTGCTGAGTAGGGGATCAGAAGGTAGGGAGAGAATAAGTGTGCGTAAGCATAAAAAAGTCAAACTCTAGTCGAGCACCTAATTGGCCAGCGGCTTCCTACCACTTCAACACTTGAACCTTCCTGGCCGCTGGCGCAGCGTAGTTAAAGTAGAATAAATCATTTGACATGACTAGGTTTTAGGAAAATATGTGAGAACCATTCAGGCAAAAAATCAGTTTAAAATAGATGAAATTTTCTATCTGAGTGGCTTCTCTACCAGGAGAGAATGTTTCTAGGAGGGCAGTATTTTTAATCTTGTTTTAAAATAAATACTTTCATGTATAAATCACTCAATTGTGAAGGCACTTCAATTTTATTTTCCTTTAGTTTTGAGGTTTTGGGAATGGCTCTGCGCAGTTCCAAGTGAAAGCTCTCAGATAAAACTTCCATGCCGAAAACCACCGTCACAAATGCGCAAGTACAACTATAAATTTATACAACACTCGGGCTATTTGTAGTTTGCAAAATTTGCTAATAAAGCGCCGAAGCGCGGTTTCCATTGGGTTCTGGCACTGTATGTCCATCAAGTGCAGGCAAAGATGGAAAATCCCATGTATGGAGAGTCTTTTATGATTGTGACAGTTTGCTAATTTCTTAATGAGTGAATTATGATAATTATGAAAGTCTTAGCTTCACATGATTGGGGAAGTGTGTGCGTGAGCGTGTCAGCCCTCCCAGGCAAATGCAGCGTTCTGATTCAGCAGCACTCAACGTGGACCATTTCTGTGCTAATAATACAAAATGGATCTTAAACTGCTGCATATTAATCAAGTTCATTAAAGTACATTCATTAATTTGTGTGTATAACAGCCAGACTGGGACTATGGAGTTTGCTGATTTTGCACAAAATACATATATTAATGAATGCTAAAACTTCCACGTGAGTAATCGCTTTAAAATATTTTCATAAAGCAAAATTCTAAGTGGTAATACTGATAATTATTTTCTTTCTAATATTTCCCCTTTCATTTCATTCTGTTATTAGCTTTAAGTGGAAAAAATAAATATGGAAGAAGAAAACAATTATGAAAGAAAGGGGAAGCCCAAGAGATGGTAAAGAAACAAAAGCATGTATGGGTAACATTAAATTTCCTGCCTGTCCTTCAAATAGCTTAATTTACGTACAAAGAAATATGAACTTGAGGCTGAATTAGGAAAGACCCTTTTATTTCCTGCACAGGGCTGGAGCCCGGGAGGGGCGCGGCAAAGGCAAATCCAGCGGTGCCGGGTGCGTCTGTGCACCTGCGTGTCTACAGCCCACGGGCAGTGTCTGCACAGGTCAGGGCCCCTCGGGCCCGGGTTAGCCAGCAACCACTAGCGCTGGCTTCAGCAGCACATATTCCCAAATTAGAAAGATACAGTGATTAGTGTGGTCCCTTCCCAAGGAGGACAGGCAAGTTCAGGAAACAATACCTATTATTTATTTACTTATTTATATTTTTAAAATATTTTTTAAATTTATTTCTAGAGAGGGAAAGGGAGGAAGAAAGAAAGGAAGAGAAACATCAATGTGTGGTTGCCCCTTGAGCACCCCCTACTGGGGACCTGGCCCATAATCCAGGCAGGTGCCCTGACTGGGAATCAAACCAGCGACCCTTTGGTTCACAGGCCAGCGCTCAATCCACTGAGCCACACCAGCCAAGGCTGATTTCTATTTTTTTAAAAAAGGTAACTCTGTGATGTGATGGATGTATTATTTAACTTGATTGTAGTGACCCTTTCAAAATGGTACATATCATCACGTTGCACCCTTTAAATACTTACAATTTTATTTGCCAACTATTTGACAGAAAAGAAAAAAACATCAATGACATCTTTGTAACATTCACTTTTTGATCCTAAATGCTAAGTGCTGTGAAGGCAAAAAGGGCTTTTCCTGTTTCCCAGGCACGGTGCTTGGCGTGGAGTTCATGTTCAATGAGTACCGAATTTAAGCTGGGGCAGGGTAGCTCCGCTGGTCAGAGCATCTTCTCAGTACCCCAAGGGAGAAGGTTCAATCCCGGGCCAGGGCGCAACGAAGAATCAATGACAGAATGTGGAACAACAAATCGGTACCTCTCTCTCTCTGCCCCCCATTCCTTTCTCTCTCTCTAAAATAAATAAATTAAAAAATAATAAAATAACTGCGGTGCAAAGCAAAATATGGTAAGAGTTCTACAAGAGGTGTAAAACAACACCGCCGAGGTCCAGAAGCGTTGCCACAAGGGGAACATCCACAAGTCCTCGGTCAGAGGCTGTGCGCTGCTCGGGAAGGTTCCGAGGACAGCATCTTCTGAGTTCCTGCTTTCTCTCCTGCCCCCGATTCTATGCCTGACCGGTGCTTGGCACTGACGTCTTGCCTGCCAGTTAAACAAAGACAGGAAGGTGGGATTTTGTAGACAGTGTTTGTCCTGTGTGATGTGAGGTAAGGCAAGACTGATTCCAAATTAGTACGTTTGGTCCCACACATCCTGACTTTGCTTATTAATTAAGAGGGTTCCGGTCATGCATACTTGCTGGAGAACATGGTTGGACATCAGCATTTCCCACACTGTGTTCCCCAGAATGCCAGCGTTCTGCGAGGTGCGGAAAGGTAAGGGCAAGCTCTTGATCTAAGTTTGTAAAATACTCCGGGTCCCTTGTGCTTGGAGCTCTACACTGAGCATGCCCACATCGAGGGCTCCAAGAAGTCACGCCCTGAAGACCTGTAAGCCTTTTGTAAGCCCAGGATGTACTTCCCAAGATGATGCGAACACAAGGAATTGTCCAGTAGCATTTATGAACATGTCATGGGACATAGCTACCACCGCATGTCAATTCCTCTGTTTAAAAAATCCTCTTGTTAAAACTTCTGGTGGCCACAGGAGTCATAAAACCTATGTTACGAGACCCAAAGGGGATGCTTGGTCCGTACCTCTGCCTTCAAGAACTCCGATCGCTCAGATAACTGAGACATTTTTCTGTATTTAATGAGCTGCTCAGCGTCACTTGCCCTCCCATCTCAGTTTGTCGGCCACCCTGGCAAAATCCTCTCGTCAAAAAGGAAAACCGTAATAGCGCGTCTCCTGTAAATGTCTTGCCCTGCCCTTTAAGAGGCTGAGATGAGACGGTTCCGTGGCCGTGATTAGTTTCTCTCCTCCAAACGGTTCGATTTAAACCTCAGCGTTCTCTCCCCGACACTCACGTCGCTCCCTACTTTTTCCCTCAAAGGTCGTAGGCTGTGGGCCTTTTTTGGTTGATGACACACAGCTGACATGTGATGTTAGTGTCAGGTGAACAGCATAAAGATTCAAGATCTGTCTCTATTGGGCGATCGACAGTCACCACGGCAAGTCTAGTCCACACCCACCCCCGCAGCACAGCTGAGGTGTTTTTTCTCATGATGAGAACTTTTGCGATCTGCTCTCCTAGCACCTTGCAGACACAGAGTACAGTATTGTTAATTGTCATCTCCACGCTGCACGTGTTCTCCCCATGACTGTTTTTTTTTTACCTGGAAGTTCATACCTTTTGACCCCCTTCATCCCCTACACCCCACCTCCTCCTGGCTTCTGGCGACCAGCAATCTGTTCTCTGTATCTATAGTTCCTCTCTCTCTCTCTCTCTCTCTCTTTTTTTTTTCAGATTCCACATGTCAGTAAGATTATACAGTATTTATCTGTCTCTGTGGGACTCATTTTATTTAGTATAATGCCCTCAAGTCCTGTTCACGTTGCCCCAAATGGCAGGATTCCATCCTTTTTGATGGCCAAGCCATATTCCATTGCATGTAGGCCCAACATCCCCTTTGTCCACTCATCTATGGATGGGCACTGAGGCTGCTTCCGTGCCTGTATATTGTAAATGACGCTGCAATGAACATAGAGGTGCATATATATTTTTGAGTTTGTGCTTTTGTTTTTTTCAGATAAATTCCCAGAAGTGGAATTGCTGGATCCTAAGGCAGTTCCATTTCAAATTTTTTTGCGAACCCTCCAGTCTTTCCCACAGCGGCTGCACCAGTCTGCATGCCCACGAACGGTGCACGAGGGTCCCCTCTCTCCATGTCCCAGCCAGCACTTGTGACCGCTCGTCTTTTCGATGACAGCCATTCTAACAGGTCAGAGGTGATAGCACGTTGTGGTTTTGATTGGCATTTCCCTGAGAGCTGCAATTGCTGTCCTACTCCACACCAGGATCCTTCGGTTCTCAGAGGGAAGGGACCGCAGAACCAACCGGGAACGTCCCACGGTGAGCACCTGCCTGGCCCAGAACGCGTCTGCCACGCACAAAACTAAGGGCTCTGTCCGTGACCTGGGTTGCGTGCTGCAGTTCTGCAGGTGACAGAGTTCCAGCTGCAGTAAACACCCGTCCTGAATCCAGGCAGTCTGTTTTTCCTTCTGAATTTTCCTTCCTCTATGGGCTCCCATTGAGTCTCTTCTCACCAAGGTAACTTCTGATTCCTGTTCTAATAACCCAGGGGTGGGCAAAAGTAGGTTTACAGTTGTGAGTACTCAAAACAGTTTACTCTTGTATTATTTGGTAATTATTGTATTATTCATTATTATTATTATTATTAACCGACTTTGCCCACCGCTATATTTCTCGTGATGCTGATCACTCCTTCTGCTTCTATAGATCTGCTGTCTCTTCACAAGGATGATGAAAAGCAACTATTTCCTCCAATTTAATCAGTGCTGAAATTTGTGAACTAGTCACCTCATTCATAAATAAAAATAGATTCAGGAAATAACATCACCCTTCTGCCCTGTACCCAGCATTCCTTCTCGAGTGGGCAAGAAGCAGCCAGGTGTTCAGCCCAGGGGTCGCGTGCACCTCACCCCCTTTTGCAACAGGTAATTGGGCGAGCCACTGGAGCACAAGCGCTGTGACCGCCACCCGTCACGTTCGTTGAGGACAGGCCGCAAGCAGAAACGCTTGCGCTGTACACATGTTCTATCTCGGTCTACTTCGCAGGGGCTCCGAGAGTGGTTCCTGTTGTCATGGACGGTGTGACCTCACGGGAAGGGCCCTTGAGCTGGAAGGTTGAGTTCAGGTGCTCCACCTACTCACTCGATTGCTGAGTGGCGGCGGGCAAAGGAGTTGACCTGAGTCCCTATTTTCCCGTCTGTAAAGCGGAATCACGTTGAACATTATGGAGGTCTCTCCACTTGATGTCGGGCATGATATCCCAGCAATGGTTTTCAAACTGTTTCAGAAACCCTAGGGGCTCCTGGAAGGGCTCAAAGGCCACTCAGAGTGACCCTGATCCCCGGTCCCCCGAACACAGTGGTCAGAGCAGAGCCGCCTTTGCCCTTTTGCAAATGGGGCTCCCAAGCAGGGGTTCCCCTGAAATACTTTAGACAATTGCAAGGGGAAGACCGTTGACATCCACTGGTACAAATTATTAATCCCAGTAACGACTATAATTATGACGTGGTTATTTCAGCTTTGTGCATGGAATGTTCAGATCTGTGCACGTAAAAATCACACGATCTGCATAGCTGGGCACATTTGTGCGTGTGACATACACGGGATAAAAGCAGGCCTTTGCAGCGTGTGAAATCTTTCGCTGTTCACAACATCACCATGAAAACCTGTGTTTTGGCTCTCAAAGATGGCGCCTTGGTGTTTTGTTCTTCCTAAATAAACATATCAAGTGATGCCGCTCGTTAAATTGTACGGGAAGAAACGGCACCATCCGTGACACAGATACATGACCCGTGCAGCCGAACATCAACCGCACAACATGAGTTCTCTTAATTATTGGCTGTCACAGGGAGATTAAATTGGGCATTAAATTAAGTTTAAAGAGAGATTAAATTGTGACATGAGGTACAGTAAAGACACAATAGGCATTGAAAATAAAAGGCAATTATTCAGAATAAAATCACAGTATTAAGGATCTGAATACTTGCCTGCTTTCAAATTTAAATCTAAGTTTATTTTGGTCTAAAAATAGGGATGAATAGGTGAATTTCATTATCTCAGTCCCTTAATTTTAGAAATCCGCAGTCTATTATTCATCAGCGATGGTTGAAGTTTTCTAATGCAAGGTCAATTGATTTTTAACTCAGATATCAGGAAGTTTCCATCAGTCTATGCTATGTCTTATGCTTTCATATGATTATTTTCTGGACTTAAGTTCCTCCCTAGTAGTTAAATTCTTCACACCAGCTTCATATTAAAATGGCTTCTCAATATTTTTTATTTTAATTAACTTACTTGAATTAACTTTTCCTCTTTAACCTTTGGGTATCCCCCACTAACCAAAAAGATTTTGTCAAGCTGTAACTTCTATGACTTTCATTATGAAAGTAATGAGTCTGAAGAAGAGTATTTCTCTGCTGTGCTATGGAGTCCGCCCCGGAAGTCCTGACACGCCACGCCCATCTTTCTGTCACTCCCCTCCGTTTGGAGATGACGGATTTTAGGGAGAGAGTGTCAAGAACATGACATCTACAAAGCTGAAGGAGCCTATGTCGAACAAACAAAAACTCACAGACAGCAGTCTGGCGGTCACCAGAGGAAAGGGGGGTGGGGGTAGTGAAGGGTGAAGGGGGTCACGTGTATGGCGACGGAAGAAGATTGGACTTTGGGTGGTGGACACACAAGGTGATATACAGATCGAGTATCACTGTACACTCGAAACCTATGTATCTATTAACCAATGTCACCCCAACCAATTGAATTAAAAATTGAATTGCAACCCAGAGACTGACTTCTTGGGGCTAGAGCTTAGGGAGTTCTCCTGGTGAATTTTATTTTCATCAGAAACTCCTTCTAAAAACGTTTAAAAAAAAAAAAAAGCCTTTAACCAAGGTGTATAAATGATGTAAAATATTTGCTTTCGGAAATGAACTGATGAATCACCACCTTATTGGTCAATGCTGGGAATATTGTAATAAGCTTGTAACTTTCACATTCAGAGCTTGGAACTTCAAGCTTCCAAGAGGAAATTCGGTTTCCAGGTCGGAAGTGCCATGTTTTTACCCAAACGCTTTCCTCCTTGTGTACCATTCCAGGGCACAGCCCTAGCCCACGGTTTGTATTTAGGTCTGGAGTGGGTTTTGGAGCTTCATGAACAGGAACAGAGTCGGTGTCTGGCTGATTTCTTCACAGAAGCCTTTCCCCCCCCCTCAGCTGTGTGGTGCCGCGGACCGGTCCTGGGGTCTGGGACCGAAGTCGCCGCTCGCACAGGAAGATGCATGCTACGCCCTCCCCCAACACTTCCACCAGCTGCAGCCTGTTTGCCGAAGGCCCCCCACAGCCTGCAGTCCCCTGGCCTGCAGTCTCTTGTCTGTCCCAAGTCCAAGGTCTGAGGGGCCAGCACAGTTTCAGTTCTCCACGTTCCCAGGCCACACAGGCTGGGGACAAAATAGTCACAGCGACAGTCACAAAACAGATATCTCTCGTTCTACCACCCAGGGAGTCAGAAAAACCCTGTGCTATGACCCCTGTTCCTCCCCTTCCTTTCCAGTGGCCAGCTGAGGTCTCTTGCTGCCCTGGGCTTGGTGGGGGGCCTACCCACAGCTCCCAGGGGTATAGACCTCTGCTATCAAGGCGACCCTGGCTTTGTCCCACTGACACCAGGGTGACAGAACTCCTGCTAGACCCCAGGTCCTCTTGGGCCACTGTGGAGCCCGATCTTATGAATGTTTGTCTTACATTTGCCAGCAGTGGACAGAGCTCGGCAGTGGTGAAGGGGTGGCGGGGTGGGGGGGGGAGGCCAGTGGTCCGACCGTGCGTGGAGAGGAGCGGCAGGCCGCCAGGCACACCCACAGAGGCAAAGCAGAAGTTCATGGATCATCCGCTCCCTTCAGCAGTAGGTCTTACCCAAACCAGGATCTCAAAAATGTCTTTTAACTCCCAAAGCAGGGTGCATTTTGGTAAAACAAGCTCTGAATCTCTTCAGAATTCTGGAAGGATTCCAGAATGTTCTTACAGACTTGTGCCTGGGCCACCACCCACGTACGTGGTCAGGCCTCACTCAGCCTCAGACTGCCACCACGAGAGGCCACACCCTCCCCAGGAGACTGTCCCTGCAAGTCCTGGGATCCACTGAGCAAACATCCTGGTGAGGACCGACTGGCCCTGTGACACGATTGTCCCCCTGCGCAGTCCTCAGGGGACGGTGGCCGGGGCCCGCTCGGGCTGGGCCCTCCAGCTCTGAAGGATTCCTGGGTCAGAAGGAGAGACCCTGCAGCCAGGCCCTCCCACAGGAGCACATGGTGGCTCGGGTATATGTTGTTCTTTGGTGACAGACTCGTGACGGCTGCTGGATGGTGGCAGTGGTCCCAGGGAGGGTGCCAGGGGACAGCAGGAAGCAACAACTGCCTGGCAATAGCAGGCGGGCAATGGCCGCTGGGCCTGTTACCTCATAGGACACCCCCTTGGCGAGCATGCACCAGCCGGGCAGCCCCTCCCCGACACACTGGGTGCTGTGAGGAATCTATGGCAGCCACAAGCCTCGTCTTTCAGCTATCCACCTCACCAGGAGCACATCCTCGGGCGGGGGGCTGCCGAAACAGAAATGCAAACAGAATTCAGACAGAATATCCTGCTCAGCAAACTGGATGCCCATGAAGAAAATAAAAATATGAACACCCCGTCAATGTAGTTTCTTACGTGAATTTTTCTCTCTAACCAATCTTATTTGTTTTTTAAGGGAAAAAAATGAGGGATTTTTTGGTAACGTGTTTTATTGTTTAACACACATATTTAGGTTGAGGTAAACACACACATGAAACTCAGAAACGGTTGCCCACAGATAAAGCTACTTGCCCCAGCCTGCCTGGCAGGGAAGGGGCAAGAACCACACCCCGCCTATCTTGTTTTCCCACTCGGCGCCCCGTTTCCCCTCTTGGTGTCTGTCGGAATTTGCACCTGCCAATTCCAAGTTCAAGCACTGCTGTCTAAATCAAGACAGTGAAAACTCGGAGAGGGGCGCAAAAGCTGTGCCTCCTTGAACACAGCCAACCGGATTGGAAGCGATGGCCCCGCCCTCTGGGCGGAGTCTTCCAGTTGTGCTCTCCCGGGGAGCAGGTGGAATGGCGGTGCGCTCTGCTCTCCGGCCTCCTGGGTCTGTCCGCTCAGATCTCCAGCATTAAAACAATCCCCTCCACCCGCCAGCCTCTGTTCCTCGCGTCAGGTATTTGCTGCCTTTGATTTATTCAGCCAAGGGCACGAGGGTGCACTTGGCCTTGTTCAGGAGTCCTCTGAGGAGGGCCACACTTTACTTTTCCTATCCTTTGAAGCCCTGTGCTATGGAGATTTCCCCGATTAAGGCGAGTATTGATTTTTGCCCCCCTCTCTCCTCGCTCCTTGTGGATGCAGAGTCAAGTTTCCTTGCTATGATGATTCTTGTTACTGCAAAAGCAAAGATCATCTCTTTGGAGAGGTTTGGAGAAGCTGGGCATGCCATTTTACAGTGATGGGGTCAAGATGTTCGGATGCGTGACAAGCCCGGCCTGTCCTGTTCCAATTCTCTCTGGCGTGGGGACTATGGCCTTTTCTTTCTCATCCTCGCTGCGTGGTATTTGTCAGCAGAGGGGACGGGAAGGCGGTGCTGTTTAGCATGTAAATACACCAACACTTTTTCCAGTAAATAGCTCTGTCCAGCGTTATGTGCCAGGAACTCTCATCCACACAATGATGAATTCAATTTCTGGGCTGTGCTTCTCTTTCCTGTCCTTTCACACTGGGAAAGGTGATCCCACTGTAATTAGAGAAGTCTTTTTTACTTTTTTTTTTTTTCTGATTGTGCCTCTAATTGTTCTAGTCTCCTAGTAGATAGCATTTCCCGTTGCCCAGATAAATGCCTGAGGCAGCCTTGTTGAATGAATTTACTTCCTATAGTCCAGTGTTTCATAGATGATGGAAATGAAGGATGTGGCTTACAGATCTATTGAAAGAGATGTGCTTCTACTTCACTGTTCTGGCCAGATGAGTGGGCACATGCTTTTGCATTTGTATTTGAACCCCACTGAACTTGGTCATTATACTGTGAATGCCACAGCACGTCTGCACCATTCTTGAAGGGATCTGGTTCATTCATCCATATAATGATTGGCGTTGGCCATAACTTGATGCAATGTTACACTATTTTAATTCTTTCTCCAGCAATGTTATCTTTGATCACTTCCTATTCACTGGGGAAGAAAACCCCATACAATTGCAATCCCACGTTATCCTCAGGGATGATGCCAAGCGCTCCCTCGGAGTGTAGCAGTTACAGACATTTTCCCCACCCTCCGGCTGCTCGTTAGAGGCGCGGCAGTGCCTAACTTTAATGAATAAGGTAGAGTGCAAATTCTTCTCTTCTTTCAAAGAGCCTCTGAGGTTTTAAAGAAGTGTTTCTAACTGCCTATTGCTTTGTTTAAATGGAAATGGGGGCCACTCCTACATAACCATGGCCACGACTCAGTATGCGAAGTATTTCCTGGTCACGTTGTGTGTGTGTGCGTGTGTGTGTATTCAAGTATATCTTTCATCAAAGAACTCCAGAGAAAGTTCTTTATCTTCCCTCAAAAAAAAAAAAAAAAAAAAGAATACACTACGGATTTTGCACAATGCATATAGGTTACCATCTTGTTTATGGGTAGAGTAACCCTTCTAGTCTTTGTTTTTTTTTCCCCTCTTCTAGCCAAACACTGATTTAATATGTTCTTTTAACCCGGGGACACTGTGGCAGCTCCGAAACCTCATTGAAAAGTTTAGCGAGAAAGAGCCAAGTAATAAGAAACAACGGCAGGGACCACTGTTTTGAAAACGCTGCCTAAAGCCCAGCCAAACTTGAGTTAGCTTCCATGTTTAAAGGTGTAAGTGTTCTTCCTTCTTTTTTAATAAATCAAACAGAGTCTGAAAAATCCTATTTATCTCTTAGGGAATCATAACCTTGCAGTCACACTCAGAGCAGAGGACGAATTTAAGATTTTAAGCCAAGTGTGGGTGCCTCCAGCTGCACCAGAGTTCTGTTTGTATCACACTAGGTTTCTGAGACCTTCTTTCCTTAACTCCTGGGAATGGGCCAGTGTCTGCGCTCCCGAACACTAACTAATTCACAGATTCCCGGGGCAGCCAGGTGTCCCCCGCACCGGAGGTCTTAAGGGAACCAACGACACCCAAGCCGAATTCTTGCTCTCGTCATCATTGATTCACTACCTGTTAGGTGCACGTCAGCATTCAAGTACCCTGGAGGATCCACGGTCAACACATTATGTGATCTGCATTCCCACGGAAATTTTGAACAGTTGGGAGATGTGCCTAACTAATTTGAAATGACACAACAATGGAAAATAGTTCAAACTAACCACTAACTTGTGCTGAGTTAGCATGACATACTTACACTAAAAGTTATTCATGGTTTATCTGAAATTCCAATTTAACTGGGCATCCTATATCTGGCCCAGCAATCCCAGCCCTATGGCGGCACCTTGTCTTCAGGAGCTGAGTGTTAGGGTCCCACTACTGCCTCCTACTGGCTAATACATTCCACAAGCAGTGGGGCAACAGTTTACAGGTGCACACTCACTATTTACAGAGTTCCATACATATAGTTCAATTTAATCTTCACCACAACCTGGTGAGATAGGTATCATTAATCCTATTTTTCAGGTGAAAGAAACAATGAGGCTCCAATAGCCTATCTGATTTTCTAACTCAAGCACCAATGGAGATAAACAGCCGGAATTTTGTAATGCTCAAGTCCAGGCTTTTTTCACGGGCCGCAGTGGCCCACAGCACGCACAGCGGGCGGGCTTTCTGCACTGCATGTAGCTTCCATTGGTCCAATTCTCCTGCCAAGTTTCCTATCGCCATGGCAGCTTCCTGCCCAAGGCGGTTCATTCACCACTCTGTGTCCCTGGCTAATGCCAGCTTCAGCTGTCAGCCAACTCCGGGGAAGTCAATGACTGGGGACCAGTCCATAGGGGAGAAGTGGAGTGGGTTTTCCTGGGTCTTTTCTCCTGATCCTATTTTTGAATGTCCTTTAGGAGGGAGTGAGCACTTGGGCTGCGACTCTGAGATGACCCACGACACTGAACTCATTCTGCTAGATTACCAGCTCAGCCTCTGGCCTTCTTCTGTTCCAGAAAATTTTCATTTTGCTAATAATGCAGACTGTGTAAATGAGAAAAGAGCCTTAACCATTTAAAAAATTATTTCTGAATTGTAATTATGTTTCTGGATTGTATAATGAAAACTAAAAACGTTCAGCTAGAATAGAGATGTCTGCACTCCACTTTTTCTCTACTTTCCAGAAATCATCCCTGCGACAGATCGCTACATGGTCCTCCAAAATCTTTTTCTTCAGTTATGAAAATATAGATACTCTAATTATAGCACAAAAATGTGATCCTTGGCTATGCATTTTTTTTCTCCTCAACAATGATCTTGGAAACTTCTGTGTCAGTACGCACAGATTTACCTTTGTATTTTGATGGTTGTGGAGTATTCTAGTGCAAGGATATGTCCCTATTTAATCAATACCTATTAGAGCAACATTGAGGTTTTTCCCTACATTTTTTCTTGTTACAAATAATGCTACAACTTTTGTGAGTGTGTCCAGAGAAGAGAATCCGGGACGTGGAATGTCCAGACCAAAGAGTGTGCACTTGTTTGTACGCGAGGAAGAACGGCTAGCTGGCTCTCCGTAAGGATTGTGCATTTCCCCTTCCAGCTCTTCCTTTCTCCAGTTTCTCTTGGGATTTTTCACATTTTCTCACTTTTTAAAACAGAATATGATTTTTTATCCTATATGTGTGGTGAACATTTCCCCCTGCTTATCTTGTCTCTTTTAATTTTGCTTATGGCATTCTTTATTGTGCAAAACCGTGTAATATGCAGGGAGCCTAACTGTCCGGTTTTGTGTGGGTTCCCATTTCCTCATCGAACCAGAAAGACTTCCTCCGTGCCAAGAGCATACAAGTCATTCCTGGCTGCTTCTAGCACCTGCATGGTTTTAGATTTTTTTTTTTAAACCTTTAAACCGTTGGAGCATCTCATCCATTTCAGTGTAAACAGCATGATAGAGATTTAAGTTAATGTTTTCCAAGCGGTGAGACCCCTGCATTATCCATCATGTCCCCAGTGATTTGAAATGCTGCTCTCGTCATCCATTACATTTCTACCAGGGCTCGAGTCTATTTCTGGACCCTGTAGTCGGACCTATTGACATTTCTGTCCCTGAGTCAGTGTGACACTTGTCACAATGCTGAGGTTCATACTGTATTTTAATACCCGTTAGCGCACGCGTTGTGCTCCCCGGGCTCTTGATTTTCCCATTTGTGCATAATTATCTTCACAGATGAGTTGTAGATGAACTTTATCATATCATTAGACATTATCACACAAAGCCTTTTTCATCGGATGGGATTGAAGACACGTATCTTATTTTAACCATAAGAAAATTTAAAACACGGAAAGCTACTGAGTAAAAAGCAAAAGTCCCCCTCCTTTACCAGCTGTGGCCCCGGCCCCGACCCTCTCGCCCCTGTTAGCAGACTGGCCTGTGTCCTTCCAGACCCTGGTCCGATACATATTTACACACTTGACATCACAGACACGCTCAGATCTATGACATAAGTGGGCTTAGGCCAGGGCTGACGGTCAGCCAGAGCTTCGCGGGAATGCAGTGAAAGACTAAGCTAGTTCCATCCCAGCTGGTAAACAGCCACAGCCTATTTACATTGTTACATTAAATTTCGTGTGTGTGTTCACAGAAAGCATTGATTTATTGTGTGTGGATGCCATTTTTTTTTGTCCTGCTTGGTATCAAGAATTATATAAGCTCTACAGAATGACTTGGGAAACCTTCTGTCTTTTTTTTTTTCAATTCTCGGGAACAGCCTAAACGTCACAGGAGTTGTTGGTTCCTTTGGAAACACTTGTTCATTAAAGTGCTGAAGCCCGCTGCCTTTGGGGCCAGCGGGTGGAGGGGGAGGTATGCAGTTGTGGTAACCTGTTACATTACCCAAACTTATTGTCCTATGTAGTTTTTTATTCCCTTTGTTAAGAAAATTGCGATCATTTTCATTTTTCTAGAAAATGATTTGCTTGTTAACAGCGTGGACTATGGAGCCAGACTGCATTGGCCAATCCTATCACTCCCCCAGTTCACAGCTTTTCCTTTTTAATTGACTTTATTTATCACAGTTTCAGATTTTTGGAAAAACTGAGGTTCCCACGTGCATGGCACCCAGTTCCCGCTATTACTGACACCCTGTGCCAGTACTGGGCATCTTAACAACTAACGAAATAGCATCACTGCATCATTAGCAAAGATCATAGTTTATTTAGATTCGGTGGTTCTCACCTAAGGTCCTTTTTCTGTTCCAGGATCCCATCCAGGACACGATGTGGCGGACACCACGTATCTCCTCAGGCTCCTCAGGGCTGTGGCAGGTTCTCAGACTTCCCTTGTTTTGATGACCGTGACAGTTTTGAGGGGTACTGCCCGGGATTTTGTAGGATACCTCTCCATTGAAGTATGTCTGATTTTTCTCATGGTTAGACCAGGGTTATGGGAGGACAACCCTAGAAATAAGCGCCATTTCCATCACATCACATCAAGAGGACATATTTGTGAGTTACGAGTGTGATGCTGCCGTTGAGCACCTGGCTGCGGGAGCGTGCACGAGGTTTCTTTGCGGCGAAGCTCCTCTCCCCCTTCCCTGCTCTCCGTGTTGTCTGCTTTGGAAAGAAGTCACTATACCTAGCAGCCTCCTGAGGACCGAAGAGTTTTCCACCTCCCTGAGGGCAGGGAATCTACGTAAATTATTTGGAATTTTTCTGCAAGGAGACTTGTCTATTCTCTTCCATTTATTAATCTATTCAAGTCATTTACTTACATCAGTATGGACTCATGGATATTTGTTTTATACATTGGGTTATATAATCCAATACTTCTTTATTTTGTTGCTCAGATTGTGGGGTGGTTTTTGTTTTTTTTTTTCCAGCATTAGCCTACCTTCTGACCCTACGAGATGCTCCAGTCTCCTCTCATGTATCTCCTACCCCACTCCTAGAATCTCTCCAGACGTCCCTGGTTCCTTTCATTGGAGAAAGAATGGAATTACTGGAGAATGTTTGTGGCTACTGGGGTACTGTTTCTTTTCCAGTTTTCCTGTAATTGGATATTGGCCCTTGCTTATGTCTACAGTGTTATTTTAATACCTAGAACTTTCCAACCATTCGGCGGACTCTTCTAGGACCCGAAGGCAGGCCCCTTCTCTGAGCCGGCTCTTTCAGTCTCAGAGAGCGGCGGGGGTCTTGGGCTTTTTTAGGGACAGTCCCTGAACAGGTGGCCCAGTCCCTTCATTGTCTCATGACCGTGCAATCAGGTTTGAAGGCATTTTAGGGGACCCCAAGTACAGTAACCTCCCCTGATCTATTCCACGATTTCCGTGGATTCAGATACCCACAGTCAACCGGGATCTGAAAATACTACGTAGGAAATTCCAGAAACAACAAGTCACAAGTTTGAAACAGCATGCACTCAGAGTAGCCTGATGAAATCTCCCCTGGTCTTGCTCCACCTGCGCGAAGGGGAATCAGCTGTGTGCCCCTCGTCTCCATGGAGACGCGCCTGCCCAGTAGCCACTCAGTAGCGGCTTGGTGATTCAGCCCAGCATCTCTGTTCGGCGTCACCCGTATTTCGCTTAACGTAGTCCCGAAGTGCAAGAGTAGGATGCGGGCGCTTCGGAGACGCCGAAGAGAAGCGGGACAGCGCTTCCTTTCCGTGGAAAGGTGAGTACGGCATACCACCATATTTTGAGAGATCACATTTACATAAATTTTATTACAGCATATTGTTATCCTTGTTTCACTTTATTATTATTCTTGTTTATGTCTGACGGTGCCTCATTTACAAGTTAAAAGTTGTCATAGGATGCAGGCATAGGAGAAAACACAGCCCATGCAGGGTTCATGCTATCCGCGGTTTGGGGCATCCACCGGGGTCTCGGGAAGTAACGGGGACCACTGTAAAAAAATTAAAATGCTTGTGGTTTTGCCAGTAAAAATAACTGTATTGAGGGGGAAATGGAAGGAAGAGAGCTGCTAAGCAAAGCGGGGTCCGCCAGGTGGGGGCGCTGACAGTGGCGCCGTCTGCTCCTCTGCCCGGGAGCCGGTCCGTTTCATTAACATCGTTTACAAGTTGCGGAAACATCTTCTTAGAAGACAGAAAGTATGCGATTATTCTCTTAGTAAATGTTGCCATGACTTTGATTATATCTCATATTTCTTTTCTAATATTTTTATATTTTCTCTTTTTTTGCATAGTTAGAATTGCCAGAGATGCACCTATTTTATTGACTCTTTTGAAGAACCAACTATGGATTATGTTGAGTAAGTTTACCCTTTCGCTTTCTATTTCAGTCATTGCTAATTTTCCTCTTCAGATAAGATATAAATAAATTAGTCTTTCCTTTTATGGTATGTTACTGTGCTTATTCTAACTTTTTGAGTTGAATGCTTAGTCATTTATTCATTTTGGTGATCATTGTTTTCTAATAAATGCATTTGAAGTGATACATTTTCCTTTTATTAGTATTTTGGCCACATCTCAAAAACTTTGATTTGTAGTGCCTTTATTTTTGTCAGTTTCTAAATATTCTATGATTTAATTTTTGTTTTCTTTTTAATTTAAATGTTATCTAGAAGAGAATTTTTAGTGCCCAAAGTTTTAGAGTTATTAATTTCTAGTTTAATTGAATTATAGTTAGAGAAAATGGCATTTATGATTTCTACCTTTGGGAACAGAGGTTTCTTTGTGGTATATGGTATATTTTAAAATGATACACGGTTTAGAGTAGAATGACGGTTTTCTATGACACTTCCGCATGTAACAAACACGTGCGGTTATTTGTTATTATTGAAATTCCTCAGGTCTTCATTTATCTGTCAGTTTCTGAGAGAATTGTGTTAAATTATCTCACTATTTTGTTTCTGTTCGTATTGCTTTGATTTTCTAACAGTTTTTGCATTAGACGATTTAAAACAAAAATTTATAACTACTTTATCTTGTTTGTAGATTGCTTCTTGAACAAGATTAAATGGTTCTCTTTGTTCCACTTAATATTTTTCTTCATGACTGCCATTTTGGTTTACTTTAGCATTACCACTCTGGTTTTCTTTTTCTTTAAAGTTGTATTGAATTTATATATAATTCATAGAGAAAAAGCTTACATAAAATATTAAGAACTACCTTTTCAGAACGAGTAAATGTTTATAGTTTTAAGTCTTCTTTTTCCACCTGTTATTTTATCAATCTGTTGCTGTTATAAATGGGATCTTTTCTTCTATTATAGTCACTAATTAGCGACTGTATTTACATGATCGAGACATTTATTTGTGTGTATTAATTCTGTTGCCAGCCATCTTATGAAAGTATATTTTTAATATTAGTTTTAATTTATTTATTAAATTAAATTTATTTATTTATTGGGTATTCTAGCAGGCATAGCATCTAAATTAATGATAATTTGCTTTCTCCTTTTTATTGTTCATCTTTCTAATTTGGTTCGCTTGTCTAATTGCATTGGTTAAGACTTCTAGCAGAGTGATCAATGAAAGTAGCCATAGAGGCATCTTTGCGTTGTGCCCATCTTTAAAATGAGTGCAAGGTATCGGCTTTGTCGTGGTGACAAGTATATGCTCCAGTAAGAAATGCATCTTATTGCAAATAATAGAAAATTTTAGTAATAGAGGTTCAAGCAAACAGTTTCTTTTTCTCCAATAAGAAGAAGGCTAGAAGGCGGGGGTGTTTGTTTGTTCAGGGGCTCACCCAGGCCACGGGTCTGTGAGCCTCCAGGTTCCCCTCTCAAGGTTGCAAGGAGACTCCAGCAGCTTGGGAATACCCACATCTGTGTTTAAGACAGGGGAGGGGCCCGGGCATCGTGTTTGTCCTTTAGCTAGAATGCAGACACTTTCCCCGAAAGCTCCCCCAGCAGATGCCCCCTTGGCAAGGGAGGCTGGAACCTGGGGTACAGGAATAAAATGAATGACTTTTCATCCAGGTCCTCAAATGTATTACCTAAGAGTCATGCAAAATGTTGCCTTGGATTATTTAAACTCCCTTTGTACGTATGTGTTATGTTTCATTCTTATTTCTAATTTTGTGTTTTTGTCTAGGCTTTTCTTCCCTTGGTTTGCAAATTAATATTGCAGACCCTGCTTACTTTCTGTTTGCACTGCCTGGTGTATCTCTGGTCATTCTTTCGCTTTCAAGTTTGCCCCTAGAAGCATATACAGATTGCTATAGTTTTTGATCTCGCTTGTATTGATTTTTATAATAGCTGTCTTTCATTTCAATTTTGTAACCCTATTGAGTTTTTCTGGCTTTTTTGTTTTCTTGATTTTTTTCTTTGTGTTCTTTCTTTCCCCATGTAATTTGGCTTGTTTTGATTGTTGATTGCTTTGGGAGGCTTATGAAAGATACATAGTCTTAATTCTTAACTAGTTGCTACCTTTACAACTTAAAACAATATTTTAAATTCTTTCTCCATTAATCAAGTTAGGAAATTAAACATTGTAAGTAAATGAAGCATTTTGAGGGATTACATTTCTTTTGCTTGCTCCGCTCCTTGTCTTCCTAATTTTAATTGGCATATTCGGGTCTGCTTAATTGGTATATGTTGTATTTTTTAATTCCAGTCTGTTACTATTGTGTTTTTATTTTGCATGAAACATTGACATTCTACTTGTAATAAGTTTTTACAGATTTTTTGCATATAAGTTGGCATTCCGTTTTGAGTAACGTAACTGCTGTGGTTATTTACGTGTCAGCTTGTCTGGGCTAAGGATGCCCAGGTTGCTGGTGCCCATTATCTCTGGGTGTGTCTGTGAGGGTGTTTCTGGTAGAGATTAGCATTGGCATCAGTGGACTAAGGAAAGAAGATGCCCAGATGCCCAGACCAATGCCAGTGGGCATCACCCAGTCTGCTGAGGGCTTGATAGAACATAACGGTGGACAAAGGCCAATTGGCTCCATTGACCTGAGCTGGGACAGCCCCCTTCCCCTGCCCGTTGGTGCCCCTGGTCCTTGTGCCTTTGGACTCAGACCGGGACTTACACTCTCCGCCCTGATTCTCAGGAATTAGTTGGACTGAATTAGCTGACTCTTGAACAACAGGGGTTTGAACTTGGACACAGAGTGTTTTCAATAACTACTGCGACTAAAAAAAAAAAAAAAAACTACTGCGACTATATTTTTTCTTCTTTGTGATTTTCTTACTAACATTTCCTTTGCTCTGGTTTACTTTGTTGTAGGAACATTGCAGGTAATATACACACACTCAAGGTACGTGTTAACTGACTGTCGGTAAGGCTTCCAGGGAAGGCAAAGTTATGCACAGATTTTTGATTGCATGGGGGGTCGGTGTCCCTAACCCCTGAGTTCAAGGGTCAAGTGTACACCACCAGCTGACCTGGTTCTCCAGAGAGCAGATCATATAACTTCTCAGCCTCCACATGCACATGAATCACTTCCTATAATAAATCGCATATATATCTATATTTCTGTGCCTCTGGCTATATCCTATTCTTCTGTTTCTCTGAAGAACATGACTAATATAGGCAGATTCCATTTTTTCTGGAAAAAAATTTTCCTATTATCCTTTGAATGTATTTTCTGCTCCTTTTTGTATATGCTCTGTTCCAGGACATTGATTACTTGTAAATTGATCTCTGCCATCTCATCTCCCTGTCTGTCATCCTGCTTCTTTTAGGCTCGTTTCTTTTTGCATTCTGTTTGACTTGCTCAAATCCCTCTTCACGTCTCAGTTTTCTGCAAAGGCAACTTTTCTTCCCATCGTCCGCAATGGGTCGGTCAGTTCTCCGATGGGACTTGTTTTGCCCTCCGTTCGTTTCCTCGGTTTTCTAGCTCCCTTTTCATGATATGCTTGTGCGTCGTCATCTCACTGTTGGTCCTGAGTTTCACGGGGGTTCTGTTTCTGTTAATGTCCTTGAGAATGTTTGTACTTCTGATGCTGTCACTTAGCTGAGACCTAAAGGTAAGACGGCATCCACCAGGTGAACTTAGAAGACTGTCCAAAGCAAAGGGGGAGGGAATGCTCACGGAACGTGGGTAGCAAGGATGGTTGTTTACACAACTGGAACGTGGTGAGTGGGGGAGAGAATGGCATGACATGAGGCCTGAGAGCTAAGCAGGGGACAGATCGTGTGGGGACTTGTGTGACAAGGAGCTATATTTTGTTTTGAGGGCAGTAGGAAACCACTGAGTTGTTTTAAGAAGGGACATGACCCAAGGGGTGTTGTTGAGAACTCGCCCTGGAGAAACTCAGGCTGGACTGGAGAGGACAGGGAGAAATGACGGTGCCCGCTGGGATGCGGACATGAGGGAGGAGCTGTGGGGGCGTGGACCGGAGCGATGGCAGAGGGAAGAGAGAAAAGAGGACGGATTTGGAAGGTATTTTGGCAGTAACATCAGCGGAACTTGGTAATGGACTCATGTGGGGATAAAAGGTGGAAGAGAGAGAGAGAGAAAAAAATGTAGGAATAGATTTAGAAGAAGTTGAAAAGAGCAGAAGACTCAGGTTGACAGAGTAGTCAAGGGGGAGTATTTGAATGGAGGAGCAGCCGATGAACACTGTTGGGGGAAGATTAATACGGCAGCAATGTTCAGGAGGGAGACAAGGGGGAAAAGGTCAGGCAGACCCCACATTGGAAAGGCAGCCGGGAGGACGCCAGGGAAGAAGTAAACAGGACAGACTCCGAGGAAGGTGTTTTGGGACTCAGCAGTAAATCAGACGTGGGCTGTGAGATAGAAAACTCGGTCAGCGATGTTATGATGACGGAATCGGAGCCACGAGGAAAGAAGAGATGGGAAGATGGGAAGGCTGGGGGAGGGGGGGATTGCATAACCTGTGTAGTTGAAAGAATTTTCCAATTGTCTTGAAAGCAAACACTGATTAGTAACCCCAACGGGGTGCGCAGTTAACCAGAAGTTTTGTGTAATTATGACATTTTTACTTTTAGTATGCAAAACATCCGTGCACAGTAAGACCACTGCAGAGTTGCTCCTTGAGATGCTTGTGCTCCACACAGTCCATCGCCATCCCACGGGCCGTCTTCAGTCTTACAGGAAAGGAAAACAGGCCGGCGTTCGACGTTAAATTTACCGAATGTGTGCAGGAAGTCCTGGCCAAACGGCTCATCTCCATCTAAATCCCTAAAGAGTCCATTAACACGTTGTCTACATCCTTTTATGCTAAAAGTTTGTTTCCTTTATCTCCACTGCGTGGCCAAATTCAAGCAGGGCATCGTCCTGGTGGCAGAAGGTAATGAAGTCACCGCTGCACCCCAGAACCAGGCTGTGAAGTCTTTCCCCTCGGCTTAGCGGGGTCCTGTGCGTTCCTTGTGGCAGGTTGCCATCCCAGGCTGCAATGGGACATTTCGAAGTCATACTGAAGATAGGATAATGCTTTGTCACAGAGGACTGTCCCATCGGTGGTAGCACCTCTTAACCAAATACCTACTAGTGATGCCCATCAATCACCAGAACAACAAAAAATACCACTGCAAATTTCCAAAATGCCCCCTAGGGGGTGGTACAGCCCCCTTGAGAACTGACTGAATAAACCAAGTCTTGTCTTCAGGATATCCTTGATAAACCACAAGAGAGATGAGCACCAAATGCGTTCATGCTTACAGAGACTTTACATCAGAGCGTCGCCTGTTATCAGCTCAGTACATGTACTTACGATATAACAAATATAGATGGTGACAGCCAAAATGTGCCCAAGTTTTTTAAAGTTTAGAAGGAAATTTTAGAGACTCTCCAACTTACTCCCTTCGCTCCTTCTCTCCCCTCCTTCCTTCCTTCTTTCTCCCCTCCCCGCCCCCCTCTCCTGCCCTCCCATCCACCCTCCTATACCCCCTCCCTCCTTCCTTCTTTAACAGATAATGAAATAGAGGTTCTGAAATAACCCAGTGAGTGACGGGCAGAACTGGAACTCAATTCCAAGCCTTCCTTCTCAGAAAAAGCAAGCAGGGACAAGAGACCATTTTGCTGTCTTCTCGATCTTTCTCAGCGTCCACTTGTTTCCCTTCCAGGGTGGACAGCGGAGAGGCAGGAGTAGGGCGTGGAGGCTCTTCTGACCCGCAGCAAAGTCTGGGGACACTGAGGCAGCACGTACAGCTGTGTTCAGGCCGAGGCTCTGTGACTGCAGGTCAGAAGTGCCACACAGGACACAGACGCCTGCCGGAGCCAGGCAGGGTGCAGCCCACCCAGGAAGGGAGCCACCCTGCGCTCAGTACGGAGAGAGTCAAGGGCAAAGGGGAAACAGCCTCTTGGCCCCAGTGTCAATGTTCCTGTCGCCCTTAATGGGTCAGAAGACCCAGATCCATTACTTTTGTAGCAAGCCCCTCTTCTAGGCGCCTCGCGATAACTCAAAGGAACTTCCTTATAAACAACCTGTATAAGCCCTTGTTTGCACAGTCCAGATTCTTGCAGAAAATGAGGGAAATGTCAACTGGTGTCCCAGTGCCGGTCCTCGTGGATGTGGGAGGACTGTTTCCCTTTCCAGTGGGGATGCTGGCGTCCCTCACACCTTGGACCCGGAGGTCCTGCCACCTTTTTTGTCTCTCTCCCCAAAAAGCAGAAGATGATAAAAAGACTCCCACGTCTATTTTCAAATTATGTCAGAAAAGTAGATTAACGGTCTTAGGTTTAGGAAAACAGAGGTAAATATTCAAACATAAATTATGGCAGTATTAATAATTGCACATTTGTGCTAAGTAACTAGAAAATTATTTGAGCATTAATTCCATTTACATATGTTCGTTCAGATTTGTATCCCTGAAGCAGGCAAGTATTTGGGATTTGAAGCATTTAATCACTTAGTAAGCAGCCCTCGATGGGATTGCCATTTATTTATTGCCTTTATTGATTTTCCTGCGCAGGAGAACGCTCGTGGTGAAACGGGCTGCGGAAGCGAAAGGACTCTATCTGCCGTGGTACAGACAAGAGCTCCTTCTTTTTTTTCTTTTCTTTTTTTTTTGCTAAAAGAGCAACCTGTGTTCATCAGTTCATCCGAGCTCAGGTTAGAATGCCACCACAGCCCTTCATTAGCAGCCCTGCCACCTCGGGTGTGGCACCTGGCGGTTTCTAGACAGACTCCCTGAGCGGCACTTGGGTTTCCGTTCAGGTCAGATGTCAGATGAGTTCCAATCCAGGGCACGGTGGACACACCAGGCTCCCAGAAATATGCTGGGTTAGTAGTTGGTACATAGAACCCCCCAATGGGTGCCTGGAAAAATCTAGAAGCCAATTCATCCATCTGGACATACTGGCTTCTTTAACCTGTTTTCAAAGACATCTCCTTGGTGATTTTGTTATAAAGTTTTAATAAATAAGAGGACCTGAAATTAGCACAACAGTCCTTCCTTCCAAGGAAGACCCTAAGGACTGAGCATGCTCATTAGAACTGTTTGGATTCGGCCGACCTCCACCCAACTCAAGTCAGCTTAAGTGGAAAAGAATTTAGAAGTTCAAAGGTAACCTCTCAAGGAGGTGGATGGAGCATGACACTCACCCCACGTCGTGGTTCCCTTGTGGAAAGGGGCAGGAAAGGGGCTGGACACTGGAGGAACAGTGGCTGCGGCACTCAGGCCAGCACTGAGGGAGACACGCCCCTGACCTGCAGGGGTCAGCCTGGCTCTCCTGGTGGAGCCTGCTGTTCCCTGATCAGACACCATCTCACACCATAGCAAGCTCAAAGCCATTCTGGGACTGTGACAAAATGAGACAAAGCAAGGTCACTTTATACTCTCTCAGCACAGACAAAAAACGAGGTCCCTCTGCCACCCACAAAACGTCAAACACTCCCTCTCTCTGCCACTGTGAGTGACTGCACCTCATTCCTAGGCTCTAGGCTCACCCACCCACAGATAAGCCTTAGTGGTGTGTGACCACCTGCAGGGAGATAAATACCGATAAGGATCAACACGCCTTGAGCTAGAGATTTACTCTGTCCCTCCTTGGAAAGGAAATGAAAAAGCCCAAAAAGAAACAGCTAGTTCAAAATCCACATTCTGATTTTATGGTTGTCAGACATCCAGGTTGCTGCGCAAGCGCCACAGTCTCCGCCACTCTAGGTCGGCAGTTCTCTGTGCAGGACAGGGAGCAGGTGTGGCGGTCCATAGGAGGAAGAGCCAGACTCGGCCAAGGAGGTGCACTTGGAGGACAGCAGCTTGGCCACCCACCCACCTTTCCAAGTTTGTGCTTGGCCGCAGCATATCCGGCCAGTAATTGTAGTTAGTCCAACAGATAACGTAACTGCGTTATAAGATAGGCATATTGTATCTCAGTGAGCTCCCGTTTTGGTAACAGCTTTTTGATGAAGCTATGATTGTAGCATGGGGAAATGTGGGCGGGTCTCCTCCCCCGTAGACGAGATTTACTGAGACAGCAATTGTGAGATCACCTTGCTTTCAGACCGCGTGCAATCTAGAGGAAACTTGGCTCTTAGACCCGCCCCCAAATCATCTGCCAAAACCCAAAGCCTGTAATTCGTTCTTTCTAACACCCACCTCCCAAGACACCCACAGGTCCCTGTGGTGTGGGTTCTCCCTCACTACAGGAGTTACACACCTCACATGCTTAAATGCAGGTGTGATCATCAGTGATAAATCGAGTACCCGTGATATAATGTGATGGGAATCGTGCGTAACCTCTGCGGTCTTCCTCTCCAAAACCTTGACCCCAGTGTTACCTTGAGAATAGGATCAGATAAACCGAAACTGAGGGTTATACCAACAAATCCCTGAATAGTACTCCTCAACATGGAGAATGGAGTTAACGGCCACCAGAGGCTCCAGGGTACAATTAAAGTGACGTTGACCACGTGTGTCTCTCTCCGTCCCTCCTCTCCCTGCTGCAGCACAGACCTGGGTGGCCATATGGGCTTGAGGACCCAGGGAATCGGTTCTCCAACTGACCCAGCCTCATCCTGGGCTCTGTGTGGCCAGCCTGGGTCATGTGTTTCTTCCTGGGCTAGGACGCAGGGTCCTCTACGCAAACCCCGAAAAGCCAGAGAGGTTATCCGGGATTGCGGAGAGCTAGTGTCTCAAAAGGAAGGGTGCTTGGCAAGCAAAACTCTGTGTCCTGTAGACCAACAAGAGTGCTTTGCTGGGCATCTCACTGTGGCCCAGCCCACCGGAGCGCAGTGAGGAGAGGGCGGGGAGGGCGGGTCCACGTGGCCTTGGGAAGCACGTTACCACCCCACCCCCATTCCCTCCTTGCGGGATGGGAGGGCACTAACCACAGAGGAATGGATGCTGGGGATAGAAGAGGGTCTCGTTTGTCTGAGTGCCTACCACACAGTCATGCTCAGGGGCTGCTAAGTTTAACACACTCCTTTCGTATGCAAAGAATTAACATGAGTAATTCCACCTCTACATGAAGAGTTAAGCAATTATTAGAAGAAGGCCATGCTAGTGCCTTTGTAGATCTGCACTTCTGCCACGAGGAACAGTGAAGAATCTTTTATGCTATTAACCTGGGTAAATTTTAGATTTAAAAAAAAATAGTAAGTTATATAGGTCACTGCGTGGCATCTGTAACTAATTGCAACATTAGCTATCAGATTCTCATTGTTGGCTAATTTATCTTCAAAGACTCAAGAATGCAATCCGAGTAATTACTACCTATATGCCATATTTCATTTATGGCCTCTCTGAGTCATGAATCTTCTTTCAATAATGGAAAACACTGAATGCAATTAATTCGAGAGGTCTGCCAAATGTGTTGTATAACCAGGCTCTACTCAAATTGCATAGATGTGTGTCATGGTCTGCGATCGGTCCTGGAATAGTCGCACAGAGTGTGACATCTCCTAGTAACACGGGTTGAGGGGGCGGAGTGAGAATAGAGAAGAAATATGTTCTTTCTTCATATTAGGGAAGGGTTCATTTTTTTTTCTTAAACTGGAGATTAAAATCCTTGAAATGGTTTTGCATTGCCTTTCTCAATGTTTTTTTGAACTACTACTTGATATAAACACACCTTGCTTCTATTTGATTTTCATTGGCCTCAGTCCCCTGCAAGCATTCAGTGTGACTGAATAATTTTTAGTTGCGTTTTTCCCCCATGCCTGTGCTAATCGACTAACGGTTGGCTATTGAAACGTTGCTGCAATCTCCTGTCTTTATCTTTTGCTGGATTCTAAAGGGGTACTTTTTTTGCCTGTCATTGCCGTTCACAGTACCTTCTGGGCACGGTCGTTCTGCCAGCCCACGGTGCAGCCCAGTGCGCCACTCGCCGGGGCCCTCTGTTCTTAGAGGGAATCTCAGCATCATCCCCAGGAGCCACGTCATTATTTCCCCAGCAGCTCTGCCTTTTGGCACACTTTTAATTTTTCATTTGAGATGAGTTGTTACAGTTTCAGGATGAGCCATAAAGAATGCCATTTAAGAGGAGGAGGAACTCCTTGCTGCCTGTGAGGATTTGATCTGCACATCCTGTTCCCAAGCCTTCACCTAGACTGCAGCGCGGCCAGTCCTGCCACATCCTGAGCGTGGGGGGCTGCTGGCGGCACTTCAGAAATCCTGCAGCAACAGGATTGTGATGCTGAAGGGCAAAAGGTGCCTCCTCACCTGTCAAAGGCGGTGACGTCCTTTTGCAAAGCTTGTGTTGCAGTCTTTCCACACAGGATGTCTTGAGTTGGGTCTTGATGGTGGACCATGTCCCGTGTGATACTTGCACACCACCGAGCAGACGAAGCTGATCACCAGATGCAGGCAGCACGCCAGCCGCGGCCTCAGTTGGACAGGCGTTCGGCGCAGGCAGAGACCTCACATTCAGATGAGTCCCACAAACGTTCATTGACTACCTGCTATGTGCTAACTGCCAACCACAGAGTTGTTGAGGAGCTGACGTCCTAATCTATTTGCTCGAGGGTCAGCCTTTCTTTCCTCCCTCATTCATTCATTCATTCATTCATTCATTCATTCATCCTTTCGTTCATGTTCATCCAAGAACCATTCATTGGCTGCTGGCTGTCAGCCAGGCACGGGCCAGGTGTCATGGATACAGTGATGAGAGGTACATGTGACATGGTCCCTCATGGAGTGACCGCTCTCACCCTGCTTCTAGGTTAGGAAAAGCCAGTGGGAACAGAGTAACTTACAGCCATGACCATGCAGCCAGCATGCATTGTAAAGGGGAAATTGCTAGGAAAAAACCAAAAGGCCTCCTTCATGTCTCATAGCGAAATGACCACGAGACCGTTCCAGCTGCTTCAGTGTTTCACGGTAGATGTAAATCTCTCTTGTACAAAATACGCCTGGAATATTTTTTTTATACCTCTTCAAGTGGAGAAAGTGTTGAACTATATTATTTTGCCACTATCTCTTAGGAGAGGGCCAGTCTGTGGTTTTATTTTGTCACAAAGAAAGTGTCACTCAGGGCACGAATGGATAGACCAAATACTTTTGTCAGTTGTTTTAAGATAGATCGAAGGGAAAAGCAGCAAAGAGATTTTGTAGAACTTGTGTGAATTGGTTATTTAAAACTACTATTAGGTTACCCTCCAGATTAATTTGGTGTGCGATGTGACTTTCTGACCACAGTTAGCTTTTTTTCCTCTAATTAGCACTCTTTAAAGGGTGAAGTGCCTGTGATTACAAGGGGAAATAATTTACTGAAGTAGTTGATGTTGCTGCTTTCATTTAGGCAGCGATTTTCAACTGGTGCACTGCAAGAATTTCTGAAACATGCAGTATCTGACTATTTAGTCAGGAGCACTGACCTCTTTTCTCTTAGATTGACAAGTAAAAAAATGACAATGGCCAACACAACAATAGCCATCTGATGTGAATGAATCAAAATTATACCTATTTTTTTGGTCAGATGGGCAAAAAATGTCTTCTTTGGTGTGCTGCAGAACCTTAGTAATTAGTGTGTGTGCCATGAGGTGCGAAGGGTGAAAACTGCTGCTTTGAGGCGGTGGGTCTGAAATGGGGACAAGTCCCCCCAGGGGACTTGGGAAAATCTGGAGGTGGCTTGGCACGCACAATGGACCGAATAGGTGTCGTTGGCATCCAGTGGGCAGAGGCGCGGATGCTGCTGAGCATCCTGTGGCGCCCTGGGCAGCCTCACAGCAAAAAATTTTCTGGCCCCAAATGGTACCAGTTCCAAGGTTGAGAAACCCTCTTTTGAAATAATCCAACACTACAGATAGCATTTCATGTGTTATGCCTGTGAAGTTGCCAAAACCAGAGAAATTTTGTGAAAGTGAGTCTGGCTTTCTTTTCCAGCTCTCTGATCATCTTCTTTGTCTATTTACCCATCATTTAGTTCCCTGGTGCTGCAAAGCTGTGTGTGTGTGTGTGTGTGTGTGTGTGTGTGTGTGTGTGTGTGTGGACTCAATACTTAACTATATGAGCTTTTCATTACCCATTCTGAAACCGTGACTGGCTGTAATGTAAATTGTATGGCACATCTTTCTGCAGCTTCAGATTCTGCAACTTAAACCTCTTAGGCTGCTTATCTGTCTTCCACCACCTACCTGCGTTTTGTGCACCGCACTTGGCATTCTTGATTGTTTCTTTCATAATAATTTCAATGGTGCCCAGAGGGTACCTCTCGTCATATAATAGGTTGCTTTGTGAACAATCCCAGGAAGGGAAGCATTCCGCCCGAGCAGGGAGATGCTCTGGAATGTAGGAAGACACCCTTCGGTGCGTCACTCGCGTTCCTCGGGCGCCGCTGCGTTCTGCAGTTGTACTGAAATTGAAAGGAAGATGAATCGTTTCCCCTCTCACTTAACAAAATGCCCTCACGGTTCCAGGGAACCCTCCCAGCCACGCAAAATGGTGAGAACTCAGAAGTTCCCAGTCGGACATGGGTGAATATCTATTTTGCACTAAATGTGCAAAGCATTAAGTATCTCTCGTCCTGAGATCATTATTTTCGTCATCATAGACTTCTGTGACATTCAACTCCTTCCGGCGTGTGATTGACCACTTGGAATATGACCACCGTTCATTGCATTTCCTTTGGCCGCAGCGTCCCTTAGTTTGTAACTGTCTCCCAAGCACAGTTTGCTTTCTGTGGTGTTGACAGAAGCTCATCTCTGTCTTTTCCAAAATTTGTCCCTATTGGAAAACTCAAAAGTCTGTCTGAAAATGGCGATTTCTTTTCTATTTTTGAATGCAATGCCTTTCGTTGTCAGGGAATGTGAGACAGTTCAGGTTTCAAAGATACTGGATTTGAGCTGTTCGCTTGAAAATCAAGTCTGTTTTAGTGCAAGAGCGGATGGCATCACTGTCTCCCCCTCATGGACTGAGAACAGGCACAGCAGAAAATGAGTTTAAAATCAACTTCCTGGCACTTTTCAGTTGGGTCTTTGTTTGTCGAAAGACTCGATCGCTGACTTGCTCCATAGCCCCTGAGGTCAAGCCTTTACAATGAATTTGAACACTGGGGACATCGGGGACCCCTCGCCCCGTGGCTGCCCCACACCCCCCCAAGTGTCCAGCCTATGCTGATTCCTCCTTGAACTGTCCTACCCTTCCCGTCCCTGCCCCAGGCCCAACACGTCCACCCAAAGTGCCCGTTTTATTTCCTGCCTGTGCATCTTCCATCCTCACGCCGCACTTCTAGTTTATGCTGCCAACACGGAGACCCGAGGGGTCATCCCACAGCTCCGGCTGCCTCCCTTCCTGCGCAATCCCAGCAAGACAAAGATCAGACGCTCCAGCCGGTCCACTCAGGCTTCCTGCAGTTGGACCCCGAGATCCGCCCCTCCTGTCATCTGCCCGCTTCCTGGAATGCTCAGCTGCAGGCAAGTATCTTCGTTGTGCCTTAAAAACGTGCCTTTCCCTGTCTTATCACTGTCCCCACAGCCACGGGTCATTCTTTATTAAAATCCTGTGGACACTCAAATGTAACCTTCATGAGTATTGCTTGACCACCCAGTCGGAAGGAGAATCTCTTCTTTAGAAGTGAGGGGTCACTTGTCCCCTCTACTTGCTTTGTTGAATTCAGGTCTCCACCTCAATGGCTCTGCCTCAGAAAGGCTTTCCATTTTGAAATAGCACCTCCGTCACTCTCTGTTCCCTTGTCCTGTGAGATCACCCTCTATGGCTCTTGTTACAATCATTTATTTATCTGCTCATTCCCTGTTTTCCCACTAAAAGGTAAGCTCCAGGAGGGGTTATGTCTGGGTGGGCCACCATGCCGCGTCACAGATGCTAGGACAGGCTCCCGATAATGTTCACTCATTGGACAACCAGTCCTGGGTCCTCCCCTTCTTCTTTGTGGTGTTGCCTTTACCCCACGGACTCACTGAGCCCTGAGTCTTCCCCACAAGCTTGTGAGTTCCTGCGGGGGCAGGGAGGAGTATGTCCTACCACTTTTGCCCCTGCTCAAACAACAACAGCAAAGCAAAACAGAACAAAACCAAACCGCAGGACCGTGCACACAGTCAGCACGGTGCCCTGCCTGTGGAGCATAGTGAATCCAAAGTTGTAACGAAACCCTTTTCAAAAAGAATATGAATCAGACTTCTGTTTCTGGCCAAGATGAACTAATGGGTTTTACAGATTTACTGTTCTACCAGAAACAATTAAAAAGCAAGACAAGCTATCGAAAACAATGGCTGTTAAGACACTGGACACCAATCAGTGAAGGAAAGAGATGGGGAACCAATGTGGTGAGTCCTGTGAGTATCCCAGCTTTCTGCCTAGAGAAAGTTCCCAGGACCACCGCCCAGGGAGGGAACATCCAGGCGCAGTGCAGCGGACCCAGCTGAGGAGATAGAGCGGAGGTCCTGGGATGCCAAGGCAAAGATGTCAGGGGGAGCGCTGGAGAGGAGAGAGCCGCCCACAAAGAGAGCCCTGGGGATCTACAGCAGCCCCGCTTCGGTGTTCGGGAGAGAACTGATCAGGGCACCCATGTGAGGAAACCCCTCAAGGTCAGAGAGGAGTCACCCGGCAGGTTAGAGAGCAGACAGCAGCGCCTACTCACAGTAGCTGGGGTGGAAAACCTCGCAATCCCTGGAGCGTTTCTTAGAACACATGAAGGGTCTCGCGTGGGTAATGGCCTCTGCAGCCCTAGATTAAAGCCATCTCTGGGTCCAACTGACAGACTTTAAACGCAAGATCCAAAAAGGTCAAACTGTTTCCAAATAATGTAACTGGATCCCATATCAAAGCTCAAGAATATTGTTAGGAATGAATAAATAATAAAAAGTGACCAGGCACACAACACAGCTGAAAGACACGAGCCACAATGAAGAGAAAAGTCGGTTCATTGAAAGTGACTAAGAAATGCCACCAAGGATAGGACTCGTCGACAAGCTCAGTGATACCATGATGGTGACCACAGTCTGTATTCCACACATACAGGGCGGGAGGCAGACTGCACGTGTTGAACAGAAACACAGAAGACGTAAAAAAAGGGCAGAAGCCACACTTCTAGGGCTGCAAACTATAGTACCAAGGACTAAAATCTATGCTAGATGGGATTGATTAGACATCAAAGATTAGTGAAGTTGAAAACAGCAGTGGAAACTATTGAAAATTAAACACACAGAGGGAAAAATGAGCAGCACACCACTGAGCCGTGGGACAAACTCAGGTGGTTCAATTCGCTTGTAGTTGGAGTCTCTCCTGGAGAGGAAAGAGCGGGGAAGGAAAGCTATTTGGAGCAATAGTGACCAGAATCTTTCCAATTTGAGGAAAACTATAAACCCACAGAAGCGCAACAAACCGAAACTTGAGACACTTAAAACTCCACAAACATACATCATGATCAAATCATTGAAAACGAGTGATGAAAGGAAATCTTAATAAGAAACAGAAAAAAAAAAGACATTACATACGGAGAAACAAAGAGACAGTGAAGAGCTGATTGCTGGAGGGAAACAACACAAGTTTTCAGACAATGAAGCCACATCTTTAAAGTCCAGAGTCGGGGGCGGGGCGGGGGGCAAGAAAAAAATCTTAACCTGGGATTCTCCACCCAGCAAAAATATCTTTCAAAATAAAGGCCACACATACCGTCAGTACAAGAGCTGCGACAGTTCGTCACCAGGGGACCCGAACAGCAAGGAAGGTCCACAGGAGTCCTGCGGGCAGGAGAAAGGCGATCAGAGATGAAAGTGTAGACCTACGGCAAGAGAGGCAGAGTACCGGAAAGGGTAACCACCTAGATAAACATGAAGATACAGATGTTTTCTCATTACTTTAAAAGCTACTCTACTACTGTCTCTTTAAAAGATAATCTACTATCTAAGGTGAAAGCAACAAAGTCTTACGGGGCTTATAGTAGCTGAAACAGGGACGCGCCAGCAGAAGGCGGGGAGGGGAGGAAGGCAAGTGCCTTTCCGGGAGGTTCCCTGTGAAGTGCCGATGGAGTGGAATATCGCCGGGAGGCAGACCGCAGTGAGTTAAATATGTGAAACATGAACCCTAAAGCAAACACTGAAAAACCCACTATAAAGAGTAACAGCTAGTAAACCACCCGAGCAGATAAAATGCAATTGTAAAAAGCAATGAATTAATCCCGAAGAAGGCCTACACAGGGGAAAAGAGAACCGAGAACAGGTAGGACCCCCATCCGAAAACAACAGCCAGACGGTGGTCCAGGCTTCCGATCGGCCAGATGAAGAACTCGGCAAACCTCCCCGCTGCCACGCAGCGCGAAACCTGTGGCACTTTCACAGGCATGTATATGTCACAGTTTATCAAACGGTTCACACTGAACATATGCAGTTTACTGTATGTCCACTGTATCTCAATAAAGTTTTTTAAAGGGATACTAATCAGTGAAGTACACTATCTCCGCCCTACATACACCTTATCTCCTTCCCCAAAGCAATTAACTGCAGGTACCCACCAGCGACCCCCAATAGTACTGCCTGAAATTATGAATGGGGAAGCGAATGACGGGTTCAGTTGCCTGTTACATACCCTGACATAAATTCTCAGTGTTTTCACTTCCCGCTGAAAACGGCAGATGTTTCGTTTATTCTCTCGGGACGATGTTCTTGTGTGGCGGGACATCGATCCAAACTTGAGGACACTTTTAAAATGTGCAGCACAAAGTAGCTTTAAAATGGATAGTTCTGAAATCTGTAGCAGACGCCAAGGGAGTGTCACCGTCCGTAATGAGAGCTATTCGTTTCGCGGTATGAAGGTATCCAAGAATTGCTTTTGTCTCCAAACCTATTTCTTCAATCAATAAACTGATATCTTTTAGACTACAGTTCACTTAAAATTAATCCAGGTGATTTGTGCTTTTACAACATTGCTGTAGTTACCTATCAGAACTTAAGCTTCCCTTCCAGAGAGTCTCCTCAAAATTGCTGATTGTGATGGTTATGAAAATAGAACCATAGGACAAATAACTATTGAGCCAAAATATTTTAAAACCCCCTTTATTGTCGGTCTTTCCGACTGGATTCTAATATGCACTGTGCTATCATTTGTTCTGCTTCTCCCAGATATTGGGTTCCTGCTCCTTAAACAGGAATAGATGGTTCGTGTCCAGGGTGATTTATGCTGTGGCTATTAAGTAATCAATAGCATTTTGCTTTTTCAAACAGTTCCTTAGTTTCCTCCTATAAAGCATCACTTTCATATTACAAAAGCAGGATCCTCCTGGAGAAGAGATCCAGACCGGAATTAAATTGCTCTGAATGCTTCCTCGCCCGTGCCCTGACGATGGTCAGGCTGGTACCAAGGGGATGGACGCGAGGACGGACGAGGGGTAGTGTGCCCTTGCAAAGGAGCATTGAACCCAGGACGCAGGTTCAAATTCCGGCTCCTCTGCTTGTGACCTTGGGCACCTTCCTGTCTGGTTTTCTCAATGGTATGGAAAATAGATGTAGATTATAAACACCTCGCAAAGTCTTCGTGAGGACAAAATAAGGTAATCATTTTTTAAAGCACCAGCACAGTGCTTGGCGCACAGTAGGGACTCAATCAATCAATCAGTAAATGTTAGGCTATTTGTGTATCTTCACTGTTCATTTAGAAGAGCTGAGTCCACACCTTAGTTCTGCCACTTGCCAGCTGTGACCTTGGACAAGCTGGGTCAGTTTCAGCATCTGAAAAATGGAAATAGTGATCGTGTTGTAAGGGTCAAAACTAGAAAATTTACATCAAGGAGTTATGTCATTTGCAGAGTAAATATCTCTTAAAGCTTGGCCGGGCCTGGTATTTGCTGGAGGTGGGAGAGGATTGTCACGGAATGGCGGTGGCCCTGTTGGGTGGGGTTGTGGGCTGAGTGCACAGGCTTTAATTACAATTTTTGGCAAAAATATATGAATCTGTTGGCTTGGGTCCTGGTCTGTGCTAGTCCCTGGGGCCCAGTGTGAAGATGCTGGACTTGCTGTCCCTCAGGTGAAGCTGGGCTGGATCCCGAGTGGTAAGGGGCTGGCGGGGGACCAGGCCAGTCTGTTTTCAGGTCCTGTTCGCTCACTTCTAACCAGCTCCTCGGCCCATTCGGTTCTCTCCACCTCCAACCAGAACCCTCGCAAAACCCCCCTCCCTCCATCTCTGCTACTCTTCCCAGACATGCCCCGTGTCATTCATTCTAACCAGTAATTGTGAATACAGAACCCATTCAAAGGACATATTTTTACTCCCATTTCCAGAGGTGTTTTTTTTCTTGCTTATCCTTTATGACTAGTTTCATATTTTAATGCAGGGTGAGCAGCAAAGGTAGCCACTAATATTCCATGCTTTTTGGAATTTGTCGAGATTTTATTTTCAGCATAATTCATGGTGAGTCTTTGTGAATGCTTTATGGATATTTGAAGTGAATGATTGCTCTCTATTTTGGTTTGGAAAATTCTATACAGCTATTAGATCAAGCTTATGAACTGCGCTATTCCAATATCTTACGGCCTCCCTTTGATCTGTGAGTTTCTGAGAAGGGTCTGCCGTGGCCACGGTTCTCCTCCACACTCATTTCTCCATAAACCCTGTCCCATCTGCTTCCTTTTATCCAGGAAACCACTAACATTTCTTTTTCTTTTCAATATTACAGACTTAATACTTAAAACTATTTTTCCTACAATATCTAGGGCTTGCAGACAGGAAGAAGAATAGATACCCACACCCCACTAGCCTGCCCTGGTGTGTATGTGCCTGCAGATCCGTGGTACAGAACGTGCCTGTGCCGGGCCAGGGGTTCTGCACGGGACGCACAGGAGTGCGGTGTCGACTGCAGGTCCACGGGGCACGCACGCGGCCTGGCGGAGGCCCTGGCGGCGCGCGCTCGGCTCTTATCCTAAGTCTGCGCTGACCCTCTGTGTCACCTCGGCTGGGCATTTTATCTCCTCTGCTCGGTTTCCTGATCTGTAAAATGGGGATAATAATAGGAATGGTCTTATAGGGCTGTCGATGGGTCAAATGGAATAACAGTGTCATAAAGCTCTTAGAAGAGACATGACCCATGTCACCCCCTCCGCAGATTTTCCACAGAGAGAGGCGGGGAGGCCTGAGCCACCTCTGCATCTGCGAGGGGCAGTGGCCTGGCTCAGCGCCGAGAGCGTTCCCCGTTGCCTCGCTCTGCCTCGGGTACAAGTAGGCGCTCCTCTGATTATTATGGAGTAGAAATGAGGTGCTTGCACCGGAGGAATTTTCACCTTGGTAGAGAGAAGAGAGCAAACAAAAACCCAAATTCCCAAGGACGCAAATTAGCTTTACATAAACAGGCACAGATCTATCTCAGCAAGTGCAGGCGGAGGACTGGCTGGAGTAATTGGAAGCGTTCAAACAAAGGGGAATCGCTCTGTAAATGCAGCTCCACTCTAGAGTCCATTTTAGGCTCTTTTAAAGATGAAAGAAGGCCTGCCCGTGAAGTGTAATTTAATATGTGAAAACTTTCTTTTCTAAGTGTCAGTGAGAGAAGCAATGATTTGGTAAAGACACCAAAAGGGTGCAAATAAACATATCAGACCATGGCCTGGAGGCATGCTTTGTTGGCCGATAGCCCTTTGAAAGTTCCTCCTATTGTCTAACCCCCAGGTCCTTCTCACTTTTGTCTCGCCTGCCTGGAGACATTTGGCTCTCTGGCCCCTTCAGAACCTTCGAGTGATGCCTCTGTTGCCTTTAGAACTTGTCCAACGCTTTGGTTGAACAGAGTCAACTTACCTAACACGGAGGGTGCGTTTGATTTCTTTAAAAGCAGAGATCTTTCCAATCACGTGTGATGAATAACAGGGAAGGCCGTGATGAGTAATTCATTCCATTTTGGGGTCAAAATGAAATGTGAATATAATGCCGTAGTAAGAGTGTCTGCTTTTACAGTGCTCACCATCGGCCAGGCACATCTCTTCATTAAACCATCATCAACTGTTAATTAAAACATCAACTATCTACGTCACTAACCCTCACACAGAGCTGTGTACGTCGTGGCAGGATTGGGGCGGCAGCAGGAGCCGCAGGAAACGGCTCTTACCCTCTGCATCACGGGGCCGTTTGTAATAATGGCCAGGGTGTGTGTGTGTGTGTGTGTGTGTGTGTGTGTGTGTGTGTGTGTGTTTTCTGACCCGATTCTGAGGGAGGATAGCTTGGGGATTCTCTGCAGCAGAGTCTGTAAAACAGATACGCCGAGGGCTGGCCTCCGCTTGCTTGGTGGGAACTTGGCTGGAGATTAATGCTGACATTTTATGTGCCTCACAACTGGGTTTCAAGAGTATTGGGTTTCGCTGTACTTTCTAGTGGCGGTTTCCTTTGGAAAAATTGTTTGGCTTTTCTCCCGTCGCCTTATTTACCAGAGGCAACGAGCATCTGCCCAGTCCCCACTTCCTGACGAGGTGAGGAATAATTATACACCGTGCGCTCGGTTTGAGGAGCGCTGTGTCAGAGACGCGACGTTCATTAATTATGTATTGGCCTTTATCGCATGTTTTATGCTCTTTCTGAGACTATATTCCTAACTTCTTTCACTGATGTTGTAACAAACACAGTGAATTAGTTTTCTTTGATCTTTGCCTGTAGTGATCAGATAAAATTCTTTCCTGAAATATTTCTCAAGGGACACTTGTCACAGATGGGCATCTTACCGGATTTGCTGGAGACCCTCTCACTTCCTGAGTGAGACCAAGCCAAGTCAAAGAACCCACTGTGGGGTGGGGGCAGTCAGGGGGATCTGCAGAGAGAACCCAGAACAGCGTGTCTGAGGGGCCACTCTTCAAGCTCGCCCCTGATTTTGGAATCTCGGCCCAGAGGATGGTACCCAGCAGAGACAAAGCAGAGGTCTGGTGGCAGCGGCCATCATTCCAGAACATCTGGCCCCGAGCTCCAGGCTAGGGTTAGGGCAGGACTCGCCCCTGTGGAAGGAGTTTAACAAAAAACAGATAAGACAGACATGCCAGGGCCCACCCTAGAGGGAGGGATTGGGCTATGGAGCCATGCAGCCAGCTGTCACCAAGTAGGGAAACTGAGTCGGAACCTTGTTCAGGGGGCCCTGAACCAACCAAAGGGGCTCAGGGGCTGGATGCTGTAGAGGACCCTAGTTTCACTGGGGTCAGCGGGGGTGAGGAGGCCAGCCCTGACCGTGGAGTTGGTTTGGAGACGGGAGCATGCCACCGCGTCGCGCAGCCCCGGGGCCCCATTCTCACAGTGGCCTGTGACTTTCGTCCGCCGGCCTCCACCCCACCCCCACGGTCCGCAGGGCAGGGCCTGTGAGGTTTCAGGCGGCGTGCCTGGGCTGCAGTGCTTGCTGAGGGAAGCCGTCCGCAGCCCTGACTGCTGGGAACGGTGCGGGGGGCAGGGGGGTGACAAGCCGGGAGCCAGCAGCGTCCCTCCATCCACGGGCGCTGCCAGATGCCACACTCCCTTCTTTCACTTTGCCTCACCTGGCCACAGGGCGAGGAAGGAAGAACTGACTGCTTGACGAGGTGGGGGTGTATGTCGGGCACAGAAAAGGAGGAGCAGACAGATGCCGTGCCTCGCGGCGGTGTTTCCCAACAGACTGAACCAGCAGGTTTGTTTGCCGTCCACTGCATGCTTTTCCTCACGCTGATTTCTGGTAGGCAGCAGCTCTGCCCTACCTGTTCCACCGAGGTAACGGAGGCATGAAGGGCGCTCGGGACCATGGTTCGTTTTAGTCTGTACGTAGGCGTTCGTTTTATTTTTAATATAAGTCCTTGAACGTGAATGGTCATGGATAATGTACTGAAGTATAATTGCATCTGATCCCCAAACTTCATCCCAAAACAATGGCTAGCAGAGAACTGTCATATTCAATTGTGTTTCTTTGTAGCAACAACCTTTGGGGGGCGGGGGAAGCAATTTCATCTGCTTTCTTTTCATGCAGAATCAAAGTCCAATTGTGCTCCTGTAATTAAGTTCCCTCACATCGAGAGACAAGAATATGTCTGTGGAATGTGCATTGAACCCAAATGGAAAAGTTAATTCAAAATAAAAAACAATGTTCATTTGTGTTTATTAATGACATATTTAATACAATATCTCTGTTTTCGTTTTTCTATTAAAAATGTGGCAATTTAAAAGCATTTTTGGACATAATTGCATATTAAGGGCTTAAGTTACTAAGTGGATTAAGGATATACTCCAAACTTCTCAACCGAGTGCCTCCTGGCCATATCTGCACAGACACACTGGGGCTTGGGGGGACAATCCCCTCTTCAAAGCCCCCTTCGCCTGACGAGCCCCAGGCCCTGCCCAAGTGCCGCTGCCTGGGGATGCGGCTTCCCGGGCTCTGCCGGGAATCATGGGGGAGTGTGATGTCAGAATCCATCAACTCATAATTTTGAGTTTTAAAACCATCATGACTTTGGCAAGATTTTTTTTACCCATTTGCACCCGAGAAACTAACCATCAAGTCTTCAGCGGGCCCAGGAACCCTCTCGTCAGGAACTTGACCAGCGTATCGGGCCTTCAGAAGGGTAGAGTCTGGTCCTGGTCACTGCCACTACGTGGAAAAGTGCTTCCCAGAGTGGAAAAAGTATAGTTTCCAAAATCCTACTAGCCTAGAGTTCAAATCCCATTTCCCTTCGGATGGAACAGGCCAGCAAGCTGGAGACTCAGGGCAGAGACGCAACTAGAGTCCAGCTGGCAGAGTCCCCTCTCAGCTGGGGAGGTCACTTTGTCTGATGAAGGCCTGCAACTGATTGGGTGAGGCCCACCGCACAAGGGAGCACAATCTGCTTTATTCAAAGGCTGCCAATTTAAATGTTAATCTCATCTGAAGAACATCCAGCAACATCCAGAATAATGACTGACCAAATCTCTGGGCACTGTGGCCCAACCAACTTGTTGCACAAAATTAACCATCACCGGGGTGAGAGTCAAAAATCTGATAGCTGTGAAGTTGCCCACATCCTAAGTCAGAGCTGGACTCAGGCCATAACCAACCAGCGCACCTGGGCCAGGACCATCGCTCCTGTCCTCTGTGTGAGGCCGGGAGAGAGTGGTGAACTCTCAAATGCCGCTAGCAGGCGAAATAAACTTGGGGCAGAAGAAGGCTATTGCAGAGTTGCTGGCGACCCTGACAAGAACAGCTTTGGAGGCATGCTGGGAAAGGAGCCCAGGTGGGGAGACAGCTGGGGAGAGGGTGGGGTGGGAGGAGGTGGTGCGCGTGGCAACGCTTCCGAAAAAGCTTGAACGTTATGGGAGCAGAGCGAGGGGTCCGGAGAGTCCAGGGAGAGTTTGGGTGGTGGCGTCCACCATGGAAGATACTCGGACGTGCTGATGTGTTCATGGAGGTGACCAATGGAGAGGGAGGCTAGCACCTCGGAGGTAAGGGGGAGTGATTACCTAACGAGGCCAGAGGGCCTGCCAGGCTGGAGCAGGGAGAAGAGCTGCTCCGGGTTGGAGCCAGGACCCGGCTTTCTCGGAGTGAGAAGGGAGGCTCGGAGTGAGGGGACCCGCGCAGCACACGGGGAGGGAAACAGGGGGCAGTTGGGGGCTCCATGCATTTCAGGGACAGAAGGAAGGCAAGTGTAGCCAGAATGCCATCAGCAAGCGGGAGCGTGCTGGTGGCTGAGGTCAGGGGCGTGGAGGGCGTGGCAGACAGGGAGGGGGGAAGAGCGCTGAGGGCTGAGGAAGAAGGGAAACGGTCCTCTGGGAGACAGGGAAAGGCGAAGGGCCGTGCCAGGCCAGAGGCACCATCAGGTCCTGTCGGTGCTGGTTCCGAGGATGCAATGCAATCCCTGAGCACGTTTCAGCCGCTTGGCTGCTGGCCTGGGAGAAACAGACGGCCATTTCACTGTATATTTCAAATCTTCAATAATGAGGGATGTATTTCATGATGAAGGAAATAATGCATTTTATTCCAAAAACATGTCTGTAAGGAGCAAATGGAAATCTGGAAGTAATGACACCTTTTGCAAAACAGCCCCCGTGGGGCTTGGCGAACGGGACTCTGCGTGCACACCCTCCGTCTGCCTCGCTGCCGCTGCCACTGCCTGTCTTTTCCTACCTGGGACTCCACGTCAGAGGAGCCGTCCCATCGGCCCCAGAACCTGCTGGAAATAGGAGCCGCCGTTTAGAATCCCAATACTGCGTGGTTGCAAACATGGCCACCCCGACAGGGCAACAGCTGTGAATACATCTAGGAGTCGGGGACATCCATGGCCATGCGTATCCATGGGTCGCGCCCCTGGCCATTTTAACTGTGACCTAATATGGGGCGGGAGGGAGACGCGCGGTTGGGACAGCCTGATTTTGAAACCACCTCTGTTGGGTCTCGGCTCCGGAAGAGCCTGGCTTCCTCGGCTGAGGCTGCTGGCAGGGACACCACAGACCGGCGGGCGTTCGCTCTCACAGTTCCAAGGGCCGTGAGGTCTAAGATCGAGGAGCCCGCAGATTCAGGGTCTGCTGAGAACGTGCTTCCCGGTCCGTGGACAGCGTGTTCTTGCTGTGCCCTCACGTGGTTAAAGCACCATGGAAGCTCTCAGGGGTCCCTTTAGGAGGGCACAGTCCCATTGGTGAGTCAGTGACCTAATCACCTCCCAAAGGCCACCTCCTAATACCATCCCACTGGGGCTGCGATTTGGGGGGAGGAGGGACCCATACACACAGTTCAAAACACAGACTTTCTCCCAAGAAGCGGTGAGTCAGTCGCATCTTGAACAGCAGGAAGCAGGCCGCTTCGCATTCCAGCTGTGGGCGGGCGGCCGAGAACTGCGCATCTCCAGGGCGCCCTGGACCCCCAGCCATGTCGGGTCTCCGGGACGTTTGGACTCCTTCTCACTTTGGCTGTTTGGGGGAGAGCTTGAGCCTGCGTCAGCGCGCACTGAGCTCTCGTAAACTGCCCCGTGCCACCGGCGTTGATGTGGATGTAACTCTTTACTAACACAGCCACTGATTTGAAGGCACGTAATACCACCTGGAAGGGTTTTTCAGGCAGTAGTAGCTGATCACTCAGGAATTCAACCATTTTTTAAAAAGACGTTGCTTTAATGTTTAGCTCTGTGTTTCCCATGCTTGACAAAAAAACCCCTCCTCTCTCTCTTATTGACTCTCTTTCCAGTCTCTGTCTGAAAGGGTAAGCCTTTTGTGGTGAAGGGCGCCCAGACTTCCAGAAAATTCCACCTGTGCCGTCTCCAAACTAGCCATTGGAAAAATTCCTGACTCTGTTTATTAGGTGTCTTATTTCAGAATCCCGGTGAGTCCGAAGGAGCTTCCAGCACCACGTACGTAACTGCCACTTCCTGAGCGTGACCTCCTTGCTGGGAGCCACGGGCTGGACTCTTTCTGTGCGATATGGCAGTCTGCGCTTACTAACACCCCCATATGGGGGGCGTTACCCCACTCTATGGATGAGGAGGCCGCAATTTAGAGAGGTCAAATAACTCACCCAAAGATCCCCAGCTAGCAAGTGACAGGATTGGACTCTGGTCTGGCTGACCCCTCCACACTGCAGGCCACCCTTCTCAGCATTTGTCCCCTGAGTGTATGGGAGCCACCAGCCCTAAACCACCAAGGACACATCTGTAGTCAACAAAATTAGGTCTAGGTCCCTACGGTGTGATGCAGTGTGGGAGGGTGTCTCCCCAAGGAACCCTGCGAGTATCTCAGCAGGGGAAGATGTTTATGTTGGATGGCTCTCAGGAGGGATTAGGGAAGGGAGGGGGGCAGCTCCAGGGGGTTACTGTCAAGATGTGGAGCAGTTCAGCGGCGGGTATGTCTCATGTTCAGAGGTGAGGAGACTACAGTGGGGTAGGGACAACGACTGAATTCACACTTGTTGTAAATGAACGGTCTTCCTGACTCGGTGTGCCCACCGAGACATGTGCCCCTTAAGAAGGAGGACCAGGAATTTTCATCTTCATGTGGAGAAATTAGCTCAGACCTGTCACATAGTAGGTACTCAGTAACTATTACCTATAAAATAAGTGGCTGGATGAACATCTTCCACTTTGGTTGCCTAGCCAGTCATTTTAGAACCATGAAAAGGAAATAAAATAATGCTGTGTTCCTTTCATTGACCTAAATAGAACATTTTAATCTTTCCGGAATTTAATAGTTTTCGAGTCTCAGTAGGCAGACAGGATTTTTGGAAGCTCTGAATGTGAGTTTTTATCGCAGTTCAAATCGCCGTGCTCCGCGTAAAGGGAATTCGTGTTTCTTGATCAGTACGGGCCCCAGGCTCTCAGAAGGAAAATACGGGATTTCTCACTGAAGACACTTCATGTCCACATCTGAGCGGAGCCATTTCTGTCTTCTCCGAAGGAAGTCTTTGACAGGAAGTTGTTGAAATTATTGACCTAGCAAATAAACAGAGCTACCCTAGACTTCACCTTCATTAGGGGGCACACGGCGCCTGCACAGCCTGTTGTGTGGGTGGCCTCGGGGGGTGCTGTGCCTTCTAGCTGTGAGCCCCTGGAGGGCAGGCCTTCCGCTGTGACACCGGCTCCCTGCCTGTCTCCTGCACCCAGGCAGCCTGCGGCGCATCTTGCACAAGTAAATTACGGGTGTTCTTTAACAACTACGTGCCGGAGAGAGGCTGACAGTGTGCAACGGGTGCTCTTGCAAGTGACTCCGTCAGATGTGTCAGCACGACATCGGATGAAGATGCCAGCAGCCCCTCGTCCAAGGAGCCCGCAGGGTGGGCGTGAGGAGGAGTGCCCAGGCAGTCACGCAGGGGCCACGGGACTGACACACAGGCAGAGGGAGCCCCGCGGGCACAGGAAATGACCATGCTGGAGAGTTTCCTCGTCGGGCTGCCTGCAGCTTTGCAGGACCTCGGTTTTCTCTCAGCTGAGAAGCTGCTGTTGCTCACGGTCAGGAGTCACAGTAAAGCGATACGTGAGCTTCGGAAAGGGAACATGGGTCCAGTTTCACTGCTGCTTCCCCTGTGTTCCTCACACCATTTGAAGGGCGCGGGGCTTGACGGCGAAGGTCATGGGGAGAGCAGAGGCAACAACAGTAGGGGGGCATTTTTTGCCCCCCTCTTCAGGAAACTCAGGCCTTGTTTTCGGTTTTAAAAAAGAAAAACCCTCAAAGTCATTGCCTGTCTCAGTAAGGCTGAGAAGCCTGAAACTTCTCATCCTGTCTTAACGACCAAAACACCGTCCCTTAGTCCTATTTAGAGGTGATTATTAGTATTCTCAACCAAAAGGAATGGAGCTGATTTAAAGCAAGGACAAGGCGGACTGGTAGCTAACCGCGCCTCCCTTCTCTTCCCCTTGGGGTAGGAGGTTAAACTACAGATCTGCCCGGCTGCTAACGAACCCTGTTGTTAAGGATCTTGGTGACGGAAGCCCTGCCAAGGGCCACGGTCACAGAGACGAGCCCATCCCAACCCAGAGTGTGCAAGGCGATGCGTGTCCAGGGCTATGTCTGCAGATCCAGGCGGTCTCTGGGCTACTTTGATGGTTCTGGGGAAATAACACTCTGTAGAGTATTTTGCCACACCTATTCCTCCTTCCATTCTCAGCGCTGAGCAGACATGGTAGCAGTCCCAAATAAACTACGGCTTTCCGGTTCCGGCTCTTCTCAAACACTCTCTAATGGCCGAGGGCAACTTAAACAGAAGCGGCGCACCCACTCTTACTTTTGGGTGGGGGCGCTACAGTGGCAGTGGGGGAAGGGACACGTTATCCGTTAGCACAGTGCAACGCTAGGGTCCCATGATACAAGGCCAGTACACACTTGTGGAATTGACACTGATTAGACAGCAGGTCACCGGTGCTGCTGCACCTAGGCACACAGGGCAAGCGTCAGATGCAGCGCCCCCAGGAGGCGGGGCTGCGGCAGTGCACCCAGGTCGAGGCCCATGTTCCCTCCCAGGCTGAATTCCCTTTCCCAGATACCCTATTCCCGCCCCCCTGCTGCACAAACTACGACTTTAAATACAAACAGAATAGTTATGAATATCATACTTGAATAAGGGACAACATAACTGAGTAATTCCTATTTCTTAATATTTTCAGTCAAAATCTTAAGCATCGTTATGTACCAAAACATACTAATAACCACAGAATTCATGTTAAACTGTGTCATTTTATGGAGCACAGTAAAGGGTTGTGTTTTCGTTAACACGAGTGGCTTTGTGTACTGCCTGAGACAGTCCATGTCCCGGCCAGGAGGTTTAAAATTAACGGGCCTTAACAGAAAGGTTATTAGCACCTACCTCGGAAGATGCAGGAGATATCACCAGTTGACTCAAATGCCCAAAGGCCAAATATTGATTAAAAACAAAATATGAGAAAAATTTAAGATGTCACGTAAAATAATATAGGTTGGTTGTAGTCTCACTCGTCACCTTTCGCGGAGGTGAGTTTAAAAGTAAGTGGAGCGGGGGTGGGGAGAAGCAATTCCAGAAAGTCAGCATGCCGAAAGGCACCTGCTGTGGGCATTCGAGGCACAGGATGCCGGAGTGGCATTCAGTGAGGCCGAATTTGTCTCTGAAGTTCTCACCGTCACCAGAAAGGAATTTGCTCCCTTAATCTGTTTTCTGCTGCCTCCCTTCCCGAGCAGTTCTGACTTATTCTACTGATCAAACAGGCTGAGCAAGATAATTATCTATGCATGGACGCTGGGAAGCAAAAGGCATCTCGGAGAGTTCCACTTTCCAATGTAAAAAAAAGGGGGGGCAAAAGCGAGGGGGAGAGGCGCCTCCATGCTTCCCGTTGCAAGTAACGAAAGGCTAATGTCACAAATGAATTTTGAAAGAGCACAAATATTGCTTTGAAATTAATTATCCCTCTCCCATTGTCTTAAAAACTGGAAGATTGAAACCTGTATCACGATGTTTACTGTGTTTAATTTTCGACTGTTTCTCTGCTGTTTCCGATAGAAAGGTTTGCACCTGCAAAGAGAAAGGGCCCCGCACAGATTGCAAACACTCGGCAAACACTCCATCAGGAATGTGAGCTGTCAGCCTGCCCCCAGCACAAGGGAGCCTTGATGATATCTCGCATGCCTTTGACTCCTTTTGATTAATAAGTGCAAACAATTTTTTCTCGGCAACCTCTGTCACAATCTATGCATGACAATTAGGGACAACCTCTGGCGAAGGGACGCGCCAAAGTCTGCTTTCGCCTCCTCTGCTGCGAAATAAAGAGTTGACGTTGAACGCTTTTTGACAATTAGAGAATGAAATCTCTGCAGCCATGCAATTTCAGCAACTGTTTATTATTTCTGTTCCCTGCGACGAAGGATCAATGTTTATGACAATTTTAACTCCACTCTGGGTGGACAATTTGATTATTTCTTTCCCCGAGTTTCATGTCCTATTATTGAATTCTTGGGTGCAAATATCATTGGCTTTTCACAAAATGGATTTGTGATGTTTCCATCAAAACAATGTATCGAGTGGGCATCATAAGGGAGCCAAGTGTGACTGTCATGGAATATTCCATCATGACTCTCCAGGGCAGAGAGAGCTGCGGGCACTTGTGGGGAGAGCCAAGTGTGGCCCCACCCCAAGCCTCGCAGCTGTCCCCTGAGGACTGGCCGGGAGTGGGAATGCCTGACTATGATACATCCTCATAGGGCTCAGGGCACTGGGGTGTGTCCAGCCTTCGAGAACCGCAGTGGTTCCTCTTTCCTGCTGTCAGGGAGCCCCTGTAGAACGTGCAGGTAGCAGAGGCAGGACAGGGCTGCAACACCCAGCTCCAGGGGCAGCGTCCCCGTGAGGTCCGGGACAAACAGGCGCCTGGGGCTGTGTTTGTGTACCGCCCAAGGTCACGGCCTGCTGAGACAGCCAGGCACCTTCGAGATGGACAGACTTGGGTTTGCATCCAGAGGTGGGATCGATCCTAGGGGTCTGATGTGCTGTCATCTGTTCGTCTGTCCATCACATAGTGATCCATTCAGTTACTCACCGCTTGTTCCCTGGGCCTCCTAGTAAACAAGTCACCCGGAGGCGACTGTGGACAGCTGGTGGCCCCATGGAGGGAGGACGGGGTGGCGGGTGTGTTACTCTGTTCGGGCGGCTATACCAACATACCACAGACTGGGTGACTTGTAAACAACAGAAAATGTGTGGCTCATGGTTCTGGAGGCTGGAAGTCCAAGGTCAGGGCGCCAGCATGGCCAGGTCTGGTGAGGACCACCTTCCAGGCTACAGACAGCCCTTCTCTCTCTGTGTCCACACAGGGCAGAGAAGGCGAGGGAGCTCTCCGGGTCCCTTTCATAAGCACCCTAATCCTGTTCTGGAGGACTCCACCCTCGTGACCTTATCACCCCCAAAGGCCCCTCCTCCTATTACTGTCACATTTCAACATGTGAATGTGGGGTGGGCCACATTTGGTCCATAAGGTCAGGCTGTGGCTGGTCGGGGGTTCAGGATTAGATCAAGGCCTGCTCAGGGCACTGGGGGGCCAACAGGAGGGTGGACTGAGTGCTGGCCGGCAGCACTGCTCGGGCAGAGGGTGGGAGGGGCTGACGGCCCGCCTGGTGGCCAGAGGAGTCAACGCTGGCTTCCTGAGCCTGGCCGGGCCAGAAGCGTGGCAGAAGGAAGTACGGCAGGACCGGAGGGGTGGAGAGACGACAGCGGGATCTGAGGGAATGGAGGAGCCGCAAAGCACAGGCAGAGACAGGGAGCAAGTGACCCAAGAGGCAGAGCTAGGAAAGCGATTTCCTGGGATGTGAGGGGCAGGCAGGCTGCAGGGTGGAGTTTTGTGCTGCTCGAGTGAGCCAATTCCGAGGACATCCAGACCATCCTAGGCAAGTCACCATCATTGCTGGCCCGTCCCTCTGTCCCAAAACCAGGACAGTGATGCCTACCTGCAGGTCACACCTCTGGATGCAGACCCAAGTCTGTGTGTCTCTCAGGTAGGGTTGCAAGGCTCTGATGGAATAGTGTATGCAAAGCCGCTGGAACGGAGTACGTGCTCACCAACACAGATGTAATGGCCGATACTGTTAAAATTCAACTCCACTGGACATCGCACTGCGAGCACCTCACCTGGCGGAACACCACGTTCCTCCCCATCTCTGCACTCTTTCATTCTTTTCCCTTGTCTTAAAGATCTGGGCATCTGAATATTCATTACCGTAAGTCACCTCAAGTAATTTTTAGAAATAGATGGGAGTGCATTAGAAGTAAATATTGTTATCTGGGATAGTAAGTAGATTTCACATCCTGCTGATAAATTAATCCATTCATCTTATTTTCAAGGTGCTTTCTATTCAGAAAAGGATAAAATGCATGGGAGAAAAATAAGATGGAAAAGAGAAGCATCTCAATTTTAGGTTATTATTTTTAGTTGGATGAATTGAGAAGAAAAAGTTCCCAAATTTTATGCAGAATGAGATTTATGTGATATGAATGCACCACTGTCATTGGATAGTGTCCTATTATGTCCCAGCCGGTGATCGGGGTGGCAGGGACTCAATGCGAAGAATGATTACAGACGATCAATCCCCCATCCTTCATACACAGAGCTGCTGTGATGGCAGCACCGGGGCTCCAGGCGGCTGCAAGAGCCAGGGGCCAGCCTGGGTGGGCCCCCGCTGGATCAGGGGGCGCTTCGGAGATGCAGCCGTCTCCCAGATGACAGGTGTGGGAGAGAGTCAGGCCAACTCAAGCTTCATCCACCTGCCACTTGCCTTCCAGCTCTGTGACCTTGCAAAGACTTCCAGCCTCTCTCAGCCTCAGTTTCCATAGCTGCAAAATGGGAGAAAAGAACACGCACTGCACAGGGTTTTATAAGTTAAGAGTATTGCTGAGCACCTTGCCTGTAGCTTGGTATACAGCTAATACATAATTTCAAAAATTTTAAAGAAAGATGGTGATAATAAATACTCTCGAATTTGGCTTGGTTGATTCCAGAAATCTACTGATATTATATTGGATCTGAATTAGTGAGTGAATGCCCACACTTCCTCATGCAGCGGATAACGACGCAGGACCAACTGTGTGTGGCTGATAGAGATTTGGCCTTGACCTAGACGGCTGCAATGGTGGATCTGAGTTTTGGCTGGGCCATTATTGGTTGAGGGTTGAGATGGAGGTAAGAACGGGATTGGCAAGGACTATATTTTTCTTTTCTTCTTCTTTTTTAAAGATTTACTTATATATTTTTAGAGAGAGGGAAAGGGACAGAACAAGAGAAGGGGAGAAACATCGTTTGCCTTTCATAGGCTCCAACAGGGGACCTGGCCAGGAATCAAACCGGCAACCTTTTGGTTCTCAGTCTAGTGTGTAATCCACTGAGCCACACCAGCCAGGGCAAGGACTGTATTTCTTCTATGAAACAGGTGCCTGGGGAAGGAGCAGACTACTCTACCCTGTAGTTTGTGTGCACCGGGTCTTACGTGAGTGATCGGGCATCCTGCTCAGGCTCACCCCAGGGGAGGACTGATCATTATTGCATTTCACAGATGAAATGGGAAACTGAGGCCCAGAGACGCTCAAGGTCATGGCGCAGGCAGGGTGAGGTGGACCCGTGGGCAATCTGGCGGGCTCTGGAGAAACAGACAAAGGTGGCCTGCCGGTGCCGAGCTGCGTCGTTGAATTCATTTCCTATTGATGAATGTGGACATAGAGAGAAATAATATTAAATGCATAGCAGTAGATTAAAGCCACTTTAGAGAGGAGGGATCACTAAGAAGCAAGGGTGAAAAAGTGCAGACCATTTAAAAGAAAATTGTTACTGAGAAAGGAGGCCTTGGAGCGGGCCACGGAGAATGGGGACGCCCGTGCTCTGGGCAGGGGAGGCGGTGCAGTTTCCTGAAAGCGTTGATTTGGGACATGTAGTAGCAGGAGAGTCTGCCGTGGTTATGGATCGGGCCTGCCGTCGGCTCCTACTGTGAACTTGTTATCGGAGTATTTTATAGTCCACCTGACCGAAAAGAGCAACTGGACTGTGAAATGATAGAGCAAATAAAAAACGCCATGAAAGGACCCGAGTGATAGCGATGGGAGGTTTTAAGTACCTGAGCACAGAGCAGAGCGCATTAAGTGGATGAAATAAAGCTTGCAGCAGGTGCGGGGGAGGCGCTGGGGACGGAGAGGATGGGGAGGTGGTTGGCCAGGAGCAGGGGAGCTTCTCCAGAGGGGACTGGCTGCCCAGGTCCCTAACGTGTCTGTCTGTAATGTGGCACATAGGATTGAAGCGAGCATCTGGTTGGCACACTCGCTCCCGGGCACAGCCAGCCCTGCTCTTCCCCGTGGCCTGTGCCCCAAAGGAGAGACTTCCACACCTGCCTCTGCAGCCCTAGAAAGTTCCTGAACAACCTCCAGTTCATCCAGCCCACAGTGCAGGGGCCTGGGGACAGGGACTGGAATACCTAGGTGGATGTCAGCACCAACTCCCGCATTCTCTGCCTTGTGGCCTTGTTCAGAGGGCACCATTTTGTGCATTCAGTGTAGTTATGTAAAATTAAATTACATTTCTGGAGTATAGTTTTACAATGAGTTTCAGAGTAAGTCTCAGAGGAAAAGCTTCCTGTGCTAATAGCGCAGCCGCTGCCTGTCAGTGGTGTGCCCAGCGCCCGTGTCCTGCACCGAGGGGCTGTGGCTGCTGGACAGGCTGCGGAGCATTCACAGGCTCCTCGGGCAGCAGCAGGACCAGGGAGCCCCACACCTACACCACGGTGACTGGGGAATCAGCGAGCATGGGGCCCACGGGCAGCGATATGAGGCACATAGCCAGTGGACTCTGGAGAGAGGGAAGCCATGGCCATTGCCTGTTTTCAGGGAGGTAAATCGAGCTGCCCCTGGCCCTGGGGTAAGGCTGGTCCAAACTCTCAGTCTGAGTACCAAGAAACTGGGTCCCAAACTGTCCGGCAGCCTGAAGGTCCAGAGAATGGGACGGCGTGAGCAGAGCACTCAGCCGAGCTGCGGGTGATGGTGCAATGTATTGGAAGTTCAGCTGGTTATTTGAGGGCCAAATGCTGATGAGTTTGCAGATGCATGAGGCAAATGGATGGGGGGGGGCGGCCAGGGGCCAGCCCACCACACTGGAGCCCCCAGGCAAGGTGAACCGGTCTCACCTCTGCACCTGTCTCCCGCCCCTCCCCACGAAGCGTGTGATGACTGAAAAAGGTGATGGGGAAGAAGGAAGCCTCCCTGCTCTCCCACCGCTTTCGGTTTTGTTTCTGGTTTCTAGAGCACTTCTGTCCCAGCACCCCGAACTCCAGAAGGAAAAGGAGAGAGAACCACTGCTTAGTGTCCCCGCTTCCCAACACAGAAATAAAACCCTGGCACACATTATTTTAGCTCTTTGTCCTGAGATTATGCTTTCCCCTCTCAGGATGTCAGTAATGGGCTCTGCAGGCATTTTGTCCTGGGCCACCGGCGGTGCTGGAACATTGAACGGCCATGTGAGCGGGGGAGACTGGGGTAACTGCCCAGCCGAGCGGAGGCAAGCCTCATGTGCTCCCCGCCCCTCCGCCCCGTGTGACTGGGTAACTGCACTAACCGCCACTCCAGGAGCAGAGTTCCTCACAGTGCTAGCCATCCACCCACCTCCTGAAGCTTCTTCGCTCTAAATGACGTCCCCAATAAGCAGCCTGCCTTTCCTGGCGTCCCTCAGGGTCCTGTGGGGCAGAGGAAAGAGCAGCATGGAGGTTGTGAGATGGACAGCCATGTCCCTGCAGGTGTCACGCAGGCCATCCCTGGCCACGGTGTGACCAGCACTGCATCTGAAACAGACTGACTGAGGTTTAGAGGAGGCAGCTTTTCTTGTCTCGTTCAGGCCCGTCTCCGAGAACGAGCTAAGAAGCAGCACCTGGAAACGTTCAGATCGATCTGAACCAGAGGGCCTCCGAGCGGGGCGGAGTGGGGGGAAGCAGCGGAGAGTGGACCCAGGGTCAGCCCACCGCAGGGCCCGTGCCTATGATGCTAGTCCAAGGCGTTTGTCCTTGACTGGTGATGTGTTCATTCACTCAGAAGTGTCCTGGCTCTTACCCGCTCTCAAATCTTAGGAAACGTCCCGTAGCTCTCAGGGAATCGCGGGTGCCTACCTCACAGGGTCGGGAGAACCGGGGACTTCCCGCCCAACCCTCGGAACAATGTCTGGTGCATCACCGACACATTTTCACCGTGATGAGGGTGACTGTGGTGACGCTATCAGCAGGGATTGAAACAGTCTTCAACATAAGAAATCAGTTAACCAAGCATCGGCAAATGGGGGTGGGGGAAGGGACACGTGGGGTCACACAGACAGCAACTACAGGCAGCAGCCACCAGCCGCCCGGCCAGGGCTGGGGGACCCAGGGGTCAGCCTCTGTTTTATTACCTGCAGAACTCGGGCCATTGATGGAGAGGCCCTGCGGAACCAGACCTCTAGATGAGAACTTCCAGGGTCGTGGAAAGAAAGAATAATCCCTGGAAACTGCTAGGGAAACTGGCAGGAGGCGCAAAGCCCCGCTCCCTTCTCCAGCCGGCTGCCCGGGCTGCCCACAGTGCCCGCGTAGGGACCGGCTGCCGCAGAGAGCTGGCATTGGCAGGGCCGGGGCCGGGAGCGGAGGCCGGGGTTGGGCACAAAGGCCGAGGCAGGCAGGCGTCAACAAGTGACTCTGCACTGAGACAAGTGCATCGTTACAAAGGGTGGCACATTCTGAGAAGGACGCGGTGGCCTGGGGAGGCCTCTCAGAAAAGTTTGTTTAAGCTGAGATGTGAAGTGTGATGAGCGTTGTCTGCCTGTGAGTATGAGGGGCAGAGGCGACCTACGGACAAGTGGCCAGAGCGGGGAGAGTTTGGCGTCCAATGTGGTTCAGAAGGAACCCAGAGGAGGAGTGTGGGCCTTCTGTCCAGCTCAGCCTTGACCCCTAGGCCACTGAGGGCAAGCTGTGCATTTCCTGGCGTGCGTTTTGCCAGTTTTACAACAGAGGACAATGTCTGTCCCCTCTTCACCCAGAAATAAAATAATGGACAAAAGCGCATCTTCAAAGCACCACACGAGGAGATGCAACCTAGCGCTACCATCACCTACAGCCCAGACCAACCTGGCGTTTCGTCACAGCGCCAGGGGTCATGCTGGGGAGTTCGTCAGTGTGGTCTTCAGGGCTCGGAGGTCCTGGTTGGGAGGCTGGCCCAGCTGTGACCATTGCAAGCTGTCCCACCAGTGCGTGTCCCATGGCCCCGTGTGCTGACGAAGGGCCGTTCGCACTGCTACAACCTCAGTTCCCACAGTCGCTGATCTTCACGCACAAAACAAATACTCATCGCAGCTCGGCTCCCAGAGCCCCGCGTGGATCTGCTTCGTGTGGATTGCTGTTTGCCACACCTCGGCTCACAAGGTCAGTTTGAGTATCCAGACAGAACGCGTTTGCTTTCCTCGCAGTAGCAAGTCCATTCTTGGGGTCAGTTTTCATTCGTTCAGTTATTCATTTGTTCACCTGTTCACTCATTCGTTCAGTAAATACCTGGGCACCCATTGTGTGCACAGTCAGCGCAACGTCTGGATGATGATTCTCTCTCAACGGAGCTTATAGTGTTTATGTCTCAAAATATGGCTGCTGTTCTGTCTTGGCACTGTTGGTGAGTCCGCTGGATAATCTCCAGCAAGTCGTTAGCTGCACCCTCTGCGTCCAGGGTTTTGCATTCAGTGTTCAGCCACATCTGTCCCCGTGCCGGGGAAGCATCACTTTCCAGCATCTCGTGAGTGCTTCTCTCCCTGGGGAAAGTGTCCAGTCACCAAGGGGTGGGTGGTCTTTGTGCGCCTCAGTTCGCAGATGACCAGTCACTTTTGAGTCAGGAAGGACAGCTGGGTGTATGGGGACAGGTTAAGCTGGGAAAGTCATTTGCTAGGTTTCACCAAGAAGGATGAAAACCAGAGGACATAGCCAAGTGGCCACATCCCCCGAGAAAGCTGAGGCGGAGAAAGGGGAGGGGTCCCAGTGCAGCGTTAGGACTTAAGCAAGGACGTGAGAGCCCAGCACGCAGCCCCAGCTCACCATCCTTGGGACGGAAGTTAATGAGGGGTGTTCATTTTATTTACTGCCGTGTCCAAAGCCTTTATGACTGCTCCATGCATATCTTAATGTGCCAGCAGTCCCTGCCTGCGTCCCTCCTGACATTCGGTGCATCCTGGCGACATTTTTCCCAGCAGTCACCGGTCCTGGACTGTGTTTTAATGAGTCATTCCATTCTGCCCCCCAGGCTGCCGCCTCACCTGCGTCGTGACCCCGGTGCAGCCTTTGCTCATCGTCTGGGCTCGGCAGGGACGCACTGGCACGGCCGGCGCTTTGTCTCCCCGAACCCCTGGTTGGGCATCTGCAGATGAGCTAATGGAGGGTGCTCCGTCTTGCCAATGTTAATGGTGTAAAAGGTGATCATTCTGCTGACAAATGCAAACAGGTTTCATTCTGACTTGCAGTAGAAATAATCCCTCTGTTTTGCAGCCTGGGAACAATAGATTTTGTTGATGTTGATTACTCCATTTCCAGCTTCTTCCGGTGATACAGCGGCCCCTCCAATGGCAGCTTCCAGGTGATGTGTGTGTGATGGTTTCTCATTAGCACCCTAACGACAGACGCGACGGGTCTCGTGTCTGTGCCGCACCGTCTTATACCCGCAGATGAACTTGCTGGAGCAGCTGCTGCAGACACAGTGGCTGCCTCACCCCCGCTTGCTTGGAGAAGTTTCTTTCCTCCCTCGCAAAGGGAGGAGGAGCCCTGAGGTCTCCGAGGTGATGCCACACCTTCTGGGTGGCTCTGCGGCCTGATGAAGTCCCAGGAGGAAATGCCTTGCAGTTTAGTCTGGGAATTCTTCCAGAGAATTCAATTTGCACACATCTCCACTTCTGCAAATATGTGCAAAATGTACCCCCCACGTGGCTCTCATTGTGACATTTCTCCCCAAATTTTAGTAAAAGGACTGTTTAAAATTCCATAGAATTTGGCATTAACTCCATACTTAAGGAGCCCATTCTTTATGGGCATGGGCTCTGCTCGATGGCCTCTAAATGAGAAATGAGGAGTTCGTTAATGCAGCTCGTGTTTCTACTACAGTCCGAGGCCCCGGGGGAGACTGCAGGGAGCTAAACACTCCTCCTCGGGGGACCGACGCACTGGTGAAAGAGACAGGATGATCCCAAGGGCGGCAGATCCGAGGCATTGCCAGCCATGGTAAGGGCCAGGCAGGAACGGAGCTCCAAGAGCACATGGCCAGGGGCCTGAAGCCGCCAGAGTGTCAGGGAAAGCCTTGCTGCAGGAGGCCTCGGAGTGGAGGGTGAGGGTGCGGGACTGCCCAGGTAGAAGATGCGCGAGGCCCAGGATGGGCAAGGACGGGGAGGGACAGGGGAAGGGGTGGTGGAGCCAGTGGAGGCCGAAGTCGGGGATCACGCACCCCCTGTCGGTGCTGGCGAGGGCTGGATCTTCTTCCCAGGAGCACAGGGCAGTGAGAGGGGAATAGATGGTGGAGACACAACCAGATTTCCCAAGTGAAAACGAGCACCCAGGAAAACGGACTAGGAATGTTTAAGATGAGGTGTGGGCAGCCCCGCTAGGAGGCCTTCTCAGGGGTCCGGGAAGGAATGCCGGCAGCTGGGGCTTGGGGTTTTGTGGGAGAGGGGAAGGCTGGAAGGACGGGAGGGCGTTTGGGGGTAGGTTGGGCAGGACTTGGGATGGACGCGTGGGGACAGGAGATGCAGGGCTGACTGCCCCGGGCTTGGCTGGTGCCACCGTTTACTGACACAGGCCCTGCTGGAAGACGACTGGCGATGGAGAAGGATCTTGGGTTCGAGGTGCCTTTAAGCTGCCTCAGTGCATCCTTTGGTTTTCTTTATACAGTTCCGACTCAGGTTGGTCCGAGCAGCGTGACGTACGTCTGTCCGCACCGGCCCGTAGCAGCGGGCCCTGCAGTCAGGGTTCTGGGACCCAGGGCAGGAAGGAACAGGCAAGGGTTCCCTGAAAGAGCTCGCACGGAGGTGAGCCCTGTGCCCCCCATGCTCCTGGGGTGGCAGAGTGCGGCACAGCGGGGCGTGGCGGGCCACACCACGGCAGGGGCCCACTTCTCCCCATGCGCAGGTTCCGGGAGAGAAGTCACGTCCACATGGCGGGCAGGGGCAGCAGTGCGTCATGCTGGCGAGCTGAGAGAAGGACCTGAGCAGGCTCACGTGGCCCTCTGGTTCCGTCTCTCTCTCCAAGTTCTGTTGCCCACCTGGGTGGCACAGCGTGGCACCGGGCAGGTGCTGCCCTGAGAAGGAGGCCAGCAGTCTGGGGAGGGGTGTCCATGTGAGGGCTGAGTCGGGGCGCCAGCCTCGGGCTGAGGACCCAGCTGGAATCCTCAGAGGGCTTGTCGGCCATGGAGCTGGTGCTCAGAGTACCTTCGGTCAGAGCCACAGCGTCCTTTCCCTTCGCTGCCCAATAGTACTCCACTGCATGTAGTCCCGGGCTTCCCTCCGACCTCTCCTGGCCTCAACCCCCCAGCTCGAGCCATCCCCTCTACCTGGAATGTGCGCCCCCCCCACCTCAGTGGCCCACCCTGCTCTCCCCTAAGGCTACACTGAGCATTGCTTCCTTCAGGGACCTCTGTGACCCCCACTTCCTCCTCCTCGCCCCGGTGGGCCACCTGCCTGCCCCTAGTCATGTCCCACTTGCTGAGCTTCTATGTCAATTTTTGAGGCTCTTTGTATGTGTCTGTCACCAACATGCCACTAGGGTTCCGGGGAGTGCCCATGTGTCACCGAGCCCTGTGCCCGGCTCAGTGCAAGTGGAGGGGCTGAAGCTGCCGTTGCCGGAGGCACAAAAGCAAGAAGCGCAGTTTTAAGTCAGATCACTCCCTGGATGCCCGGAGGAAGCGCCTTCCGACTCCGTCCCATTTTTTCTCCCCTTTATCCCCCTCCACCCTGCACCCCCCTCCCACCAGCATTCCCCCCTCCCCTTAGTTCATGTCCATGGGTCATACATACAAGTTCTTTGGCTTCTCCATACTATTCTTAACCTCCCCCCTGTCTATTTTGTACCTACCAATTATGCTTCTTATTCCCTGTACCTTTTTCCCATTCTCCCCGCTGATAACCCTCCGTGTGATCTCCATTCTGTGATTCTGTTCCTGTTCTAGTTGTTTGCTTAGTTTGTTTCTGTTTCTATTTTTTTAGGTTCAGTTCTTAATAGTTGTGAGTTTGTTGACATTTTACTGTTCATATTTTTTATCATTTTCTTTTTCTTAGATAAAGTCCCTTTAACATTTTGTATAATAAGGGCTGGGTGATGATGAACTCCTTTAACTTGACTTTATCTGGGAAGCACTTTTTCTCCTCTTCCATTTTAAATGAGAGCTTTGCTGGATAGATTAATCTTGGATGTAGGTTCCTGCCTTTCATGACTTTGAATACTTCTTTCCAGTCCCTTCTTGCCTGCCAGGTTTCTTTTCAGCTGATAGTCTAACGGGAACTCCTTTGTAGGTAACTCTCTCCTTTTCTCTTGCTGATTTTAAGATTCTCTCCTTATGTTTAATCTTGAGTAATGTAGTTATGATGTGCCTTGGTGTGTGCTTCCTTGGGTGCAACTTCTTTGGGATTCTCTGGGCTTCCTGGACTTCCTAGAAGTCTATTTCCTTTGCCACATTGGGGAAGTTTTCCTTCACTATGTTTTCAAATAAGTTTTCAATTTCTTGGTCTTCTTCTTTTCCTTCTGGCACCTCTGTGATTCAGATGTTGGAACATTCAGAGTTGTACTGGAAGTTCCCAAGCTTCTCCTCATTTTTTTGAATTTTTGTCTCTTCATTCTCTTCCAGCTGGATGTTTATTTCTTCCTTCTTCTCCAAAGCATTGATTTAAGTCCCAGTTTCCTTCTCTTCACTCTTGGTTCCCTGTATATTTTTCTTTATTTTGCTTTGCATAGCCTTCACTTTTTCTTCTATTTTGTGATCATACTCAGCCATATTTGTGAACATCCTGATTACCAGTGTTTTGAACTCTGCATCTGATAGGTTGTTTATCTCTTCATCACTTAGCTCTATTTCTGGAGTTTTGACCTGTTCTTTCATTTGGGCCATATTTATTTGTCTTGGTGCACCCGTGACATTGTAAGGGGCCGAGCCTTAGGTATTTGCCAGGGCTGGGCAGCCCACTTTGCTGTGCTGTGGTGTAGTCTGGATGAATGTTTCTTCTTTAACTCCTCGGTTGTCAAACTGCCATGCAATTCAATTTTCTGTCTGTTCTGGTTATTATTTGTTTTTTAATTTGTTGTTGTCCTTCTTTTGGTTGTGCGAGGAGGCAAAGTGTATCTACCTATGCCTCCATCTTGGCCAGAAGTCCATGAACGTGTTAAAAATGTATTATTTTAATCATTTTAAGTACACAGTCCTGTGGCGTAAGCACACTCACATTGCGGTGTAACCATCACCACGCCCGTCTCCAGAGCTTTTTCAGCATCCCAAACCAGAACGTTTTTTACCCATTAAACAATTATCCCCTCCTCCTGGTCCCTGGTAACCTCTCTTCTACTTTCTGTCCCTATGAACTTGAGTTCCAGTTACTTCCGTAAATGGAATCATGAAATATTGGTCCTTTTGTGTCTGGCTTGTTTCACTTCGCATAATGTCTTCAAGATCATTCCCATTGAGACATGTGTCAGAATTCCCTTCTTTTTTAAGGCAGAATAATATTCCATTGTATGTATCCACAACATTTTGCTTCTCCGCTGATGGACACTTGAGTTGCTTCCGCCTTTGGCTATTGTGAACAATGCCGTGATGATCATTAGTGTAAAAAACTGGTTCAGGCCCTTGCTTTCAATTCTTTTGGGCAGACACCCAGAAATGGAATGGGTGCGTCTATGTTTAATTTTTTGAAAAATACGATACGTGTATATTACAGACACGTACTCTACACACACGCACAATAGCCAACCTAATGGGTGTCAAGTGAAAACCTGTTGGGGAAAGGCATGGGATTTATGTCTTTCGAAATCATTAGAGCCGTCCTTTATTCAGATGGCACCATATTGAATTCTCGTCCAAGAGTCTGGACAGCTAGGTTACTGGAAAACCTAGGAGCTACAACCAGCGTTGGGCAGAATTTCACAGTTTACAAAGCACCTTCAAACGCATGGTTTGCGTGCCTGGAAAACACAACCAGAGATGCGGTTGGCGGTGGCATTACTGCTATTGTGTTGTCACTGCTGTGACTTTAAAGATGAGGAGACTGAGGCAGTGAGTCCCCAACGCGCCACAGTGAGTAGGTGTTGGAGCCGGGATTTGCTCTCAGGACTGTTTCGCTAAATGTCATCCTCTTTCCTGGGCACTGCACTGTAGGCAAATCCCAACATCTAAACAAATGCTAGAAATATGGCTTTTACATATGGTGCTGTGTAAATATTTACATCTGACTGTACATGTAAGCATACACACACGCCTATTCTAAGCTTGGGGTAGACTTTTCAATAGATATAAGGTAACCAAGATAATTGCCATGGAACAGGTCAAGACATTCCACCGGGAACAAAATGCAAACCCATTTTGAAACAAAGTTGAATAACAAATCTGTGATGCATGTACCAGGGAGCCCCCAGGTGAAGCACGTTTATGTTTTATGGAATCAGCTATAAGATCATGCAAATTATAGACACTGAGTGTTATTACTCATTGATCAAGTCACCAAATCCCAGATACCACCAGGTCACACAGCATAAAACAAGGACAGGGAAGTGGAACGTTGCCACAGCACATCCCAGTTTGATTGACAGGTCAGTAGCTACTTTGAGTCCAGGATTCCCACATCTTTCATCCCTTCTCCACCAGCGACCACTCGCTCCCCTTCCCCCGCCGAAAGAATGTGTGCTAATCGACAGACAGCGAATTAGGAAGATGGTGACAAGACAAAAAGAATTAAGTAAGAATAAAATGAAAACAAGGACAGTTATTGTCGTTTTTAAGGCATTATCTCAAGCACTGTCCTTTTCAATGGGCTAAGGTCCGCAATAAGTTCTTAATTCTCCTTAGTTGTTAGTTCACGCTAGGTCTCAGACCCGAGGGTCCCTGCTGACCACATTGGTGTCAGCTGAAAACGGAGGGTTAATTTAGCTGCAGATCAGCAGTATCAGTGGCGCTGGGTCCAGCCAGCTCAAGAAGAACTTTCCTTAGTTCACCTTACCTGATTTATAAAGGCTCTCCTCTGCTTCCAGGAGTATAATAAATATTCATTAATTTGCAGTCATCTTATTTAACAGTTTTATAGTGGCTTCATAAAGCATAATTAAGATAACAGACCAAAGACTATATCAATACCAGGTATGATTAGCTTGCTTCATTAATTTTCAAAACTACAGTGTCTAAGCAATATCTTAATCCACCTAGACAAGTAGAGTTCAGTCATAGCACTCACCAAGAGACTCTTCCCCAGGGACGAGGGGAGCTCACAGGTTTCTGGATTGGAGAACAAGGGTAGAGGAGGCAAGGTCAACATCTGCTAATCGTCAGCACTTCTCATAGATGGCATGATGCCTGATAATTAGAGGAAGAGACTGAGGTTCAGAGAGGCCACTTGACCCACAGGTAGACCGTGAACAAGTAGCAGAGTCGTTGCCCACATCCTGGAACACTAGCAGCTGGAGCTCAGTGCCTTTCCCCACGGTGCACTCTCAACCAGAGGCACAGAGAGCCTCACTCTGGGGGGGAAAAAAGGGAAATTACAAAAGCACCAACATAAGGGGCATTCGTCTCAGTGTGCAAGGGTGGAGGAGGATTGCAGGGTTCTCCTCAGGGGCTGGAAAGGTTATTTTACAGAAGACGGCAACCAGCTTTGCTTCCTTGGCTTTCTGGGGAGGAAAGGAGGCACAGAGGGGACAATGGAGGCATTAGGGACTCAGAGGACATAAGGAGGAATTGCGGTGAAATCGAACTACGTGGGAAGCTGCTAAAATGAAATAGTCTCCTTGGGTTTGTCCTGCCAGAGGGTGCCACGCTAGACAAGAGGGAAGAGATGCGGGCACGTGGCCCCTGCTAAGCCACGGTCCTCCAGGTCTGGAGGAGAGGGGGAAGGCAGCCACCCCTGCTGACTGGGATGGCAGGTCCGAGGAACAGCCCCAGGCTACCCTGTGTCTAGAATCATTCTTGCTCTTTTGGGAGCGCATTTGAGGAATATAACTTAGCGCAATAAAGTTGACCTACGTTAAGTGTACAGCTGGCTGAGTTTGGGCAAATGTGCGCAGTCACATCACCTCCACCACAGTCACGACCGGACACTCACATCACCCCACATGTTCCCTTGTCACTCCCCTGCCTGGCCCTGGCCCCAGCCGCTGACTTTTTGCTGCTATAGTTTTACCTTTTCTAGAATTTCATATCAGTGGAATCACGTACCCTGTAGGCTTCTATGTCTGACTGGAGGATGTTTTTGAGATTTACCCATGTTTTGGCTTACCCATTCCCTGGAATATTACACAGCAATGAAAAGAAGCTACTGGTGTGCGAAAGACAATCAACCACATAAATAAGAGTCTTGGTCTGCACGTCAGTCCTCACGGCAGCGCCACACACTCTCGGTCACTGTGACTCTGTTAAGACTTGAGATCAAGTCCTCCGAGTCCTCCGACTTCGTGATTTTCAAAATAGTTATTTTGACTGTTCTAGGTCCTTTGAATTTCCATGTAGGTTTCAGAATCAGCTTGTCGGCTTCTACCAGAAAGACCTAGTAAGATTTTGATCAGAATTCTGTTGCTCCTGTAGATCAATTGGGGGAACACCGACATCTTCACCGTATTGAATCCTTTGACCCTGCACACGTTATCACTTGCCTTTCCTTCACGTTTTAAAAGTTAGCTCAGCAATATTTTAGTGTACACACCTTGCATATTTTGTTAAATTTATTCCTAAATAATTTATATTTTTATACTGCTGTAAGTGATATATTAGAATTCCATTTTCCAGTTTTTCTTTGCTAATACATAAAAATGTCACTGACTTTGTACTGACCTTACATTTAAGGATCTTACTAAAATCATTGATTAATTTTAATACCTTTTTAGAAATTCCTTAGGTCCAGTTTCTGTGTACACAACCATGTGTTCTCAGAATAAAACTGGTTGTACTTCATCTTTTCTAACCTGTGTGCGTGTGTGTGCATGGGTGTGCATGGGTGTAGCCTATTGTACGTGCGAGGATTTCCAATATGATGTTAAGTAGAAGTGTTGACAGTGGACATCCTTTGACCACTCCTGATCTCAAGGTGGAAAGGGGCATTTTATCGTCAAGTGTGGTATTAGCTGTAGGTTCTTCGTAAATTCTCTTTTATCAGTTTGAGGAAGTTGCACTTTATCACTGGCTTGCAGAGAGTTTTCAAGAACCGGTGTTGAATTTTACCGAACACCTTTTCTGCTTCTGTTGAGCTGATCACGTGGTCTTCTCTGCTAATGTAATGATTTGTAGTGATTGATGTCTAATGATAAACCAGCCTTGCATTTCTGGTATGTGGATTTTTTTTTATTGAATTTGATTTTCTAGTATTTGTTTAGGATTTTTGCTTCTATGTTCATTCATGATATTGGCTCATAGATTCCATTTTTTCTTCTAATGTCTTTGTCTAACATTGGTATAAAAATAACTCTGGCTTCATAAAATGAGTTGGAAGGCTCGCCTCTTCTTGTACTCTCTGAAAGACTTTCTGTAGGGTTGGTAGTATTTCTTCCTTAAATATTTGATAGCATTCACCAGTAAAGTAATATGCACCTCACGTATTCTTGGCAGGACTGGTTTAAATTGAGAATTCAATTTCTTTATTCATGTTTTTATTTCTTCTTCCTTTTTGTAATCTGTGTCTTTCAAGGAACTGTACATTTCATCTAAATTGTCACATTCGTTGGCATAAAGTTGTTCATAATAATTCTTTATTGTTTTCTAACACCTGTTGAATTTGTAGTAACGTGTCTTCTCTCATCCGCCATGATACTGGCACGTTTTGTCTCCTCATCTTTGATCAGTCTGTGTAGAGCTTTATTGAATTTACTGATATTTTCAAAAAACACCTTTTGGTTTCAACCACTTAGTCCGATTTTTTGTGTTCTGTTTCATTGATTTCCACTCTTAATTATTTCCTGCTTTCTATTTACTTTGGGTTTGATTCGTTCATCTATTTCCAGCTTTTTAATGTGGAAGCTTATGTTACTGAGAGGAGAACATTATGTTTTTCTAATATAAACATTTGAAGATATTCATTTTCCTTTAAGCCCTGCTTAAGTGCATCGCACTGGTTTTGGTAAGTCATGTCTTCATTCTCATTCAGTTCAAAGTATTTTCTAATTTCTCTTGAAATTTCTTCCTTGATTCATGGGTTGTTGAGAAGTGTCTGTTTCATTTCCAAATATTTGAGGATATTTCAGAGATCATTCTGTCATTGACTGCTAGTTTAATTCTGTTACTATTAGAGAACATAATGCATATTGTTTCAATCTTTTAAAATTTATTAAGACTTGTTTTATGGCCCAGTATATGGGTTTCTTTGTAAATGTTCCATATGCCCTGGAAAAAATGTGCTCTGCTCTTATTGGACGGAATAAATAATGACTGAGGCCAATTGGTTGATGGTGCTACATGAGTCATTTATATATATATATCTTTACTGATTTTTAAAGTTAATACTGAAATGAATTCTGAAATCTTCAACTATAATTGTGGATCAGTCTATTCTTTTAATTCTGTACATTTTCTTCATGTATTTTGTAACTCTGTTATTACACAAACCTACATCTATAATTGTATCTCCCTGCTGTAATAATAATCCTGTTGAATTACAAATTATCTATCTAGTAATTCTCCTTGACTTAAAGTTTATTGTCATCTGATATTAATATAGTCACTCCAGCTTCCTTATGCTTTGTGTTTGGATGGTGTATGGGTCGAGGTAGGATTTTAAAACAACAACAATGCCTAAGAATGATAGAGAATACACAGTTATCTACAGGGTTTGACTTGGTGTAATTCTGGGAGCTCATCAGACAGCTCAGGCCTGTTTGCTATTTCTGCATCTCATGATGGCCTTGAACCAGGCATCAGAAGAGCTAAAGGGACCAGGCAGGAGCAGAAGATGCTGCACACCTGGCTGCTGCCTGTCCCATCCACAAGGTGAGCTGGTCAGTCAGTGACAGCAGGTACCAGCTGCAGCAGCACCTGGCGCCCATGCACGGACCTTTGCATGTGAAAGGAACACGCTCCCATAGTTCAGTGACTGGCCAAGTATTTAGGCGCAGTTCACGCCTAGGTTTTGGGATTCCTCCTCCTCATGGTCCCCTAAGTGTCCAGCTGCTCTGCTGAGTCCATTTCTGCCTTCTGATGAACCCTGGATCTGCCTCAGGAAACCCCACATCTGGCCTCATTTCCACCTTTGAGCACAGGGCCCTGCTGACACCTGCCGCGCTGGCTCTGGCACTCCTCATTGGCTAAGTCAGGCCAAGGAGGTGGGACCAGGTGACCCCAAGAGCTTTCCCAGTCCTAAAGACATCCCTAAACCATCCTGGAGGCCCTCAGGATCAGGAAAGACCTCAGGTTGTTACCTGATGTCTTAATAATAGCCTGACCCTGCACAGTGCCCTTTCTGATGAAGAGATTCTGCAATAATTGGCCGTCACTTTCACTTTCACACCACTCACAGTGAAGTGCGTGCCGCTTCAGTTTCCCACATAGAGTAGAAGACAGGTGAGGGGAAGGGAGGCTGGCCAGAAAGACCCCGCTGGTGCCACCATCGTCCAAACCCCTTGGGTATTTACTAGCTCCGTGTGCTATGTGATTTGGTCGGTTAATCGGCTCGTCTGGGTCTCTGACGTTCCAAAACACCCACCTATTGTCCACGAAAGACATTCAGTCTTGAAACTCTGTGTGCTATTGTTTTTCTCATGGCCATTGGTTAGCTGCCTTTATAAATGAACCAAGAGTCATATGTTCTTGCCATAAACAATACTGCCTCCGGAATTGTGCTAAGAAAGCCTAGCGCTGCGAGACACTGAGCTTTTGTTATTTTCTATATGGAGCAAGGACTTCTCCATCCCACCAGACTTCCTGTTGCATTCAGTGGAATAGAGCAAAGTGTCACTTCTGTAGTTCTGCTGAATCCAGCTGTTTGACCAGCAAATACGCCCCGAGGCAAACAATTCTGAGCACTTCTTGCTTGTTTGATATTCTTTGTCGTATTTGTCCCTGTTGGGGACTCACGACTCAAAAGTTTCTGAACCATTCAAACGGCCCACCACCCAGCCTTCTCAAGTGACCTTCTTCCTAGAGCACTGAAGGCCAGGTCACACTTAGGGCTCCTGGGCCGGGAATGAGTGAGGGGACACTTGCCTTCTCTCTAACAGGCTCTCTGAGGAAGGACACCTCTTATTCTGCTCTTTTGTGAACTTCATTGATGAATGTAAAAATATCACAGTCATCTAGTGTGGGGAGGGAGATTTCATTTAAGTTGCAAATCGCCTTCTGTGAATGACAATGCATTTTCACACCTTTTTTGACTTAGCCAATGGTTCAGCTCCGTAGTTTATTGGGGAACAGTTCCTTTAAAATAATGTATTAGTACTTGTTATGCGCATGTTATTTTACATTGCAGAGTGTTGTAGTGTTACAAGAGCAGAATAGTCCATCCAGATGCCGAAAATACTATTCAACGGTTAGAGAGAATGGAGAAGAGCTCTGTGTACCCACTGAGAAAATGATATTTGTCAGGGACAAAAGCTATTTGCAGAACAAGACATGTAGCATGATCCCATTTTATTTTTAAAAGTATACATGTCTTTATAATCATATCCTTTCAGAAAACAGCTGAAAGGATGTGCTCCAAATTGTCAGTGGTTACCACTCAGGGCTCCTCAACCTCAGTACTATTGACTTTCGGGGCTGGGTGAGTCTGCCCTGTGCATTGTAGGATGCTTAGCAGGAATGACTAGATGCCAGTAACACCCCCAAACACAGTCGTGATGACCTAAAGCACCTCCAGACATTGCCAAATATCCCCTGGGGGGACGAATTGACTGCAGGTAGGAGCGACAGGCATAGGAAAGAAGGAATGTGGGACAGGAGCTGGGAAGAGGAGTGCAGGGTGCAAGGCAGAGGTGTCGGCGTCATCAGCATGCAGCTCTCCGCAGGTGGATGACGTCACTCAGAATGAGACAGTGGGAGGGCACAGGAGGGGACCAGGAGCCTGGCCATTTAAGAAGCAAATTGAAAAGGTATAAAAGCAAAGAACTATCAGAGAGGCAGGCACAGAGGCCGGGGGCAAGAGGGTGGACATGCACTTCAGTGCACTGTAGGCAGGATGGTGTCGTGGGCTGAAATCTTTCCCACCCCCCACCCCAAATCCACATGCTGAAGCTCAACCCTCAATGTGACTGTGTTTGGAGATGGGCCTTTATGGAGGTACTTCAGGTTCATGCCGTAAGGGTGGGAGCCTGGTCCTGTAGGATTGGCGTCCTCATACGAAGAGAAAGAAACACCGGGAATGCACGTGGAAGAGGAAAGGCCGTGTGAGCACATGGTGGAAGGTGGCCATCCGTAAGCCAGGAAGACAGTTCTCCCCAGAAGCCAGACCTGCCAGCCCCTTGATCTTGGACAGTGAGAACATGAATGTCTGCTGGCTAAGCCACCTGGGCTGTGGCACTTTGAGAGGCAGCCCAAGCTGACTAAGACCGACGGGGATTCAAATCCAGGAAGCCATCAGTGGTCCGCAGGTGAGTGCCCTCCATGGAGCCAGGAGCAAGATCACGGTACCGTGAAGGACAAAGGAGGTCCCAGGGCGATGGCTCCCGTGGAAACCTCAGGAGACTGGATGTGAAAGGAAGGAGGAAGGCAAAGTCTGCAGTCATCGGGAGAGACACAGCGAAGGAGAGCTTTTAGGACAGTGATACTTTTTAATTTTCTTACTGCCCAGTGACGATTGTCCAGGCTCCTGCTTTGCCTCTGTGTTGAGATTGAGTTAAACTGCTATGAATAATAGCTAACATTCAGTTTGGACATCAGCATCCCAGATGCTGGGCTAATCACCATATCTGATTTAGTTTTTGCCCCCACAAAACCCAGAACACTCTGATATATAAGATCTGTCCAGAAAAAGTCCAGCCATTGTTAATATAATGAGAATGGTTTTCATGACATCGCTGTAACCTGGCAGCCAAGGAGCGTGGACTGGAATGCGCATGTGTGAGCAATGACAACTTCATTGTACCAGTATGTGGGGGTGGTAGATGCTGTTGAGTGAGCATGTGTCCTGTGTGGCCTTTGCATTCAAAATAACTGAGTGAGGAGAACAAAGAATCTGTATCAAATTTTGTGTTAAGCTTGAATATTCCTCTGCAGAAACTATTCATGATTCAGAAGGCCTCATCTGCGGGCAACTGGTGATTGGCAGCTTCATCATAACACGCCCACTCATCCATCACATCTCCTGTAGAGTTTTTTGGCAAAACATCAAATCACTCAAGTGACTCAGTCCCATCACAGCCCAGATTTGGCATCCTATGACTTCTGGCTTTTCCCAAAACTAAAATCACCTTGGAAAGGGAAGAGATTTCAGACCATCAGTGAAAGTCAGGAAAATACAACAGGACAGCTCCTGTTGACTGGGAGAACTGTGTGAGGTCCCAAGATGCCCACTTTGAAGGGGACAGAGATGTCATTGTCCCCTGTACAATGTTTCTTGTATCTTGTATCTTCTTTATTAAATGTCTCTATCTTCATACTACCTGGCTGGACACCTTCTGGCCAGGCCTCGTAGGTATTTTCCCGGTCCCCATTTGGCAGCTGAGGACACTGGGGAGCTGAGAAGTTAAGCTGCTCCTCAAGGTAACACGGCGAGAACGGCGACGCAGATGAGAGCTCAGGTGAGCTCGCAGTCTCAGCCGCTGGCGTGTCCCCTAGACCTCTGTCATGTGTGTGTCCCCATCCACTCACCTTTCCTCAGCTCTCTCCCAAGCCCCTTCTGGGGAACACCACCCCCTCTGTGCACTTCCGGTGGTGTTGGCTGTACCCTCAGCTCTGGGGTGAGCACATGACCCACACATCAGCTTGCTCTCCTCTCTCCCTGGGCCCAGGGATGCTCAGGAGAGGGGCATAGAGCCCAGTTGGCACCAAGCGGATACCTGGAAGTTACCTCTGGGCTGCTGTGTCCCCACTGAACTTGAATAAAGATGCACCAAGTCCTAGGAGCTGGTGGTGGCCACCTTGGGACCGTGGGGGAGAGCTGACCTGAGACATGGCGGGGGGTAGAGTGCTAAGAGGAAAAGTTAACCCAAGTCCTGGTCACATATCTGGACCTCCGTTCAAAACCAGGCAAAAGTAGGTTTTACCCCTGTCCTATTTAGTAACACGTGCCAATAAACTCCCTTTGAGTTTTCAGCTGCTGTGAACTGAGTTTTCTGCTCCCAGACTCTAGGTCAGAGTCCTGACTGATGGACGGGCCCTCTCAGCTGTCCCACAGACTGAGATCCCACTTAGGAAGTGACCTGCCTTCCCCAAGACCATGTCTCCGCCCCCTGCCCCACAGTGAGAGCGCAGCCCTTCGGGAGCGCCTCAGGCTGACCTTAACTCCGTGACAGCATTGCTCAAATAGCGCAAACACAAATCAGGCATAACTTCCTTCTGTTTATGGCTCCTGTACCTCTAGTAAAGCCAAAACAAATGTAAAGATCAAATGCAAACAAAACCATAAAACCTATAAAAGTCCGATTAAAAGCATGGATCTAAAGCGACAGATGATGTTGCTGTGGCAGAATTAAATCATTTCTCATGCGACTCTCCTCCCAGCTGAGCCTGGGGAGTCCCGAGAGTCTCTGCTTCTCACGGTGGCGCTGTCTTCATCTTCCTTTGTCTTGAGGATGTTTCCCAAGCCAGCTCCCGGGGGTCCCGCATTTGTCGGACATGCCAGGACGTCCTTTGGGTTTCCCCTGGTGGGAGGTGTTCTTTACATGCGCAGTCCTCTGTGTCTGCCCGTGGTTGGCCTTGACCCCAAGTCCACCCTAGCTGGAGTTACAAGGGTGGGCACTGGGATGGGCGGCAATATTTGGTTACGTGGGAAGGTTCCCAAATATGCTGACATGGACTTTTAGAAGCGTATTGTCAGAATAAAAGAACAGAAATTTAAAATTATTGTTGAGACTTAGAAGTATCCCAAGAGTATGCCCTTGAACCCCACTCAGTTTGAGAAACACTGGAATAGTGGTGAAGTGTTTGGGGCTTGGGGACCAGGTTTCAGCACAGCCACTTAAAGCCAATGGACTTTGGGCCAGTGGTTTTCCTCTCTAAGCCTCAGTTTTTCTGACTGTACATTGGGGTTGATAAAAGTATCTGCCTCACCCTGGCTGGTGTGGCTCAGCGGACTGAGTGCTGACCTGCGAAACAAAGAGTTGCTGGTTCGATTCCCAGTCAGGGCACCTGCCTGGGTTGCAGGCCAGGTCCCCAATAGGGGGCACATGAGATACTTCTCTCCCTCTCTTTCTCCCTCCTTTCCCCTCTCTAAAAATAAATGAATAAAAATCCTAAAAATAACTAAAAAGGTATTATTTTTTTAAAAGTACCTCATAAGGTTGATGAATCACTTGAAGTGAATTAGAGCTTTATACTGCGCTGACTAGAGTCCCCCCAAAATCCAGCCCCATCCACCAGAAGCTGTGAATGCCATCTCATTTGGAAAGAGGGTCTTTGCCAAGGTCGCTGAGCAAAGTTGCAGCCATTCTAGATCACAGCGGGTACCATTCCAGTGCCTGGCGTCCGTGTCAGAAGTGGGACTGTAGAGAGAGAGTGAGGTGGGGAGTGCAGGGGAGGGTACAGCTGTGGTGACAGTGGCAGTGATGGTAGTGATGTGTCTGCAAGCTGAGCAATGCCCGGGCTGCTGGCACCCCCCGGAAGCTAGGGTGGGGGCAGGGCGCAGCTCCTCCCTAGTTACCCCGGCGCCTTCCGTGTATAGTAAACAATAGCTTCGGGTCAGCAGGTGAGGCATACAAAAGTATTGGGTTGGCCAAAAAGTCTGTTTTTTTCTGTAAGGTGGCTATAGTAGCAATTAGTTGTCCTTAACTTCATTCAAAACAATTTTGCTAGATTGTATTGTGACCGTTGTCATATCGGTGTGCATTTTAAAAAACTTATCAAAGTTGGTAAATTTTTGTGCAGCCATTTTAATATTGAAGGTGGAAGAAAACATGCAACATTTGCTGCATAGTGTGTTTTATTATCTCAAGAAAGGTAAAAACACAACTGAAACCCAAAAAAAGATTTGTGCAGTGTGTAGAGAAGGTGCTGTGACTGACCGAACGTGTCAAAGTGGTTTGCGAAGTTTCGTGCTGGAGATTCCTCACTGGACGATGCTCCACGGTCGGGCAGAGCAGTTGAAGGTGATAGCGATCCAATCGAGACATTGATTGAGGACAATCAACGTTATACCACGTGGGAGACAGGCAACATACTCACAATGTCCCAATCAATGAAGGCATTGGTGAAAATGAAAACTGTGTCTCTTATTTTACAGAAAAAACTGAACATCCACCCAGCACAACACGGGACACGAACGCACGTTTCTGTTTCCATGTCCCCTTTCGTGCGGCCCGTGGGCCTGGCCCCAGGTGACGGAAGTCCGTGTCATCGCCACTCATGACGCTGCAGCACTTTCAGTTTCCAGAGCTTTTCCCTACAGATTTTTCAGTTAATTCTCACACTGACCCTCTGCGGTAGACAAAATGAACAGTTTTGTACGCTGGCCAAGGAATCTTTTAGAGCTAATTGGCGAAAAGCAATGTGGCACCCCGGATTAGATCCTGGAAGGAGAGGATATTAATGAAATCCAATTACAGGCTGTGACTCGGTTCACAGGAAGGCAGCGGCAACTTCTTAATTTTGACTAATGTACCACGTTTATGGAAGATGTCAATTTATGGAATCTGGGTGAAGGATATATGGAAACTCTGTACTATCTTTGCAATTTTTCTTTTTTTTTTTTAAAGATTTTATTTATTTATTTTTAGATAGAGGAGAAGGAAGGGAGAAAGAACAATGTATGGCTGCCTCTCACATGGCCCCCACCGGGGACCTGGCCTGCAGCCCAGGCATGTGCCCCGACTGGGAATCGAACCAGGACCTTTTGGTTCCCAGCCCCACTCAACCCACTGAGCTACACCAGCCGGGTGCAATTTTTCTTTACATCTCGAATTACCCAAAATAAAACGTTAATTTTAAAACAGCTGATTGGAACTACTCGCCAGCTGATTTGAATGTTTTGCTGGAATGTCACTGAGAAACCCAGGGGATAAAAGCACCTGACGTACGGGGAGTGGCAACTCCCCTCGCCTTTGCTTCCGTATTTCTTTCTTCTAAGAGACTATAATATTTTTCCTGCTCTCATTAAAGCTCCACCTTCCTGGCCCCCTGCGCATGGCAGGGCTGAGCACCCCGTCCTCGCTCCGGGGGTCCCGCAAACCACTCTCCTGGGGCTCCTTCTGTCTTCATCTCCACCCGCTAGCTGACTTCCCTCCTCTGTCAGGCGTCAGCATCTGGCCACGACTTTCCTCCCACCCTTCTCTCTTAGTGTCCCCTTGGGCCACTGTGCATGATCCACACTGCCCTTCTGTCTGCCCCTCAAACAAGCCACCCTTGTCCCCACTGAAAGACCTTTGCACTGGCTCTTTCCTCTGCGACACTGGGGTGCTCTTCCCGCTGATGGGCTCACGGGTGTTGCCACCTTGTTGTTCAGACCTTAGCAAAAATGTCACTTCCACAGAGAGGCTTTCCCCGATGGCCCCAGCCCCTTCTCTCTCGCCATCCTCTCTTCAGCTCTGTCACCGCCTGGCATTCCCCTCGTCTGCGTGTTCCCCAGGGTACGGTTGGTGTCCACCCGTTCCCAGCGACCCCCTTTATCCTATTTTGGACATTTACATCAATTACAACTTCTCCCTGTTATAAATGACTCTTCCGCGACCATCTTTGCGCGTAAAGCTTTTTAGGTGTTTCAAAATGGTGATAAAAAGCAGTTTTTGTCCTTTGGAAGATGACTCATCTCTAGGGAAAACCTTTGTTTTTTGTAGGTTCTATGACTTCATTTTCAGATGACCTGAACGTGTGGACAGCGCTAGCGTTACAGAGTCCTTTCTGCCCACCACGGCGGGAGGTGCTCGGGGTGCGAATGAGGAAGGAAAGGACTCATCAGTGAGAAGGGCATTGCTGAGGAAGAGGGCTGCGTGTGACAGCAGCCGACTGGGGTGCCATGCGGGCTGACGGGTCCCAGGACTCCGCGGGGTCTGCAGTGGGGCCGACAGGCAGGGACGCCTGCGGAGTTCTTAGAAAGAGGGGGTCGTGTCTGCTTGGGGTTCTCAGTAACACTCTCATATTGCACGTTATAGTCTATAAATCCGTTTCACCACATCCGCTTGGGGGGTCTTCAGACCCATGCACGGGGATTTTCAGCGGTGGGTGCCAGTGTTCTCGTTTGCAGACATGGGGGCGCAGAGCCACTTGCCCGGGGTCCCACAGCCAGACCCCAAACCCAGAAGGTCTGACTACAAGCCCAGTGCCGCACCCCACTCCCCAGGCCTCCTCTCACCCCCTGCCCAGAGTCAGTGCTCGAGTTCATCTCTGTGTTTGTCACCACGTCGCACAGAGATGGCGGCCTAGGTCGTCCCTGGGTGTGCAGGCCGCGTTAGAGTCGGGATCACGCGACATACCGGCGGTGCAGCCCACACAAGTTCCCATCCGGTGCCTCCCAGACACGGGCCATTGTTCCCCAGGGGGGCTGGAGCCCAGGTCTGGCCGGGGGCTGTGCAGGCAAGGCCTGCAGTGGCACCGTGGACAGACGGCCAATGGGCTCGGGGCCGCTCAGCACCCTGAGGATGCTTCCAGGGCCGCACTGGGTCGGTCCATCACGCAAGCAGCTCCATGCTTCAGCCTGACTCTGGGGTGGGGCTTGGCGGAAGGCACATGAATTCGTAAAGTACCGAAGCTGGAGGACCCAAGATCATCTTGACCCACTTGCTGTCTCGCTAAGGAGACCAGGGCCAGGGGACGTGAACCCCTCAGGGCCGCACCGCGTTTTCCTCTGTCACAGCGATGCCTCCTGTCCAGGGTGTATTATTAAAGAAGTGGGCTTTTACCATTCTCAAGTACTTTGAGCTGCACTGGAAAAAATGTCCCAGCCATCCAAAGCTCTTAGGGAAGAACTTTAGTGAATTAGTATGTTAGGTTTTACAGACAAGTGGTCCTTTTCCCTCCCAGGGCACTTGGAAGGGCCCCACCATCCTCTCCGGCAGCCCCCAGGGAGTGGACAAAGGTGAGCTGCAGCCCCGCCACTGCTCCGTTGTTGCAACCCCGAGGGAGGGACGGGTCTGGTGAGTGAGGGTCTGCTGCCCCGGGAACTGACTGGATGTCAGTGCGCAGGGCACGATGACCTCCCTGTGCGGGAAGCCTGTGTCAGTTCCTAAGCAGCCTGACCTGGGTGAGGGTGGGAGACAGGACACACTGATGGCACAGGAACATGGTCTGACATGTTTCTCTGTGCCCATGGAGCGGCCACTGAGGTCATTCCCCATCTGCACCTTCCATCTGCGGCATGGGGGGAAGGGGGCAGGGGCAGTAGCAGTGACCAGTCCACTGGTTTGCAGGGGAACCTTCTGGAAGGTGGGGGGTGGCTGTGTACATGGAGACAGTGCCACAGCCTCTTCCTCTTCCCCATCGTTCTGTGGCTCTTCCGCTGCCCCATCAGACCATCAGGATGGAGGCGACGTGGTCCTTTGCTAGTAATTCTTGTGGAAGTCCTTTTTCGGATACCTGCACTGATGCTGTGAGAATTAATTCCCCTCGGTGATTAGAGGCCATGATCAGACAATCTTTCTGTCATACTGAAGCAATCTTCTGACAGCAAATCAGACCCCTCTCCTGCCAGCCTTCCTGCGGTAAGAAAGTCTTGAAGAAGGCAACCATTTTGAACATATTCTCTCAAAACACAGAAGAGGCAGGTTAACTGGGAGTTCCCTGGAGGGAAACAAGGAGTTCATTTAAAATTTCCCTTCTGCTTGTTCCTGAGGGTGGGGGTCATTCTCTGCCGGAATTATTGAAATCACGGGAGATAAAGGGCGAGCCTGACCCGTGGAGCTGCCGGCACGGCGGGGAGGGCTGGGCGAGTCCCTTGCCTTTTCTCGCTCCGCTCAATCGGAAATGATGGTCCTAGCGATCCTTCAGCAGCGGTCCCCGTGTTCCAAAACGTGCCCGTGGCCGTGATTCAGATTTATAGCTGGGTTTATGTGTGTGTAAGTGTGCGCTTTTCTTTTTTTTTTTTAAACTAGTAATGAAGTTGTAAATGCGGCGTTCTTTCATTACCTGTTCATTAAAGATATGACATGAAAACAGAGTTTCCATGGAGATGGCTTTGCAAGTTCTGAGCGCATAATGAGAACTCCATTGTCTGCCCTGTGGCACAGATAACTGGCGGGCGTGACTGCGGCCGATCCAGCCTCACTCAGCTCCACGAATGCGCGTGAGCGCAGAGGGCTGGGGTCCCATCGCAGGCCTGCGGTGGACACTTCTGGAGCGAAAGTGCAGACGTGCTGAGCTGCCCCTTTCAACACACTTCAACTTCAGTAGTGAAACATTTCAAAGAAAACCATGAAATATTTCCACTCAATGTTTAACGTGAGTCCATTTAACAAACAAACAAAATTCTCCGCTAATGTCTGGGCTCTGGCTGCCCGGGTTCAAATCCTGGCTTTTACGCTTCTTGGCTATAAGACCTCAGCCAAGTGTCTTAGCCTCTCTGGAAGCCTCTGCTTTCCTATCTGTGAAATGGGGGCAGTAGAGGAAATGAATGACCCTAGGCTGAAAACAAGGGTCCTGATGATGAAGACGCACCGCAGCTTTCGAAAGACCCGGCCAGCTGGGCTGCGGGGCCAGGACTGGGGCAGGGAGAGTGAGGCTCCCAGGATGAAGCTTCCCTGTGACATTCACACTCAGGGACGTCCGCTGGCTCTTCAGTTTTGTGCTCCAGGCAGCTCACGCCTTCGCCGCAGGCCCCGCCCTGCGCTCTGTAGGGCCGGTGCCGTTGGGTTCCGTGTTTGTTTGCTCTGGGCTGTGACACGAGGCCCTCCTGGTCCCAGGCACTTAGGGTCCCTTCCCAGTACCTCAGTGGAAAAAATAAAGCAGCAAGGACAACAATGCCACTGACCACAGCAGTGAGCTAACTGGGCCCGCCACTGTCACACGTGGTAGACAAAGCAATAGCATTTGGGTCTCACTGATAAAACAGACAGTAATCTGGTCCTGCATGTCGGTAGCACGGTTTACTCAAAACATGCCGGGGGGACCCCTTTCCATTAAAATACATGCTCTGCGGTCTTTGTCTGCTCTGCCAGGCCCAGCTGTTGGCATCCAGATGAGAGGAAGACGTTCCGCCCTGAAGACATGCTTGACATCGACTACAACCATGTAACGGGAATTTTAATTGCCAGAAGTATTCCTTGAATAATTAAAGAAACCAGGGGTAAGGGGGGGCAGGGCAAAAGAGACACACACAGGACATCTTCCCTGCCCACGGTTTGATGCAGCCGAGGGGCTGTGCCCACCACTCTCCCCAGGGGTCCAAGTACACCAAAGACGCCTAGACCCAGCGCCATGCAGGAAGACAAGCTGAAACTGGAAAACTGACTCCAAAATTTACATGGAAATGCAGAGGGCCTAGAAGTTTTAGGACCTTAGCTCTGGCATTAGGTCTATGATCTGGGTCATATTAATTCTTATATATGGTGTGAGGTAAGGACTGCGGCTCTTCTTTGTTCGTACGGAAACCAGTTGCTCCAGCACCACTAGCCTTGTCCCCTTAGATGGTCATGTTCCCATTAACATCCCCTTGTTGAAAAGGCATTGACCATACGCATGGGTTGGTTTCTAGACTCCGTTCCATTCCACTGGTCCGTTTTTATGGCAATGCCACGCTGGTGACTGTAGCTTTTCAATGAATCCTGTGATCAGGTGGTGTGCTCTGTCCAACTTTTTAAGAATATTTGTTTTGGGTATTCCCCTAAGAGTGCCTGCCTCGGGCCCTGACCAGCATGCTAGAGGTTTGAAGAGCCCGCCCAGGGCCCTTACTTCCACCCTCTGGGAGCCTAGGAGGCCTCTCCTGGATGCGCCTTCTCTCTGGGATAGGGCGGGGACTTGATTTCCCACAGGGCCTCCCAGCGCTAAGCCTGAACGGCCAGCGCTGCCTCCTTGCTGTGAACAGACTTCATCGCAGAGACTCGGAGCAGAGAGAGGCAAATGTCCCCGTGCATTTTCAAGGTCAGACAGGAAAGCTGGGGCATAGGCATGGAGCAGGCGCTGCTGGAGTCAGACAGACACGGCGCCAGTCTCCCAAAAGCAGAGACTGGCTGCACACGGCTGCTCTCCAGCCGGATGCATCTCCCGTGGCTTTTCCTCGGCAGCACCTCCAGAGCTGGTGAGCATCCTCACTCTTCTTGTGTGGGGCCGGGGGCAGCTCTGCCTTCTGTTAGATGTTATCTGGGCCCACTCTGAGGGCTCACAGCACCCGGAGGTGGGAGTTTCTATTCTTGGACCCTGAACAAAGTCTCAGGGAAGGCCACCGTTCTCCCAAAGCTGAGAGGCAAGCAAACCATCCCCCTCCCCCGCCACCACCAGGGAACAGCGTCACCTCCTTTCCTGGGTCACTCCCCTCCCCTCACCCATGGCTCCTCTGGGAGCAGCAGTGAAGGACTCGCTCCCGGGGCTCCAAATGCGCCTGTGTGTGAAGACACCACCTTAGACAAGTGACGTTTGGGAAGCCTGGGGGTGACTGAATCTTCTTCTGTTTTAATGAGCTTATTGTTCAGCTCTCTGGGTTAGTAAGGGAGGTGACAGGGAGTCCGCTGGCTGGACCCTGGACACGCCCGCCCCTGTGGCCCTGAGCGAGTCATTCCTTTTCTCAGCTCTAGGTTTCCCCACCTGAAAAATAAAGATAAAATTGCTCCTTCACTGATTACTGTGATTCGCCAACATTATCACAGTTCATTCCAAAGTATGTATACGGCGGTGCATTGATGAGAGATTGGTAGACAACTCTTCCAATGATGATGACCATGTGACAGGTAGCTGGTTCCAGGAAGGACAGAGTGCCCGTCCCGGTCTACGTGTGACGTTGGCCATGTGAGGGCCCTCCAGGAAAACGGGACACTGAAATGGCCACATGTCCACAGAAGAACCCTCCCCATGACCCCAGCCTTTGGCTGACCAGAATTCATTTCCACTGGGTTTTTCAAACACCCTGATGCTAATCACGTTGAAATGAAAACAGACGTCCCCGTGACTCCCGGTGCCCAGTGCTCCCTCCGCTGATGAATGTACCTAAGCTATGGGCGCTGCATGTTCTCCTGGCCTGGCTGCCGTAGCGTGGAGAAGACAGGCTCCGACACTGCATGTGCAGAGCGCTCAGAGAGGAGCCGAAGGCCCCTCGTGTACCGCGTGTTGGCGGGCACCCTTTCACCCACCAGCAGGTCCCCGCAGCCCATTGGTGACCGTGTGAAGTCTGACTTCGTGGATAATTTGATTCCTCCTGTTTTCCCGAGAATCCTAAATTGTAGTTATTTGGTATAACATTATAATCATTTTCATAGAAGGCGACCTTTAAAAATGTGTGCTGCGCATTTTGTACATTATCTCAAAATGCTTACCTGTTGGGGAGGCAGGCATTGCATAGGATCAATGAAGAAGTTATTCTAAGCCCAAACGTTCAGCTCTGGCCTCTGATTTGTATTCATACCTGATAGCAAAAGGTGAAATTTCAGAGTAGAAAGAAAGCATGATTCGCTCCTAAACTAAAACCACATCCGAATCCATCGGTCTCCGCCCAGAGTTTCCTGGCCTCACCCGTGGAAGAGATTCAGGTTGTAGGCGGTATTGATTGCGAGAGGTTTCTCTTTGTACAAGTTGAATAATGCTTCTTTGTCTTTCACTTCTGCTGGACGCTCTTTGGGCTACACAGCCGGAAGAGAACAGTCCTCAGGGCGGCTTCCTGTGGAAGTCTCCTTGCCAGAGTGGGGCCAGAGCTGGGGCCCCCCTGAGTCTCAGGAGAAAGGCTGCTCCCCAGCCCCTGACAAGCAAGGCCAAAGTGATGATAGATCTCTCAGCTTAGGGACATCTTTCGTGTTTATGGAACAGCATCTTTCTCCGTCTGGATTCATGATCCAGATGTTCCGCCACCGAGAGGGACCTCGACCATTGTCATACAAGGCCATCCCTATGGCCATCCCTTGTTCACGCTCACAGAGCACAGTGAGCAAAGTGACGGCACAGAAACAGACGGGCACGGAAGGCAGCAGAAACAGCAGCTTTGTCCCCCTTTTACAGATTTCAACGAAAAAGTGTGGCCTAGACCCTGTTTCAGGTGGAAAACTTTAACCCTGTTCAGGGAGTTTCATAAACTGCACTTGAATTTACGATCCAATACGTTTCTTGAAACCTGAGTTTAAAGTTTGTGTTCTTCTAATCATTCATCAGACTCCTGCGCAAAGGGCAGTGTGCCCTCTGTTACTGCTGCGAACTTTAAAAACAGTGTTCCACGGTAGCTCAAGAGCTGAGAAACTAAATCTGGAGGTTAAATTAAAATGTTTGTTGGATAAGAATTCCGTGACAAGCCTTAATCGTGCAACTAGGTTTCTTATAGAAGAGCATGTGCTGTATGTCACAAATCATCTCTCTTGCATGAAAGTCAGCAGATAGTCCCGGGATTTGTATCATGAAATGACTGTTTTTAATGCAGATTATAGCCTACACACAACTGTTGAGTTGCTGACGCGGGGAGACATAATCAGTCCCGTCACTGTTATTAGTAATTCACGGAAATTGATTATCTGAAGAACAGTCAGGTCTCGACTATCCTGCAGCAGAGATGATAAAACAACTGTTTGTCTTCAGGGTGACTGTTTTTCCTTTAAAAAAAAAAAACACTCATTAAACCTGCTGGAAATCATGCTGGTTAACAGAGGAGCTTGCAATTTTCCAAGTCCTTTATGCCTCTTGGAGGAGAATTCATTATGGAAACAAAGTACCGAGCCCACTCCATTTGTGTGAAACAAGAGCCTCTTTGGAAATGCTGGATGTGCAACAAAATGAATGCGCGCGGCCCTCGCAGAGATAAAAGTATTGATCTGAGGTGCTCCGCAGCCTGAAGACTATGGGTTATTGGAAAATAATGAAATCTCGCCTTTCTGTTCCAGCATTGAATGTCCCTGATTATTACTAGAGTACTTAATTATCCAGTGAGCACCTCTTCAGTTGTGCAAAAAAGGAACAATCAAAAATTTCCAATTTGATTTTTTTGCTTGTTTTTTCCCTCCAAGAAGTTGAAATTAAGTGCCTTCCTCCTCCTGCATGTATTCTTGAAATAGGACTGTCAAGAAATGATAATACTAGAGGTTAAGAAATAACTTAGTAAATTTAAGACACCTGGGTAATCGGTTTTAATAGGTTCTCCCTTCTCAATGGTTACTAAGTGTCCTTCTTCTTGGTTACTAAACTAATTCCTACTTCCATGCTAGTTCCCTGAACACATCTTGGTATAATGTATTCTCTATTCTGAGTTGACTGTCTTCAGCCTAATTCCACTGCATCAAAACAACAACAGCTAGACCTAAACTCTTTCCAAGAGTTTCACCTTAGACATAACGAGTTTAAAGGCCCTAGTAGGTTACAGCTAAAAGGATGGAAAAAGTTGTACCAATCTTAACTATACAAGGTCTGTCTGGAAAAAGTCCAGCCATTGCTAATATAACGAGAATGGTCTGTGTGACATCGATGAAATCTGGCAGCCAAGGGGACAGGGACGCGCATGTGGGAACAATGACAACTTCACTGTACTAGTCAGTGGGGTGGTAGATGCCACTGAGTGAGTATGTGCACTGTGTGGCTGTCGCATTCAAAATGACTGCATAGAGCCAGAATAGCTGCATCAGATTTTGCATTAAGCTTGAACATTCCTCTGTGGAAACCATTCAGATGATTCAGAAAGCCACAGCTATGGGCAACTGGTGATTGGCAGCTTCATCATGACAACGCACCCGCTCATGCATCACGTCTCATGCAGAGTTTTTTTGCAAAACATCAAATCACCCAGGTGACTCAGCCTCCCTACAGCCCAGATTTGGCGCCCTGTGACTTCTGGCTTTTCCCAAAACTAAAATCGCCTCGGAAAGGGAAGAGATTTCAGACTGTCGATGAGATTCAGGAAAATGTGATGGGGCAGCTGCTGGAGACTGGGAGAACCGTGTGAGGTCCCAAGGTGCCTGCTTTGAAGGGGTCTGAGGTCACTGTCCTATGTACAGTGTTTCTTGTGTCTTATATCTTCTTCAATAAATGTCTCTATTTTTCATATTACTTGGATGGATACCTTCTGGACAGACCTTATATATTACAAATTAGAGGAAAACCGCTGTGGCTCTAATATCAGACACAGAGTTAAAGATATATAGTACAAGAGATACAGACAGACTTTTTAATGATGAAAGCGTTCACTAATCAAGAAAATAACAGTCCTAAATGTGTTAGCATCCAGTCACAGAGCATAAGAACACATTAAAAAATAAAGTAGCTCTAGGGAGAAGTAGGAAAAAAGTTCAGTTAATGATTTTAACATTCCACTCTCAGTAACTGATGGAATCTTCAAAATACAAGTGGACCTGGGACATGTCACCTAAAGGACTCTTGCTAGATTTGAAATTATACATAGTGTGTTCTCTAACTATTATAAAATTATATTAGAAATCAATATAAATGATATTTTAAAGTGTTTAAACAGAAATTAAACTACATGACTCGAGACAAAAATAATCACAGGAGAAATTAGAAAATATTTCAAATTTAATGATAATGAAAACACAGCACATGAAACTTCTGGGGTTGGAGTTAAAGCAGTAGTCAGAGGAAAATGTATAACTTTAAACGCTTGTTTCAGAAGGAAGTGATATTTATTGGTTATACTTATATGTATTTTCATGTGCTCTGTTTCATAATATTTTGTAATCTATACTATCATTTACCTTTCTTCCAAATAGTATGTACCTATCCTTTACAAATAAACACAGAAAAATGACAAATTTTTACTTGAACTTAAAACGAATCCGGATAATCCCCAGGTCTTTGCACCGACCCAGACGTCAGTCGGTGCGTCGGGGATGACAGCTGGAAGCCCCGTCAGGGTCTTGCCCGGCGCACCTCTGTCCTGGCGAGCTCCGTCAGCGGTGGGCGCCGCCTCGGTTCCCCTGCGTGGCTGGGGCGAAGATCTTCTGGAGCACTTTGATACTCGGAATTGTCCTCACAGAAACCTTAACATTCAACCTTGAAATGCTGTATTTTTGTCCGAAAGGTGGGTCTGCCCACAGTTACTCGCGGTCACTCCTGAAGGACTTTCACTGTGTTCTCCAGGCTGGGCCAGTGAGCGCAGGGAATGCGAAGCCGTTGGTTTTTCTTCCCTTTTTTCCTTTCTCTTTCACATTTTTGTGGTCCTTTCCCCCCTACTTCTCTATGGATGATGTTAGCATAGAGACTTCTTCTGAGAGATTGTGCTGCAGTATCTTCGTTGTCGTTCTTCACTCTCGGCGACCCTGCGAGCAAGGAAGAGCCATTTCAGTGGGAAAAGGCGAGTCTGGTGTTGGAGAAAAAGTGGGCAGGGACGCCTGCAGCAGAGGCAAGTGTCCTCATTTCGTTTAGACCGGTCGCCAGGACAGTCTGTTGCTTCCTAGTCCAAACCCCGGTGGTTATTTGCAGACACGTACTGTGAACAAAGACAAGGCCGTGGCATTAGCGTGCCCAGGGCCCCTGTCCCTGGTGCCGTCCACGGCTCCAGGCACCCACCCAGCCCAGCGAGGAGTCCCCAGAGAGGATAGGAAGGCCTCAGAGTCCGTGCACAAATGTGCAGGACTCGGAACCGCCCCTGAATCCTGGACCGCTCGGTTTTTCCTCCTCCTCCTAATATTTTCCCATGCTTTTTCTGCTCTGTTCTCACTTGCTCCTATCGCTTAAGGCACACGCTGAGAGGATTTCCTCGGGGTCTTATCAGACGGGGTGCTCTTCCTTTCCCTCCACACCTGTCAGGAAAAAGAAAGTGGATGGTAGTTATCTGCAGTCTCCTGTATTTCACCTTTATTATCTGTATGCTACACTATCCTAGATCTAACCCCCTGACAGAAATAAAGAGAAAATCTTTTTAAGACATTGATCCCCATGGCTGCCCATTCTTCCTGAGAGGACGTGAGACTTCTGTTTAGCACGGAATAACTATCCTCATGCCCATGTGTGTGGTGCAATATGTTAAAGGCATGTTCTGAGCCATCCGTCAGAGTTAATGGCGCCCTAGCACGTGGAGGGGCTTCGGGTGTCCCGCATGGACAGTGGCCAGGCAAGGGCTCAGGTCGCATAGGCCTGGCTGCACCAAGAGCCCTGGTGGCCCATTGCGTTGAAACAGAGCACTCAGTGAGGAGGCCAAAGAAATTGCTGTCACTTAGCTCATCTTCACCTCGTGTTTTTCATGAAAGGTGTTGCGAGACAGGAATGATGGACAGAGTTGGAGCTTTGATGTCGGGTACACGAGGGTTCGAATCCCGGCACCAGGATCGACTTGTGTGTGACTTGGGGTCAGTGGTTGGGTCTCTCTGTCTCAGTCTGCTCATCTCTAAGTTGTGGGGGAGGCAGAGGAGGCAGGAGATAGCTGTGCTTACCCTGAAGGGTCATCCCGAAGACTTAATAAATGGAGGGTTTAGCACAAAGTATGCATTCAACAAACAGTAGAGTTCTTTTTAAATTATGTTTTATAGCCCATTTAAATAATATTAATTATAGTGGTTCTGAGTAGTGGCTCCCAAAGTGTATTTTGGGGACCCCTGGAGGTCCCTGAGAATATTATAGTAACATAAACATGTATTGGATCTTTTTCACTGTCATTTCTATTCCTCGCAAATCGTACAGCTTTCCCGAGGCTGCAGGGTGTGTGATGACGCACTGGGACAAATGTGGGGACAGGGAGGGGAAGCTGTCCTACATTGACCCAGACATTAGAGAGATATGCAAAAAAAGGTAAAACAAGACCACTCGATTCGCTACAGTGTTTTTAGAATATAGTTATTTTCATTCGTTATTTTATATCACCATGTAGGTTATTGATTAAAATTAATATACTGATAGCTTTTAACATAATAGTCAGGAACCAGCTTTAAAATATGATTTGAAGAAATATAATGGAGAGCCCTGGCTGGTGTAGCTCAGTGGAATGAGCGCGGGCTGGGAACCAAGGGGTCCCAGTTCGATTCCCAGTCAGGGCACATGCCTGGGTTGCAGGTCAGGTCCCCAGTGGGGGCCATGTGAGAGGCAACCATACATTGCTATTTCTTTCTCTCTTTCTCCCTCCCTTCTCCTCTCTCTAAAAATAAATAAATAAAATCTTAAAAAAAAAAGAAAGAAATATAATGGAAAATCCACAGTAGTACTGAAACTATAATGCACCTAAAAATAGTTAGTGAAGAATGCATAAGATGCACAAGAATAAAATTACAAACCTCCACTGAGGGACAGGAAAGTGATTTTTTAGCTATAGAAACACATTTTATTCTCAGGTAGAAATACTCAGTATTTCTTTCTAAATTGAACTAGAATTCAACTGAGTCTCTGTCATAATGCCAAGAGAACTTTTTTGGAAACTTGACAACATAATTCTACAGCTCATGTGGAAGAACTAACTTGTGAGGATAACAAGAAAAACTTGTCCTGGAAAATATCAGCACCTTATAATGCTGGTTTCTAAAACAATATGTACTAGTACAGCAATCATCAGACAAGTGAGACAGAACAGAATGTTCTCAGGCAAACCTGAGGTTACAAAAGAAAATAGTATTTAAGGAGGATGCTTGAATCAATCAGGGAAAGATGTGTTACTTAGCAACTGGACACGGGAAAGCTTGACGGCCGTTTGTGTCCCTGGCTCAGTCCTTCCACCGAATCAATTACAGGTGGATCCGAGGGCTCGGTGTGTAACTGTAACTGTAACTGTGGCTGTGAAACTGATAAAACAGCGAGGGACATTTTTATACACTTGACATAGAGCCGTTCTCAATACAAACGCCAAGGCCACAAGACTTGAGAGATACAATTGAATGTTTTATCATATAAAAACACTTACATTTCTCCATGTCGAAAGACACCATCCACAAGATTAAAGACAAACTGAGAAAGATATTTATAGGATCTGTGACAAAGGGTAATATTGTTCATTCACAAATACAGCAAATCAAAGAATATCAAATGGAAAAATGGGCAAAGGGCTTAAACTGGCTGTTCCCAGAAGTACAGGTGGCTTTCACCATGTAAAAATTTAGCTCGCCGACACTTAAGGAAATGATCATTAAAACTGCTGTAAAATATGTTTTTCTTTCTCGGGTTGGCAGACTTGTACAAGGGTGATAATACAAAGTATAGACACGAGTGTAGCTTCACAGACAGGCTCACACTCAGTTATGAGAGCAGAAACTGCTAAAGCCTTGTACGAGAATTTGGTGATAACTGTCAAATTGTAATAGTAATAATAAGTGGTACTCTTGTGTTTTATTGACTTGAGTGGGCATTCCTTCTAGCATTTTATTATTAAGCAGGATAAATGCTATTGTTTCATATGATAAAATACACACACATACCCTGCAAACATATAAGGTTATATCCAGGCAGTTTCCATTTATTCCTATTTTATCATGGGCTTTTTAAAAATTAGGATATTGAAACGTATTAAATGAAGTTTTGGTATCTATGGATGACATATGGTGAAATATATTAATAGACATCTTAATATCAAACCCTCTTTACTAAAAACTCCTCTTGGCCATAATTCCTTAAGTCTCCCATAGACTGGATTTCAACAGAGGATCCCGATTTTTGCCTGGGTGCTGAGCGAGGGCACCCTGCTGTTTTCTGTCGGTGCGAGGGTCGGTTTGTCGCGCCCTCTCTTCCACGACTTCTGGCTTTCCTTGTCTCTCTGTGTTCGGGAGGAGCTGAAGCACAGGCGTTATCTGCTCCTCGAAGGTTTGAGTGAATTGCCCGTGACACCCTCCGGGGCTGGGAACTAGGCAGGCTAGGCCTTCTCAAGCAGCGGCGTCAGCCCCTCCGTGATTGTCCTGTAGATTTTCCAGTTATCTTTCCATTGATTATGGTCTTGGACGTGTTCCTGGGAACTCATTGCTTTCACTCTTATATTTAAGTTGATTAGCATAAAATTAAGCAAAGTGCTTTCTGAGAATCCTTCCAGCTTTATCAGTATCTCTGCTTAGTGTCCCTGTGCGAATCCTAGTTTCTTACAGTTGGGCTTCCTCTCCTAGTCCTTTGCTGAAGTGAGTAGACTGACAAAATGCATTGATTCCCACCCATCCCCCAAAGAACCATCTCTTGTATTTATTTATGAGTCATACCATTTTTTAATTTATTAATACTTAATTTCATGTCTGTTTTTTCCTTCTATTTTCCTAAGATGTATGAACTCTTTTTTTTTAAGATTTTATTTATTTCTTTTTAGAGAGAGGGAAAGGGAAGGAGAAAGAAAGGGTGAGAAATATCGATGTGAGAGAGAAACATCCATCAGCTGCCTCTCGTATGTACCCTGACTGGGGACCCAGCCCGCCACCCAGGCATGTGCCCTGACCGGGAATCGAACCGGGACCTTTCACTCCGCAGAACAATTCCCAACCAACTGAGTCATGCCAGTTAGGGCTGAACTCTCTCTCTCTTTATAACAAACTTCATTTTTTAGAGCAGTTTCAGGTTCACAGCAAAATTAAGCACAAAGTACAGATTACTTTGATTACTGGAATTGAAATTTGAGTTATGAATTTTTCTGTTTTATTTAATAAAATGTTTAATAGAAAATGCCCTTTGAGCCTAACTTTAGCTATATCTCGAAGGTTTTAAAGTCACATTTTTATTGTAGTTATTTTCTAGATACTCTCTCTAGTTACAAATTTCATTTCTTTTTAGACTCAAAGAATGGATTAGAAAGAAGGGTTTTTATTTGGCTTGGAGGTTTGGGGGTTTGTTTCTTGTTTTCCTTTGTTATTAGCTCCCAGAATATTTGGCAGAGATTGTGGTTTTTCTCCTTTAGAAAACGCACATCGAGTTGCTGTGCTTTAATTGGGAACCTACAGTTGTGTCGTTGGCTCTTGAAAACTGCGCTGTGCAGAGTCGGCAGGTCCGTTCGGTCCGCCTTCCTCATTACGTTATTCAGATTTCCCTGTGTTCACTCTCGGTTCCTCTTTGGTCCCTGGAGAGTGTTGAAGTCTTCCATCACCATTTTATTTCTTTATGTTTTCTCCCTCATTTCTTGAGTTTTTTCTTCCTTTGTTGCAATGATAGATTTTATTTAGTTAACAAATACTATGACGGTTTTGCCTGGACCGTGTACCATTCCCTCCATGTTAGTAAACAGTCCTTCCCCTGCAAGCGGTAGAACGCCCAGCTCAAACCCGTGTGGACAGTGCATGCGATGCACTGGTTCTTGTGGCTGACCGACACGTTGGGGGTGGGGCTTGGTCCGGCAGCCCCAGCCACTGCCACCGAGATCTTGGTTTCTGTCCCTCTTTCTACTCTGTGTTTTGGTGTTATCTGTATTTTTTGATGCCCATCCCAAAGCTGAAAGTGGGTCATTACCCCTTTAAGACACACAGCGAATGGGAAAATGGTAAATTCCTCAAGAGGGAATCAGAATGACATTGCAGGAATGGGTTCTGGAAACGCAGCCAGCTGTCCACCTGCTGCCTCCTGCATGACTGCCACGCTCCCTGCCTCTGCCCTGGGTTTTCCTTTTCTTGATTTTCAGACAGCAGCCTGCTTTTTTGCTGTTGTCGTTCGTTCTTCTTGGCATGTCTTTACATATTCTATGTAACATGTTTTTTAATTTTTTTTTATTTTCAACTACAGTTGACATACAATATTATATTGGTCTCATGTGTATGACCCAGTGATTGGACATTATGTAACTTACTAAGTGATTCAGTATATTTATTATTGACTTCCTTTAGAAAGGAAGCCACATCCGCTCACTCACCCCCATGGAACGATGGGCCTGAACTCTGTCTAGACGTCTGCCCTGCACGAAAAGTTAACCTATTTTCAGGGTAACACCAGCGCTCACTGCTGTCCTGTTACAATGCTCACGTGTGTGATGCCCTGAGTCTCCACCTCCGTGTTCAGACAAGCACCAGTTACTGTCGCAGCTGTCACTGTCCCATCCGTGTGCCCAGGAGCCTCTGACCACTCACTGCCACCGAACCCACTGTCCTCACTGCGGCTGCCTGTAGTCTGTATCTCCTCTTACAGTCTCAGGTCTGCCTTTCTCTGCCTTGTTCCCTCACAGCCGAACCCCACCACTGCCCCCTGTGCCCCCCCGTCTCAGCGCTGTGCCCCCTACTCTCAGCGCTCTGCCCTGAGGCCTCCGGGGCTCCGGCAGATGTGGTGGGCACCCTGCCCATGTCCCGGGTTTTCACCTCTGCAAGCTGAGGGAGGCTCCTCCAGACACTGCAGCTCCCTGCCCACGGGCTTCCCCTCCAACTGGGGTCAGGGTTGGGCCATGCCTGGGACAGGCTGGATGGTTTGAGGCGGGAATGCCCAGGGGACAGTTCACCTACTGCCAGGGACGTGGTGATAGGTACCCAGCGTGGTGGGTCAACTCCGAGGCCCGCTGCTCACTTCCCACGTGGAGACCCGAGGGAAGCGAGCCCACCCCGCAACTGGCTCTGCCATTCATCCTGGCCTGGCCTCCTTCCCTCCTCTCTCTCCCTTCGCCATGGCTCTGCCCCTGTTTCCTGGGATCTCCTCCCAAATAAACTCCTCACCCCTTGAGCCCCTATCTGGACCTGCTTCCAGGGGAACCCAGGTCAAGGCAGTCCTCTAAAGAGATGACAGACACTATTTTAAGCTTTGCAATAAAAACACTTTATTTAAATTATTTGGTGAATAATGAAGGATGTTCCTTTAATTTCTAAGTATAGGTGCCCACTGATAGCCATAGCTTCTTTTATAGAGACTCAGTTAAACAGACAGCATCTGTGGAGCACCTTCTGTGCTCAGTGCTCCCGGGGAAGCGTGAGGAGTGACAAGCTTTGGGCCCGCCCACAAGGGGCTCAGAAGGAGAGGGAGCTGACCTCTGACCTCTGGGGGTGTTGCTAGGGTTACAGAAAATGGAGAGTGTTCGATGGGGATACTTTTTCCTTTTTCTTTTAAAAATGGGTTGTTTTTATAATCAAATGTCAAATACACACTAAAGACAGTGAATTACATTTAAGATGTAAATAATAGCAATTCAATAAACATGTACCCATGCCCCAGTTTAAGGAAATAATACCTCGCATACTTCAGTTGTTAAATTAACACACAGAGGATGCAAAATAAAGGGTTAAATGTTTAAAAAAATAAAAGAAATGAATAAAAATAGGATTGAAGAATAAGAGACTATAATTAATGACCAAGCAGAGTTGAAAAATAAACAAATCGAACTTTAAAATGAAAAACAGGATGATAAATATTAAGCCACCAAGTCTGTGGTACTTGTTATGGAAGTCCTAGCAAACTAATATATTTTTTCACCTTGACTTTCTCATATTCTTAACATACTCTTACTGTACCCAGTGTGCAAATCGGGCTGGTTAGCACCTGTGATTAGAATTTTTTGCCAATGAGGCCAAGGTCATGGACTCAGTCATGGTGGGGAACATAGGAGGGAACTGTCTCTGCCCCTGCAGAATTCCCCCAGCTCCAGGCGGCCACCAGACAAAACCGTTTGCCTGATCACAAGGCCAGTCAGTCCAAGAGAAAGTCAGCTAGCCCATCAGTCCTTCCCAAAAAATACCCCGAAGTCCAGGCACGCTGGTGGGGATTCCGTCTTCGTGACGTTGTCCTGCTCCCTGGACCGGAACTGCTGTCCTCACAGCTCCTGACCGATGGAAGGGACCAACTCCTTGCTGCTTCCCTCCGCGGACCCGCTGGATGTGCTGCTGAGGACGGATGGCCGCCCACCCCACGGACGGAGAAGAAAGTTCTCAAAACCTTCATTTTCCATGAGGATCTTGGACACTCTGCCTGCTCACGAATGAGCCCTCCCACGACTCAGCTGGGGCCTGGAGGAACGGAGGGCCCTCCCCACAGGCGCTGCAGTCAGCTGTTTCCTCTCTTTCATTTTTCCTTTCTAGGTTCCTTCTTTCCTGATCAATAACTCCTGGAGCACAAAAGCGGACTTTCACCGGCTCCTTGATTTGCTGTGTACATCGGTTGAAGTGTTACATTTTAGAACCCAATTTTTAAAAATCATTTACACTTCAGGGTAGAAAAATAGCAACATTACTAGGAGATTCAATTAAATTATCCCAGGTTAATGTGTTCACAGGCAGCAATGAATAACCACAAGTGAACAGCCAATGAATAGACTATAAAGCTCTATTTCTTTTCACAGATCTATAGTCTATTTTGCAAACATATTAAAATATATTTTCTAATAGGAAAAAAAGGAGATGCCTCTTTGTTTCCCCCTCTTTAGTACCTATCATCCCCAGGACACTGGTTTCCTTAAAACTACAACAAAAGCTGTCATTTCATCGGGCCCCAGAGGGAACTGGCAAAATCTCTCACTTGGGTTAACTTTGCTGAATATATTTAGCCAGTAAATTATTTGCCTTCCCAACTGGAAGAACCAATATGCATTTATGTCCTAGGAATGGTTTGTTTTACTAACTTTATGAGTGAAGACCTCAATAGTAGCAAAGCCAAGGGACATTTAATTAAGTTATATTTGCTTTTTCATGATCTTTAGCTCTGGCTTATAAATCAAGAATCAATGAGTACTTAATTTCCTCTTATAGCATGAAAAGTAATTGCTTCATAAATTCACTTTAGTAATCCAAATATTTGCGCCCGGTATAACACAAAGGGAAGTTGTCCTGCTGATGAGACCCTAACTTTTATTTTATCCGTGTAAAATGGAGCTTGCTCATTTTATAGCTTATGATTTTCCTGGCTGCCTCAAATTCCTTTTTAAAGCAGACAGGATATAAATTTAAAATAAATACAACTTTGAGAAGGAAAAAAAGCTAGTCTGCTTATTTAAAATATAAAAGCAACCTTAGTTGTAGATATATTTCTGCTTAGTGGAGTATAACCACAATAAGTAAATTCTCCCCCCCCTCCAATTTTGTATGTTTGAAAGGCGACAAAAATATTTTCAAGCCTGATTTAACCTTTGCTTTACCTGTATATTTTATTGTGGGGGAGGGGAGGGAGAGGGGAAACAAATCTTCATAAAATCATTATCTGTGCTGCTGAACCATTGGCGATTACTGAATTTGCTCTGCCCCAAGGGCTGAAAGTTTTGTGTTTTTACACTGTTCTGTGTTAATTCCTTAAATTTAGATAGCACGTTAAGATTTATAAAATGCGTTTCTGGTCTCTGAGTCATTGAAGCGTCCATGAACCGGAGACCACATTCCTGGCAGCACTGATGAGAACCAAAGGGGACAAGGTCATTGGGCGGCACGGGGCTGAGCTGACTGGGGAGGGACCCAGGTCTTCAGATGGCCAGTCCAGGACCACTGCTGCCCCACTGCTCCTATAACCATGCATTGTTTCATTCAACACATGTATTTTAGCTCCTACTATGTGCCAGCTGCTTAGGGGGTTATAATCCAGCTATGGCATGGATAGACCTAGAAAAAATTATGCTGAATGACAGAAGCCAGCACAAAAGACCACATATTCTGATCACATGTATTCGAGATGTCCAGGAGAGGCAAATCCATAAAGACAGGAAGTAGGTCAGTGGCTGCCTAGGGCTGGCTGGGTGGAGGGACGTGGGGGTGGAGCGACGGGGATGGGGCAAGGAAAATGTTTTAGAATCGATTGTCGTGGTGGATGCCCAACCCCGGGAATGTAAACCCATTGAATGGTACACTCGAAATGAACAGATTGTATGGTATGTGAATCATAGTTCAATAACGTTATTTTTTAAACACTGTACACACTGACTCGAGAAGCCACGCCTCCTGTCCCCCATGGGGGGCTGCTAACCTACTCCTCGCCAGCTGTCCACTGAGCACTGGCTGCCTCTGTGTGCTTGGCTACATTCCCCAAACGCAGCACTTGCCTGGCTCTAGGGACAGCCCTGGGGACAAGGTGAAGCCACCGAAGGTGTTCCCCACTCCCACTTTTGCCACTCCACAGCATCCCCCACTCCAACCTTGTGTGAGCATGGAGCACACGGGGTCTGCACACGTCAGTCAGGCATGATCCTCACTTCAGCTGCCTCTTGATGTCAGTGCCGGGCTCCTGCAGCACCGGTGGCAGCCACCTCCGGGGTAGGGCCTGTAGTCATGGGCTCTCGGTGGGGCTCCCCGACTTGGACAGATGTCCATCAGCTCCCCAGGACCCTGTTCCCTGCTAACACCAGGATGGGTGCTGCACCCAGCTTCGTCAAGCTCCCGGCTGCAAGGCACACCTGGGCCAGCAGATGCACGCCACGGACCCACAGTCTAAATGACCTCATTCCAGAAACTTAGCAGTAGAAAACTCACCATGGGAGTTTGTCTTCCTTTAATGAGCTCCGTTCTTCCTGCGCCTGTGTCTTTGTACAGGTGGGGGTCTGCCTGCACCCTGGCTCCTGCACCTCTGCCTGGTGAAATCTTATATACACCTCGCAGGTCCCACTCAGGGCCACCTCCTCCACCAGTTGATCAATAATTCCCTATGCATTCTCTTAAAGTCGAAGGTCAATGGTCTTGTGATATGATCCGTCTTCTATGAGCCAGGGGTGGGGGTCCCGGAGTGCCCGCTCCACCTTCCAGTGACCCCCGCCCAAGTCCCTGCATCGGTGGAGGCGCCGTCCCTCTGGGCTTGTTCATCTTGAACGAGTTCAGTCATTTAACAAGCAGAGACTTGGATGGGGAGCATGCAGGCAGAAGCCTCAGAGCGCTACTTCCAAAAGCCTGGGAAGAAGAGCAGTGTGTTTCTTTCATGATATCAAATGAGACAAAGGAAGGAACAAACTGCCTGAGGTCACAGACAGCCATCAGAGTGGCAGATTTCCTCTGGAGCCCGATGGAATAATCAAGATTTATTTTTTAAAATATTCTTAAATAAACATTACAGAAACTTTTGCATATCCAACTTATTTATAGCTTAAGGCATGAAACCACATTAGCGTGTTGAATTATGAGAATTCGCTGCAGCCTGCTAGCTGACAGCTCGTCACGTTATTTGCAAATATTTTCTGGAACACTAACCTTGAAGGGTGCCAGCTCCGTTCAGTGTAACCTTATCACAAGACAGGAACCGAGCATGGAGATGGGTTTCAAAGCAGAGGAAGTTGTAGTTCCCTGCCACCTCTGCGGGCTGTTTGGACAAGGAGTTTATCCCCCATCTCAGCCATGAACCTCGCTGTATCTCTTGGGCATTTATCTCTCTCTCTCTCTCTCTGTGTTCCACTTTAAAAAGATAGTTTGCAGAAGGGCCCCCTGTGAGAAACTGTGCCCTGGGCAAGAATCTGGGAGTACATTAGTCACATTGAAGAGACTTTGTATCCTCCAACCTGCAATAATAACACAGTGGTGCAAAATCATCTAATCATTTCAACAGAGAGTCTCGAATGGACACCAACAGGCCACGTCAAAGTGGGAACGGATTTCAGGGTAAGCAGTACAGACCCTCAGGTCCCTCTGGGGCCCCGCAGAGTGGGGACCTTCCTGTCACTCTCAGCCCGGCGAAAACTGTGGTGGCGGATTCTCTGGGGAGACATTTATCTTTCATTCCCAGTGTCTCCACCCTCCAAATGCCTCCGATGCACTCCCCGTTCTCCGATGTTCAACATGTTCTTCAGTACTTTAGACATCGTTCTTTCCACCGAGAAGAAAGAGGGCTCCTCTGATGAAAAACTATCACAGCCCTTTGAAACAGTCGCAAAGTGGTCGGGTGGTTAAAGATTGCATCTAGATCATTTAGTGATGTTGGCACAGCATCCAACTCCTGAAAGTCAGCACTGTGCCAGGGGTTTCAGTCGCGCCACAGCGGCTACGCTAATGGGGAAACGCGCATCACTCGGCACAAATGTGGCCGCATTACCGTTAAATAGCCTCGGTTGCCTTCAGAATAATCTTTTGTTTTCGTCTCTAAAACCCTGCTCTGCACAGTTGGCACAGGTAAGAGCTCATCACTCATCCTGACACCAGCATCTGTCATGTCTTCAACGGGTTCTGTGTTTATTTTGTTCTCTCATCAATATCAATGAGCCCACATTTCAGCACTGTTCGATGGATGTTCGATGAGTGCAGCAGTTGTGTGAGCACCTACTATGTGCTCAGTGCCGCGCTGTCGGGTGGAGCTGTGTTGGGCAGTGCCCAAGCGTGGCCGTTGTGGCAAACTGTGTGTCTGGTGCATTGTTGCTAGATTATAACATTTCCGATGCCTTTACAAATTAACAGAAAAGTACGTTGTTTCATTTAGCTTATCCATTCTAGTACGTTCTAACCACATGTTCTTAAAAAGCAAATCTGCACAACTGCTATGCACATGACCTTGTACTAAGCGTAGAAGACAGGCCCCTCCGCCAAAGGAGCTCATAAGCTACTCCAGAAAAGAAAGCACTCAGTTCGTGACAATATAAATAATAATAAGCTCCATAGAAATCATACCAGAAGCGTAAGAAATTTGTCAAGAGAAGAGAGGCGGAAGTAAAGTTCATTGAATGGCTCCTGTGAGCCAGGATGTCTCACACACTCGGGAGTCTCGGCCCAGGCACGAGTGGCTGGCTCCCAGCTGACAGCCCACGGCACACCCACGGCACGCGAGTGGGAAAGTGTTCACACCCCAGAAAACGTCTGCCCCGTCACCACTGGGGAGAAGAGTTTTATCAACTACATCTACAGAATTGTATTTAGACTAACACATGTCCTTTTCAATTCAAACTTAGCGAAATACACATACACATACCTGAACTTATCCTCAGAATCTCTTGTGTTCCTAACCAAGAGCGACTGGCATGCATTGATTATGGTAGTTATAGTAACTGATCTCACCCTTTACTTTCAAGGACACGGAGGCTCAGAGTTGTCAGGGCACCTGCTCGGGACAGCCAAGTCAGTGAGTAGCAGAGGGAGCGCCTGGACACAGGGTCTCTCTGCAGCTATTGAGGTGACGGTGTGGGGTTTGCCCCAGCGACTGCTGAGAGTCAGAAGCACCTGGGCAGTGTGTACCCAAGAGCAGCAAGGAGGTGTGTGGCTGGAGCCGGGGAGAGGAATTCAGGCTGTAAGGAATGAGGAGGGGCAAATTGCAGAGGGTCGCTCTGGGGACCCACTTTAACTCTGAGTGAAGTGGGGCCGTTGGCGGGGTTTTGAACACAGAAGGGACATGACATGAAAAGAAATCAGAAAATGAGGGGAGAGGGTTTGGGGACACCTTCCCAGCAGGAGAGTGTAGGAACCTGCTTTTCTTCAGAACTGGGTGAAGTTTCTTCTTGTTATCATATTTGGTGTGTTAGATCCATGACATTAGGGAGAAACAAGAGATCGGGCGTGCCTCATTGTGGGAGGGGAAGGAGGCCACCATAACTTACCCGTTTTATGGCTCAGGACACACATGGAAATATTTACCCCAGATCATAAAACAGAACAGTGGGGAGAGAGGGCGAGACGTCGGGGCCTGTTTCCCACCCTGACACACTCACCTGACAGGTGCCACCATGGAGGCACCTGCCTGTGCAGGTGCAGGGGGCCGTGAGGGGTGGCTGCCTGGGACACAGTCCCCCCCATCCCCCTCCCCTCCAGACAGGGAGGGAGAACAGAGAGCCTCAGAGAGTGAGAAATAACAAACAAATGTCAGGGAGGTGCTTTGTGGATGGCAGAAAGGTGCTGAATATCGGTAAATGTTGCCGGGAAGGTGAGGCATAAATGACAACGGAAAGAATTCTGTCCCCATGACTCAAGTTTTACAAGGCCAGCTGGGAGCCCACCCTGTCCCCCGCCCCGTCCACCTCCAGTTGGCTCTGCGCCCCCCCCACCCCCACCCCCAGCCTGGGCTGGGCTCCCCCAGGACACCTCTCAGCACCGCATTGGCTGCAGCTGTGAGCAGAGGGACAGGGCCCAGGGCATCTTCTTGGTGGGGTGACTCTCCGATGGCTCACTCCTCCGTCCTAATGGAGCCCGTCACACAGGGGAAATAGATGACCGGGGGCTGTGACAATCGGCACCCCCCTTCCACCCTGTCCCCCGCTCCCAAGGCTAACCATGCTAACCAAGATCAGCTAGTTCCTACGTCACGGGGAAATGGCATGGCGGGGTCAGAGCGGCTTCACTCCGTAAGTTGCTCCGCACCCCTCCCCTCTCCGGCTCCTCACTGCCACCCCGTGTGTACACAGAACCAGCCCCTGACCCTGATTCTTCCTCCCTTCAGGTCCCCTGTCCTCAGCCAACTAACTTATCGATTGGCTTTTACCGAAGGCCAGATGAAGTTCTCCTGGATCGAGACAATTTCTCAAAGTCTGTGACTTGCAGATACCGGCTTCACCTCCAGTTCTCTCATTCCCTTTAATTAATGGAGAGGCGCTCTGCGTGCATGTCGATTCCTTTTGACCTTGCTGGCTGGGTGGGGTGAGTTCTGCCCAAATGATAGAAACAAGGAGTCGCTTCATCCCGCCATTCGCTCAGGACGTGCGTGTTGATGGAGAAGCACAGTGCACCTGCTGGGATGAGAGGGACCGTGGAATTCAGACACGGGTGGGCCGTGGATTTGGAGTCGGACATCTCTGTCGACTTGCATAAAATAAAATTTAAAAATCACATAATGTGCCCAGACTTCTTTGTACCTTAAAGCCACTTCTGTTTGAAATGTCCAGGTAGGTCATCGAGTGAAACTGGAGTTCCCTAAATTTTTTGCAGAACCCTGCAACTGGCCACCTGCTTGGCCGACCCTCATCTCTTCCTTCGAAGCTACGAGTGGGCAATCCCAGAACACCCCGTGGTTGCGCCTCTTCGCCCAGGCTCATCCCTCCAAAACTTGGTCCCTTCCGAAGAGTGTCAGAGGCAGGCTGGGCCACCCACGGGAGTCCCTTTGCTTCACTAAAAGCCATGGTAAGAACGAGGGCATATGGAGGGGCAGGTGATTCCTGGTTGCTTTTTTAATTAACGAAAAGACTAAAACCACAAAAGAACACAAATTCTCTCTCTCTCAGCTTACTTTGCCAAATCAGCAGCTTATAAAGGAGGCGAGGCATTCCACCCCCCAAAAAACACCATGCCGGCGAAGATGTGGTTATCCGCTTGTTCTATTTAAACGGTTTGAATAGCTAACATATTCACGAAGATCAAGCATCATTTCATAGGAAAAGGAAAAGTCTGCTATGCATACAGTCTGTACCCATCTGCACCTCTCCACTCAGGTAAAGAACCTCCGTTTGGAGCCGCCTAAGGCATTCCTCCAGGCTTCTTCACACGAATCAAGCAAGTAGGGATACAGACCCTTCTCTTGTGCCCACCCACCACACACACCTTACATGTAAGTCACCTGTTACAGACACTTTTTTTCTTGGGTTTTTTCTGCATAATGCTGTCTGTAACTTGGAGACCTCCGTCCAAATAGAGACTGTGTGGACGCCTCCTTCCTTTCACCAGCCGCCTGTTGACGGGGTTGGGTTGTCTCCGGGCCCCTCCCGTTAGGGTGGCGCTGTGAGTAACCGGGGACCGCCTCATCTTGCACGTGGGCTGGTGCATCTGTAGGACCAACCCCCAGAGCTAGAATGCAGGGGCCTGGCCAGGCAGCCTCCAGAAGGGCAGCCCGGGTTCACAGGCCTGATGGCGACGGATAAACGTGCCTGCCTCCCAAAGAGCATCACCAAAGGCGTTTTTCTTCCAAGCCAGTCAGGGAAGGATGGAGTCTCTGTTTTTATTTGCCTATCTTATCACGAGAGGGGTTAAGCATCTCTCATATGCTAAAGAGCAATTTATATATTTTTTTTCTGTAAACTATTTGTTCACACAATTTTGTTCTCTTATCAGTTTCTGGGAGCTCTTTACATGTTAGGAAGCATAGCCTTCTCCTGCAATGTGAAGTACGAGGTAGCTGCTTGGTTTTCATGGGTCTTTCCGCTTTGCTCTGTAGGTCACTCTGTTCGCTCTCTCGTCGGTGGACAGCGCGGCCTGCTTTGCTGCGCAGGAAGCTGCTGTCACCGTGTCATCAGATTCATCAGGGTCTTCTGGCTTTGCTGTCAGTTAGAAAAGGCTTCTCCGCTCTGAGATGGAACAGGAATTCTCCCGTTTTTCTTCTAGTAAACTTACAGTTTTCTGTTGTACACGCAAATCTTTAATTTTTTAGATCTAGCCTGAGGTGCAGGGTGAATTTTGGATCATTTTTCCAGATGGCTAGTCTCCCGCCTCATCACCAAGGGACCGGCATGTTCGCTGTGTCCCTCAGAGACGCCAGCCAGCCGTGACCGGCAGCGGTTCTGTCTTCCGTCCCTCCACACACGCAGCGGCAGGGCATGCTCCTGGTGCATCTCTCCCTGCTCCCCTGCTGCGCCTCCAAACCCCAGGAACTCCCAGCCACCGTCCTTGTCACAGCCTTCCTTCCAATCACCCGGCCAGTTTGGTCTCTTACCTCTTTAACTATGTTTTTTATGGAAGTGTGCCATCTGTACAGAACAGCCCACGGATCGTAAATAGCTTTATGAAGTTTTACAATGTGAACACACCCAGGGAACCTCCCCAGCTCAAGACTGAGAGTCACAGCATCCCCGAGTCCCTTCCCATCCCCCGGCCCAGGGTCCAGCCCCAGCGGTCTCCACTCACCTCGTCTACTGCCACAGGTGAGCTTGCTCGCTGGTATTCTCATCTACTGGACACACCACTCATCCTCGTTTGCATCTGACTCGTTCCCTTGTGTTGTGTGTGAGATTTGGCCATGTTTTCCACGGTTCGGCTCTACACTGGTTCTGTTGGTGGGCAGTAGTCCACATTGTGAACATGACACGGGCGTTGTTCCATTCTAATGCCGACGCCTGGCTTGCTTCCCCTTGGGGACTGTTCTGAGAACGGACGCCGTCACTAGGCTTGCCCTGTCTTTGGATGCTCCTGTGTGAGCTTCCCATGGGGGAATATCCAGGAACGGGATTCCTGGGTGTTAGGGCATGCGTGTGCTTAGCTCTCTCTCCATGGCTATATAGTTCCTATTTTTAAACTCCATCGAACAAAAGTGAAGTCAGTTAAGTCCGCAGTTACATGTAGCAGGTTAATTCCTTGGGTCTCTCCCATGTTCAGGTAGTGTCCGTATGCAGCCTCTCTAAACGCTGCCCATGCCCCTGAGGGGTCAGTTCCCTTGCTGGCCCCGTTTTACAGCCGAGGGGCCTCACGTTCTCGCCGTTGAGAAGGTTCACTGATGAATGTCTAAAAGGCTGAAGCTATCATATTTTATAAAGCTATTTATTCAATAATCCGAGCTTCACTCCTGCATTTTTAAAAGTTTTTAGAGCAAAAATGGGTCTTGTTTATGAACATGAGAAGAAATTGTTAAGCCCTGAAAGGACGAGTGATGTGAGTAATTCATGACGATACAAATTATCCTTAACTTGTCATTGAAATTACAGCGGGTGTCTCTGCCTCCAGAGGGCTGAGTGAGAAGTATCAGGTACGCGGGAGGTCATCGGTGCCTATTCATTCATTCACGCTTTCCATCAATGTTACTAAGCCCCGACCAAGTGCCCGGACTACAGCAAAGCTCGGAGGAGGTGGTAAAGTAAAATGTGGTAAAATGTTACAAATGTCCTTTGGGCTCCACCCCTACACTTTCCAATTTATTAGGTGGAAAAGTAGATTCTACATTGAAAGTTGAGATCCTACAAGTTTCACTGAAACCACAGCAAAAAGAAAAATCCAAAGCAGTCTGACACTGTCAGAGGCCATGCACCTGGAGCTATTAGAATAAAGCAAGGACTTGGGGAAGGCTCCCCAGAGATGGAACATTTAGGCTGGGCTTTGAAGGATAAATAGGAGTTCTCTACATGGATGGCCAGAGAAAGAGCTCATTTAAAAAGGCTCAAGTTGTATAATCAGGAAATGGTAACTCACATGTGGTTCTAGGTGTACGAAGGGAAGAAGTGGGACATGACGGGGAGTGAGAGACAGATGCTGAGCTGGTCAGAGAGCCCTGAATGCCACCCCAAGGGCTAACATTTCCTTCTGTGCTTACCTGGGGGCGAGGTGATGACTCAAACAGATTGGCAGCAATGTATAAACATGAAATTGGCATTCTTTAATAAGAAAATACCATTTGGGACATTAAAGGGTCCTCATTGGGGTTCCTAGTTCCTGGTTCCTAGCTCCAGGCATGGGGGAAAAAATGGCTTTAGGGCAGAAAGATTCGGTGGATGCCGAGGAGGTTCCCTTATTTGGTTGGTCAGGTCAGGTCAGCTGATCAAAATAGTTCAATCAGAGAATCAGTAAAAAATTCAAGCTTTGTATTTAAATGAAAACAAATGTATTTACATGTATTTGACAATGTTCTAACAAAGGTGCAGACCTCTCTTTTGAGTGCAGAGCACTGAAGAGCGTGTCGGATGTAGTTTCTCATAGATTATCTCATTAACACATTGGCATCCGTTTTTGGTTTTGAGACACTTTATAATAAAGCAAGAACTTAAAGACGCTTACAAATAATCTCTTTGAATATTCTTCTAGCATTCTGTGACTTTTAAATTTTCAATTATCATGACTTTTTACAATTGCCGTGACCACTCCTAATTCTACAGCAATTTTTCAATGACTCATCTATTTTGAGTCTTTTTAATAGACAATTATTATTGTATAGGCATAATTACTTTGCTTTGCTTCCTCATATTTCTCAGGTCATTCAACAGTTAATTAAATTACCTGGTGACAGTAAGTAGCACAGCTGGCACAAGCTCACAGGAACTGACCCCGCACCTCGACGGCAGGGGTGGGGGGCACGCACAGCTGCCCTTGTGGGTGACCTCCGTCTAGACCAGCAGCACCCGGGTGCCTGGGAACTCTCTGTGAGAGCACCTGGCCAGCCCACCCAGACCTGCAGAGTTGGGAACTCCAGAGGTGGAGCCCAGAAATCTGTCTTAACAAACCCCCCAGGAGATTCTGATGCCCCCTACCTTTGGAGACCCACTGCTCTAGAGAGAGAAAAAGAGGGAGGGGGAGAGGGAAGGCAGAGTCTGAGGGTCAGCAGGGTCCAAGGCAGCTGCAGAATTGGAGGAAGACAAGAAAGTGTTGTGAGTAGAGTGTGTGGAATAGAAATCAGGTTGGGAGGGGCCCAAGGGAGTGGAAACCGTGAAAATTACCCGGGAATGTCCTGGAATGTCAAAGGCCCGGCTGCAGCTCTGGGCCTTTGCAGGTCACCCAGTTGGTCCCAGTTCCTTGCAGTGGGTGTGTCCAACCCTGGCAGAGGACAGGCGTGGGGAGGTGAAGGCCACACCCTTGGCGGGGAGGCAGGCTGGGGTTCTGACCAGGCCCTCTCTGCCCGGTCACGTTGCCTTTCGTCCTGAGGCCTTGAAAACCTCCAGCCTGGACCCCTCTGTGTCCCCAGAGCTGAGTGCCCCCGGCACAAGTCACTGCTTTCTGGGTGAGTGGACCGATGAAGACATTTTAAGAAAAGTTCTCAGGGGCTCCCGGCTGCCCCCTGGGGAGCGGTGTGTCTTTCTCCAGCACGCATCAGCACGCTGTCACGCTTCAACACCAGGCTTCTCCCGCCAGGCTTAGAAAATAAATAAATGTATCTCGGCACTCAGGGAGCAAACCGCTAGGGGCCAAATATTTTTAAATTTTAAATAAGTACCACGAGACTTTAGGGCTAGAGAATGAAAGCCCTTTCATGTGAACTTTAGCACCTTCATATCTGTTATTTTCTCCAATATATGGTACAGAAATACTGCGTGCATATGTATTTGCTAATGTTCCCGAAGTGATTTGAAAATGAAAAGCCTGAAGAAATCATATTTGCTATTTTCCAAAAGACATAGAGAAAATGTGGTATCTGCAGCCTCGATTACCCAGGACAGTTGTGTTTCTGTCTTTCTTTTTTTAAAGCGTGTTTACTGACAGGAAGGAAAAAAAATAGCAATAATGGAGGGAAAAGCTGCTTTCTGCCTAATACACGATTCAGCTGACAGCACAGAGAAGAAGATAATTCCACAGAAAACTGACAAGCCAGGTAGTGACTCGGATGAAGCTGTGGGCTTCTCTAAATACTCACAAATATTACTGTCTGAGGCTTAACATGCACAAGCCAGCAGATCCAACGTGTGTATTTATGGGCTGATAATCAGCTGTCATTAACAGACGAATAAACAACGCGATGTTCGTGTTTAAAAGGGAGATGCGAACGGGAGAAATGGTGCCAACAACCCCACACCGTTTACCATGCTCCCCTCCATGGAAAATAAAGGGGAAGGAAGCTTTATCATTTTAATAGTTAAATCTTATCCCATATTCTGTCTTATCTTAGCTGGCAGAGCTTCAGACAGATTTCTCTTTTTTTTCCCCCCACATGAAATTTACAATGTCAACCTGTCTCATCCGTTAGGAAAATTTGCATTAAAGTTACTGGATTAGAGATAATCATTCTATGGCCGTGTCAAACCAATCAGCCCACAACAGAGTCTAGGAAAACAAAGTAGTTCAACCATGTCTTTTGGGCTGATAGCAATTACTCAGTAATTTCACCCCTTGTCACGTCTCACTTCTTCTTTTCATACACCTGGTACCACCCACGAATCGCCAGTTTCCGACTGCGCCACTTACGCGATGTCCCGCCTCGTCCATCCAGACAGAACTTCGCTGCACCTCATGGGCTACGACAATGCACCCCGAAGAAATGTGCCAAGGAAAACTCTAGACGCCCGGCGAATGCCCGGATGACCGTGTGATGACGATGATGATGATGGTGAGTTTATCCCAGTGCGGTGGGAAGTATACACAGATACAGCGGCTTCCGGGGGCAGTGGCACAGCAGCTCTTTCAAAACCCAACCGTGGCTGTGCGCCCACGTTCAGAGCGGCATTATTCACAACAGCTAAGAGGCAGGAGCAACCCAAGTGTGCACCGATGGGTAAGTGGATAAATGGCATGTGTTATATACACACAATGGAATGTTGTAGAGACTTAAAAAGGAAGGAAATTCTGACACCTGCTGAAACGTGGCGTGACGTTAAGGGCATTATACTCGGTGAAATCAGGCGGTCACAACGAGACCCCTGCTGTACGAGACCCAGCGCCGTCCCATTCGCAGGGACAGAAAGCAGGATGGTGCTGACCGGGAGGCGGGAGCGGGGAGCTGTGGGTCAGCAGGGACGAGCTGCAGCTCTGCGAGATGAACGGAGTTCTGGGCGTGATGGCGGAGCCGGCTGCTCAGCAGTGTGGGCGCTCTCACCGCTACGGAGCTGCACCATCAAAATCGGTGAGATGGTAAATTTGGTGTTATGTGTGCTTCACCACAATTGAAAATAAAAACGTTTTTTAAAGCAATGAAGCTCTAAAAACAGCAACAACAACGAATCCCAACAGCGGCCTTCGGGGTCAAGACTGAGCGCCAGCATCCTCCTTGCTCCTGGGACCCTGTTAAAATAATATTGCAGGAATTGAAAGGGTGCAGGCACTCCCACCAAGGGAGGGAACCAAAAGAAGCCACCCTCCTCCTTCCCCATTAACAGTGCCCGAGTCTGGGGGCTGAGGCAGCAGCGAACATGCTGTGACCTCAGGAAAGGACACCCCTTCCAGCCTCAGAGATGAACTGTGGTCGGTCTGAACCAATTACAATAAATTCCATTGTCTCTCAGTAACTAGCGTTGTCTCAGTTCATTCCGGCAGCTGTATCAAAATAGTAAAGACTGGGTGGCTTACAAACAACAGGTATTTATTTACCGCAGTCCTGGAGGCTGGAAGTCCAACAGCAGGGGCCAGCAGGGTCGGGTCTGGTGAGGGCCCTCTAAAAAGGCTGCAGACTGCCCACTTCTCGCTGTGTCCTCACCTGGTGGCAGCTCAATGGGGCCCCTTTTATAAGGTCACTAATCCCATTCACGAAGGCTCCATCTACTAATACCATCATCTTGACGGCTAGGATTTCAACATATGAATTTGGGGGAGGGGTACAAAAAGTCAGACCATATCGAGTGTCTAGAAGTTGACACGTGACCAGGTTCTGGCTAATGAGATGTTGAGAGAATGTCATGTTGGAGGGAGGGTGGGGGGCAATTCTTTCATAGTTTCTTTCAGAAACTCGGAGCCTCATAAAGAGAAGTGACCTGCCTCTGCTTCATCTAAAGATGTGGGTGGGAGCCGCCTTGCAACCACAAGGCAACTGGCACGTGGACAGCGAGACGCCTCTCCAGCCACGTCCTTTGTAAAGCAGGGCAGGTGGCAAGGACCCTGACAGCGCCGAATGGGTGCAGCCAACCTGGGGCCACCTTCCTCCCCAGTGCATTCCTCAAACACTGTTTTGTTTTGGTTTTCATTTTTTACTCACAGCTAAAACTTTCCAAACTGATAGAGCCTATTTTTATAAAGCTTTATAACAGCAAAAGTTAACAGACGTGCCTAATGGTTTCCATAGAGAAAAACATTCTCTGTAAAGGAATGAACATGGGGTTGGCATCAGATGAGCCGAAACAGATGCTAGAAGGCATTACAGCATGATTATTGGGATTCTCGGGTGTATCTTTTTGAACCTAGTGCCTCAGTCAAGGTCCTGTACAAGAAAATCATCGTTCAAATGTGAAACGAAGCACACACCCTCTTTTAAATGTCACCGGAACCTTAGAGAAGGAAGTGTCCTCTCAAGTCACTGTCTGACCAGGCATGGGACAATAGCTACATCGTCATGGTAACGGAAGAGGTTTTCACCGGTTTTGATTATTTGAACCACTCTATGGCCAAAGAGTAGAAGACTCCTGTAGGAGCTGTTTTTAAGGCTTGCGATTGCAGAAGACACAACCTACAGGAGTGGGACCTTGAAACAGGGAGAGTGTGTGAGGTCAGATTCCCCGGACGCAGGCGCGGAGCTGGACCTTTGGACACGGGAGGTCTGTTGGTGAGCATGCTAGGAATAATGCCCGTGAACAAGTGAGGGAAGCAGGTTCGGGCACAGGCATAAGATGCTGTCCACCGCAGCCACCCGGCCATCACCCCCGCTACGGTCTCTTTGGGGACCTGTATAAGACACATGTGTACCAAAGCCAACTGAATCGCCATGTGCCTGCCCTTGGGCCTGTTACGGTACAACACACAGGGATGTGTTCATTGTGAGCACAATATTCAAAGCAACTCACCAACACGACCTGCGGCACACCACACATGTGTGCGGATCGTGGCTACATGTTTGAGGGTTTTCTGTGAGCCGGGCTGTGCCAAGCCGCTTACCTGCGTTATCACGTGTAACACCCGTGAAAACCCTAAGAGGTTGCAGTTTTATTATTGTGTTCGTTTTACACACAAGAAAGCTGAGCTCTAGGAAGGCACCCAGGTATATGAGGGCTGTCTGGAAAAAGTCCAACCACTGTTAGTATAATGAGAATAGTTTGCATGGCATTGATGTGACCTGGCAGCCAAGGAGCGTGGACTGGAACCCGCATGTGTGAACAATGACAACTTCACTGTACTGGTCAGTGGGGGCGGCAGACACCGCTGAGTGAGCATGTGTACCATGTGGCCATCGCATTCAAAATGACTGAGTGAGTGGAACAACTCATCTGCATCCAATTTTGCATTAAGCTTGAACATTCCTCCACAGAAACTGTTCGGAAGATGCAGAAGGCCACAGCTGTGGGCCACTGGTGACTGAAGCCCCCACCAGGACACCTTATCCACAGCTGAGAGTAGCAATGCCATCAGTGAATGCAAGTCTTATCTGAGGAGCTTCCAGGGGCTTCTCCTTCCATGCATCCTCGAGACTCATGGGCAGAGAGGCACCTGAGGATGGTTCCGCCCAAAGAGCTTCCCGGGGCCGGACCCCTGGGGCCAAGCGGAGTGGGGAAGGGGCAGTCCCGCTCTCCTGCGTGCCCTCTGCTCACCAGATCCCTCTCCTTCCAGAGTCTTCTCAGGGTTTAGGCTCAGCCGGGAGCCACATCCCCCCTCAGTTTTGGACCTGGAACCACAAACTTCAGCGTGAGTGTTTAACTTCGGGGCAGGGCAAGCTGGTGACGTGGAGTGCGGGGCCCCTCCCTGTGGCAGGGAGAGGTGGGCATCGCTCTTCACAGGCTCTAAGTCACCAAGGCCATCGGGGCCACTGCTCCTGCACCCCTCGTGTCCCTGTCGGTCCACCGTCCGTCATCCTCTCGGTCTCCCTCCCCAAAGGACGCCTACGACCGTCGCTTTCCACTCTGGACTGAAGGTGGGAGTCCCCCTGAAATTCACGTGCTGGACAGTACGGCCCAATGTGACAGTCTTGGAGCTGGGTCTTTGGGCAGGTAATCAGGTCATGGGGGCAGGGCCCCGTGATGGATCGGTGCCCTTGTAAGAGGAGGTGGGAAAGAGGTCCTCTCCCTCCCTGCCACATCACATCGGAGTCCAAGGAAGCGGCTGCCCTCAAGCCAGGAAGAGGAGCCCCAGAACCTGGCCATGCTGGCACCCAAGACTTTCAGCCTCCGGAACTGTGAGAAACAAATGTCTGTTGTTTCAGGTCCCGGCCCCTGGGTCTGTCGTATTCACCACACACATTGTCGTCCTGCCTGGGTCTGCCTCCTGCTGTGAGGCTCCAACACCACACGGCGGTCCGCTCCACGAGGCCCCCCCCAAACAACCACAGACGTCAGCCAGACGAACTCGTAGGCACTCAGAGACAGGTTCTGCGCCCTTATAAATGGCATGTTTAACACCCACTGGCTCCCTGGGCACCAACAGTAAGTCACTGGCACCTGGGACCATCCAGCCAAGTCGAGTGACAGCCCTGATTAGTGGGACAAAGTTTTGCTGACGCAACACGTCATTCCCTTTTCCTGGTGGACCTTCCTGGTGAATGAATTGTCCTCGCAGACTCCGGTCACCTCCTGATGGGCTTGCATGCATCGGGCAGTGCACACCTGTTGCATTACATGAACTGCGGCCCGTGAACCTGCCATGAAGATGGGCATTTTTGTGAGCCCAACTCACTCGTGGGAGCTGTTTCATATTGCCAGGCGCGCCAGTCATGAGATCAATAATATTTCATTTGGAGGAGCCCAAGCTGGGAAGAGAGAAGACATTCCACCCACCGCTTCTCAGCACACACTTCCGGAACATATGAAATCGTTCAGAGAGACCTTGGGAATTTCTGGTGACTCTACTGTCACCTCCGCTAGTCTTGCTTCATTTCATAGCATCCTATGTCTGATAGCCTTCAGAGAGCAGGGTCCACAAAGACGTGCTTCTGGTTCCGTGGGGGAGTCTGTTGGGCTGTGCGTCATAGTGAAACTGAAAACAGTTGGAATGAAACACTTATGTAATGCAGACAGAAATGCACTCACATCTGTGTGTAAAATAAGCAGATAAAACGGTGCTCAAATTAGATTTGATTTCCCCCCTGGAATTGGCACCGGGTAAGTGAGTCTGGCAAGCGATGGCAGGCATCCGATGACAGCCCAGGAAGGATGGGCAAGGCCAGCTTCCCCCAGGCGGCGACTCTCGGGTGACTTGCCCGTCCAGAGAGCAGCACATGGAAGAGATGGCCAGAGTCGGGTGCAGAAAGGGCAGCACAGTGTTCCCGCAACCTGGCGTGCCGTCCGCAGGGCTGCCTGTCTGCCGCCCAGGGAGCTGCGGGCCCCACACTGAGTTCACCTCCACCAAACCCACCCGGCCCAGCGGGCCAGCTCAGCGGAAGCACGACTGCCCTGCTCAGGCCGGTCTCCCTACAGGAGAATGAGCCATCCTGTGGCTTCCGTTTCACCGATTCCTGGGGAAATCGAAGAGATGTTTCTGATGCGCCTTTTGAAAAACCGAACTTAACGTGAGCCACACTGCAATGGCAACAAAGGTGCCATCCTGAGGCTCCCACTTGGGAAAAATATAAAACACACAACAGAAGGGAAAGTCTGGGTGCTCTGCAACGATCAGCGAACTCATGTGGCCCATCCCAGCCAGGCTTGGATGTCGGGTTTCCACTTTCTTTTCTAAAACATCTTCTTTAACCCTGACATTGGGGCCCTCAGAACAAATGTTTGTTCGCTTGTTTAGAGTAAGAGACGGGCTATCCTCGTTTGGAAACTCAGAACGCAGTGGGATTTTTTAAAAATTCAGAATGCATTCCCTACCAGTGGGATTCGAAGGGAGAGGGCCCGGTTTAAGGTGAAAACAAGCTCCTTGCAGGCCGTCCGATGGCTCCCAACGTGCCCACGGAAACACGAGACTCCCGAGCAGAGGTAGGTCTGTTTCGGCTTCCAGTGCTCAGGAAACAAATATGGTTTCCTTTCAGTGTTCTATTTCGTAAAATTCTGGTGCAATAATATTGCCTCACGTTTGACTGAACCACCACATGAGGTCAAGTCAGGGAGGTAAAGGGAAGCCCGTGAGCGTGGCTGACACAGGGGCAAGGCCAGAATTTGAGGCTGTCCTGGGGGGGTGAGCAGGGAGGGGAGCTGGGGAGGAGGGGCCTGGGCAAGCAGAGGGGGGCATCTGTGGTCACACTTCTCTCTGACAAAGAAATGGGGTGATTCGCCCTGGAGAGCCACGGAAGGCAGAGCCCTCCCCGACGGGAGGTGCGGCTGAAGGCCTTCTTCAGGCCCCTGCCCACCCTCTGGGGCAGCGTGCCCCTGCGCACAGCTCTCGATGTTGGGGCCAGACAGCAGGCATCAAGAGCCGTGGCCTGGGAGAAGCCCTCTTGCTGAAGTTTCTTCTGTGGCAGCACCTCAGCTCTGCGAAAACCTGCGTCCAGATGGACACTTTGACCTTGGCCACGGCCGCTCAGCTCCTCTGCTGGCCATGCCGGGCCCAGGCTTGGCTGGACTGCCGCGGAGGGGCGGGAGGGGCGGCCATCTGGTGTGGGAGGTGCTGGCTGACAGGTGGCTCAGCGGCAGGAGGACTCACCAGGCTGAGACGAACCTGAGGTGGCCGGTTGCTGGGGACCGTGAGGCTCACAGAAACCTCACGGGCCCAGGCGGATGGCGGAGGCGGGAGAGCTGGCACTGAGGAACTGGGTCACTCTCCTCGCTGCTGCCTGGGTGTGGCCCCAGTTTCCTGGGGCACAAGGCCACTAGTGACTGAAGAGCCAGCACTCAAGGTGAGACAAGAGGACCAGGGGCCACAGGGCAAAGAAGGGGCCCTATAGGGGGACCACGGCTTGCAAGCTCTTATGTCAACTCACATTCAGGGTGGCCTTTGCTGACCGTGTCAGTGGCTTCTTTTGGACTGAGACTTGGTGTAAATAAAAATGACTCTTGGGGTGGAGGACACATAACGAGGGACAGTGGCGCAGGGTTTCTAAGCCTGGGGCTTGGGGTCCTGCCCCCACCAGCCCGGTATCACTCAGACCTGGACACATCACCAAAGAACTCCAGTCAGCCACAACCCAACGTAGAAAGCAGGAGCAGCCCTGGCTGCTCAACACGCTCACTCTTGACCTTGGCAAAGTCATCGAGCTCTGCGGGCCACATCTGCTCCCCTGGCCAGTGAGGGAGGCGACCCTGGGAAAGCTGCCTCTACATTCCCATCAGGAGGAATGAGGACTTGGAAGCCAGATAATTCGGGTTTGAGCCCTGGCTCTGTGACTTATGACTTATATGATCCTGGGGAAGGTTTTTGTCGTTGTTCTTTTCTCACCTGGATAAAGTGGTATAATAATGTCTCATTTACTCTGAGAACTGAGTGAACTAAGCTCTCAGAAGAGTGGGTGACACATAGTAGGTTAATCTTGCTTTCCAACTGTTCTTTCTCCTAAAGTCCCCTCAATTTAAAATTCTGAGACTCTGTATAGATGGAAAACCCCATCTTAATCTGTAACACCTTTGGTCCTATCCTGAGGGGCTGACTTCATTCCCACAGGTAGGGGCTGCATAAGGAGAAGGTGCAGGTACCACGCGATCACCTGGACTGGATGCATTTGGGCAAATCACCTGTGCCTCCACAGCCACAGGTGAACCGGTCAGTGCTTCCCCACAGCCCCAGCATCCTTGTGGGCTGTGGGTGTCTTGGGGGAGTCCAGCTCTCAGAGATCCACACCCACTGGCCATGGAAGGGGTATAGGCTCCACCATCGATGGCCCTTGACCATGAGAGGACATCAGGACCACCCAAGAAGCTTTGCCAAGGACAGAGTGGCCAGCCTAGCCCTGGGCTCCCGTTTGGGAGCTGCCTGGGCCTGCTTTTCCAAAAGCTGAGATTTCATGGAAAAAAATTAGCTGAGAACTAGGGGCAAACAGCATCAAAGTAAGATTTTAACAATGGAGAATTTGTTAAGAAAAACGAGGGGCCTGTCTAAAGCTTTCTTCCGAAGCTGATTATCTTTGCAAAAAGGCAGATGAATAATTCATTCCTTTATTAATTCAACATCAATTTATTGACCACCTAGTAAAGCATGTGCCACCCTATGTATGGGGGTTTGAAATCCTGAAGCTGAACAACTTGGAGATGAAATCTTTCAGACTCACCCCTCTCCAGAGCGGGGACATGCCTTGACCAATATCATGCAGGCAGTGGCTCCAGAGAACTGGAGTCCAGACTCCTGAGCTCCCTCCTTCCCCACCTCCCTCCCCCAAACCCCCTGCCCTCCCCTCACCTGTCCAACACGGACTACAGACACATTTTCATCTGTCAATTTTCTTCTGCCAATTTCAAGGAAAAATCCAGATGTCCATCTTCTCTTATTAAGACATGACCACACAGGACATTGGGCCTGTGTCTCCCACAGACTGGAATCTGCTGAGTCATGTCCCCCTTCAAAGGGAGCTGGGGTTCTCCTTGGCCACAAGCCCACCTGCTCCTGTGCCTGTATTTACAGCACCTGCCTGGCCCCTGAGACAATCGGTTTGTAATCCATTCACAAGGGAAAGGAAGCTGGGAGGAAGAAAAGCCAGGGACACCTTCTCCCAGATCCATGAATGGGGACGGTCAGCCAGCCAGGTTCCTGGTTAACTTGGGGGCCAAACCTCAGACATGTAAGCTCCCAAAAAGAATGGTTACATAAAGATAAAAATGCAGAAGTATGACTTACGTGCTGATACTTACAATAGAGCACACGCTGATACACCCATGGGATTTCTACAGTGCCTGCAGCCTTGGGGAACATGGGGATTCTTTTCCAGGGGACCTTGTGATCCCCGTGGGCCTCGAACGTGTGAGAAGCGTTCTGCAGCTTTACTCCTGGCCCCACACAGGCTGCCACGCACAGGTTCTGCCCACTTCCCCTGCCAGCTGGGACCACGTGTCTCCTTCCACCCCCACCCAAGGGACCTGGAGAATGTGGTCTGCATTCTGAGAAGTTCACACCGGAATCTACCTCGGTACCCTGAAAGGGGTTTACTCTGCAAATTAACCGTGTTAGCAGAGCAGAAGGTAAATGTTTAACCTACAGAGAGGATCGCTGTTTGAAAACAGCTGCTCTTTTCTGCAGACAATGCACGTGCTCTGTGGAAACAATCGCACAAAGCCAAGTCCTGCTGAATGCCTGCCCCGCCCCCTCTAGTTTCCCAGACCAGGACCTCGACAGCGGGGCCTGGCCCAGGCTTTGAACCTGGTCTCAGTGCCAGTGCTTCACCAGCCCCGAAGCTTTCCAGGTACTTATTTGCAAAGAGTCGGGTTCTACAGAACCTCTGTAAATAGGAGCAATGGGTCCAGTCCCCTCAGTCGTTTCACTGAAGGATGATGAAGCTGTACCAGGGGTGATCGAGCCATTGTTACCTGGGAAATGTCACTGCAGAGGATAGCAGTGGAGTCCGGATCAGCTACCACGGAGGTAAGAACTTCAGAGATCTCCAAGGACACGTGTTTTGCTGGATCTGTGCAAAGGGGGTGGGGTGGGACAAGGGGGATGTGAGCAACGCCATTATCAAGGTCATGGCTGTGCACGCAGTGTTCTCTCTGTTCTGTCCCCTCATGGCTGCTGGTCAGAACCCTGCTGCTCATCCTTCAGGCTCAGCACCAACCTGCTCCCTCCTGTCCCCCTAGTTACCTTCCACAGCCCCCATCACCCGCGGCGCTGGCTCCCACCCACCCCACGCCGGCTCTCTGCTGTCTCACCATCTGCAGCGGCTGCTGCGGTCCACAGGTGGCTCCTAGAAGGCAGACACCACATCACACTCATCGCGTGTCCCCTGACTTCTCCCCACACACCCCTGACCACCCCAGATGGTGCTGAGCCCGAAGTAGATGGTCAGTACATGTTTGCGGAAGGGAAGAAAACGCCTGAGTGTAGACGTGTGGGAAACATACAAGAGTGCTGTGTTGAAGGAATTTCCATACAGAAGGTTCCCAGGCCAGGGCGTCCTGTGCAAAGAGCCTCATTCCGAAGTTGTGAGTCCTAGGTCGACTGATTCCATTAGGCATGGGTCTTCGAGCGCCTGCTCAGCTTGAGGACCAGGAGTGCTGGTTCTCCAGCGCTGGGTGAACACCACCAACCTGATGGCTGAAAGCCAGGGCCCAGGGCCAGGTGAGGCTGGGGGCCCTCGGGCACAGGTGTAAAGCGACTCTCTCTCACTCTCAAGGTGTAGCAGGTACCAGTGTGCCCGAGAGTGCATGCGTTCTTGCCTCGTCTAGTTCCCACCGTGCTCGGGACAACCGCATTTCAACATCCCAGGTGGTGCTGCAGGTTAGAAGACTCAGCTGGGTGCTTCTCCCAGTTTCACCTGTGATCGCGTGACGTTGCTGCACAGTGGCAGCTCGGGCTGTGTCCTCCGGGGGTCCTACAGAAATGCTGGGACTGCCGGGCCTCTGTCCTGCCCCATGGTCTCTCCAGAAGGAAGAGTCCGTCGCACATGGCAGTTCAGGGGCCTGCCAGTCTCCTTAGAGGCCAAGCCTGGAGCTGACACAGGCTCAGTTCCGCATCCTTTTGGTCAGTTCCGTCTCGGGGCCAGCCTGGAGCGGAGGGGTGGGCCGCTCACCCCACCTCTCACTAGAGAGTGCAGTAAGGAGCTTGTGGCCGCTTTCACCTGCCGTGGTGACTGACAGAATAAACTGGTCCCTGATTCCAAGAGGGATTATGGCAACGGGACGGTTGGCTGCCCTGGACCAGAATCCAGGCGTTGCCACTTTCTCTGAGTCTCATTTTTGTCATTTATAGACAAAATGACAAAATCTTGTCATTTTGGAGATGCTAATACCTGCCCAGCAAAGCCCTCTCCGGCGCCTGCTCTGCGCCAGTCGCTATGGCCGATGATGCCGCTCCTAGTGAAGTTGCATTCTAACCAGAGAAACAGATTGTTTGAAGGGGAAACACAAAAATAATGATGAACAGGAGGAAGTTTATGAAGGGAAAGAAGAGAGCCCTGAAACAAAGGACAGATTGAGGAGTAGGGATGGGGGTCATCCAGGACACCGGCATTAGGGACCTGAGCCCTGAGGAGGGAGCCGAGCGCCAGGTGACACGGGCCTGGGGACACGGGCCAGGGAGGAGGGGCAGTCGCAAGGTTTGGAACTGACCGCCCGGAGAAGGCGTTGTGGAGGGAACGCCTTTGCCCATTGGCTTACCGCTAGCCCTGAAAAGTTATAAGAGACAAAACGCTGCACCGTTAATTCGCAAGGACATGACGAGCACAGGATGCCTAGCAGGGGCAGCTCTGGGCCTGACGGGTGTCTGGGATTGGCCGTTTTTACTGCAGGCTTGGATAGTGGAGCAGAAATAATCCCCCTAAGGTTTTTAAGAGTAACAAGGCTGAAGTTCTGCTCTGCCCAAAGCCCTGCTCTCCCGGGAATGTTCACTCCCGTGTGTCAGTGCCACAGGGACAAGAGCGGTGGGAGCGACACTACAAAACCAGCACCCCTTTGCCGTCGTGCCCCCCCTTCTCGTGGGGCAGTTCCCGTCCGCGGGACCAGCTCCTATGTCACCATCTTCTCCTCTACCACTCACTTCCCCACGTCCATCCGGTGCCAACCACTGTGATCCCAGCTTCCTCTCCCTTCCCCCACCCCCGCGGCCTTTCGGCCACGCTGGATGCTTCCCTACCCACATGACACCCCATCCAGTCAGGCCTGGTGACCTCTTACAGTCTCCACGCACCTCCGCCCACCGCTGCACCCTTGCCCACCGCTGCGCTCTGGACGGGTGCTGCCAGCCGCCGGGGCACCGCTCTCTGACCACAGTCGCCATGCTGCCTCCCGGCCCCCGTCTTACCTCTTAGGTTCTTCCAGAGTCAGGAACTGTGGGGGCCACTTGAGCTTTCACTACGCGTATCCTTCTGGCTTCCCTTCCATTCCTGATCATTCTAGGCCTCGCGGCTTTGAGTACCACCTCAACGATACCTTCGTCCTTACTCTTACACAACACTTGCTGGCGAACAGCTTCTAAACAAGCCCGCAGGGCCCCCACTTCTAACCCCCATTCTCTCTTAAGCCCACTCTCACTGGGCCTCACCCCCACCCCGTTGCAGATGCTCCAGTCGGGGTTAGCAGGGCCCTCCGCCCCGTTAGGCACATCCTCGGTTCCCATCGTGTTTGGCCTGTTCTCATCACGTCCTCCTCGTCGACACGTCTTCTTTGTGTGGCCCGGAGGGTGCCATTCTCTCGTGCTTTCCCTCCCGGGTCGATAGCTTCTTCCTGGGCTCCTGCCAGTGTTTTTCCCAGCTTAGTTTGGCGTGCCTGGAACTCAGTGCCTTCTCTGTGCCTACACCCATGCTCTACATAACTTCACCCAGTGTCATGACTTACAATAAGACGTGTGTGCTGACGGTTCCCCAGATACATGTTTCCAGCCCAGGCGTATCTCCTAAGCTCAGCGTGTGTGTGGCCAATGGCCTGTTCCATGAACGTCTCAAACTCAGCATGTCCAAGCTGAACTTCTGATCTCCCCCCAAACTCCACACCATCCCCAGACTGCCCCAACTCAACTGGGACTAAGTCTCTTTTTACAAATTTCTAGTCGACTCCTTAGAGAAAACCTGAATTTCTCTTGACCCTCATATTCTGACTTCCAAATATATCCAGTAATGGTTATTGCTGAGACATTGCAATCAAATATACCCATGTGCAGATAATAAAGTGGAAAATTTTATATAAAGTCTACAGTTTACATCACGGAAGAATGTCCCAGAGCAGACAGGTTCTGGAAGGGCGTGAAGACTTGGAAGAAGGGTGAGTTTCCCACTTTTGTGGGTGTTATTCCAGGCGAGGTTTCCATGTTCAGCCGACAGGGCAGCTCCACGTCCAGTAGGAACCTGTTAGTCTTCACGGTCAGAAGAACTGGGAGAGGTCAAAGCCGCCATGTCTGAGAGCAAGTGAGGGAAGAATGGTTGGAAAGGAGAGAGGGAAGCCCCAAATTCTGGGTGTAAACTCAACCCAAATCTCTGGCTGTCCTCAAACCAGGCATGAAAAGGGCAAATTCCAGAGGCCCAGCTAAGGCTAAAATAACTAAACTGATATTTTAATAGCAGCCTGCAGACAGTTTACAACTGCAGTCTAACTAAATTAAATGCCATTTATAAAAAAAGCACTCTTCAAAGGAGTATAATGAAACCCAGTGTCTCCACCATATAGCATTCAGAACGCAATCCAAAATTACTCACCATACAAAGAAGCAGGGAAATGGGACCCATTGTTCAAGAGAAAAGACTATTTTAAAAAGACTAAATTTTTTTATTTTTGAAAGTATAACAAATCGGATCACATCGTACCTCCGTCAGTGTCATGGTCCCATTCACATGACAGATGGCAAACATTGCACCTAACCTCCAAATGGGTCACCTGTATCCACCTTTGCCCCGACTTTTTCAAACTCATTAGTTATTAGGGAAACATAGACTGAAACCGCAATGAATACTAACACATTTCTACCAGAATAGCTGAAATTGAAAAGGCTACAGTAAGGGCTCGGGAGGATTTGGAACGACAGGATCTTGCACACTGCCAAAGAAAACGTGATGTTTTAGGAACGGGGAGCCAGATGGCCTCTGTCACAACCTCTCAACTCTGCCATTGTAGCCCAAAGCAACCAGAGACACTAAGGAAATGGATGGGTGAGGCTGTGCTTCAATAAAATTTTACTTACGAACATTGATATTTGAATTTCCTATCATTTTCACCTTCCTTGAAATATTGTTTTTCTCCACCATTTAAAGTATAAAATCCATTCTTAGCTTGTGAGCCATATGACAGAAAACAGACACTGGGGACCAGCTAGGCCCTGCGGGCTGTGGTTTGCTGATCCCTGGTCCACACAATCAGCCGAGGAAACTGCCTACAACTGAGAGCAGGCGCAAACGGGAACTGCAATCGGGACATGGGGTCCGCTGCGTGGCTGCCTGCTTGCCCTACACCCGTTTCTCCCCACTCACCCTGCTAACACACCCCAATGTTCTTCGATCTAACCTGGCGATGTGCTTCAGGAGGACAGCCAAGAAGGTTAAATATTGCTTTAAACCATTCATGGTAAATCCATCATCCTCCAACTGATCAGTTACAAGTGGGCATACGATGACATTCTGGCCTGGGAGATATTAGGGGAAACTCTTAGAAAGCTCCAGAGCCAGACCTCCTGTGCTGATAAAAGGAAACACACCAGGAAAGATGGCTGCTCCTCTGCCCACCACGCCATTGTGCCTGTTCGAGGAGGCGGGTGCTGGGCGCCCGTGCCTGGCATCCAGGGAACCAGCCTGTGGACGACGGGTAACGTGAGGGTAAGACGGAGTGGAAAAGTGGAAGTATCCGATGATATCTGCTTAATTAACCCAGCTCGACCCAGCCTGCCTCCAGAATTCTCAGTGCGTGAGATAATACATATTCTTTTGTTTAAGTCACTCCTAGTTGGGTTTCCTGTCATTTCTAACCAACAGCCTTCAATTGGTGTCAGTAATGAAATAAGCCGCACAGTACTTGTGAACTATGCCCTAGACTAGGTCACCGCAGAAGTGCCCCAGAGGTGACAGCACCAGGGCTGCCATGGCGGACAGGGCGAGCTCTGGGCCTCTGTCACCTAGAAAGGCAACATCCGAGAGCCAACTGGCCAAGCCCACGAAGGCAGAGTATCACTGGCAAGATCGGTGGACTCAGTTGAGAGATCCAGAAACACCCGCGCAGCAAGCGTGTCATTACAAACACAGGCCCGGGCAGAGCACGTGCAGCAGCTGCCGGAGCCCTGGGGAGACGGTCTGGCTGAGTCGTGGAGACTGCTTGGGACTTGGGACCGTTTCCATCCAGCAGGCACCTAGAAGAGCAACAGGCTCCTCTGTACCCTCTCCCACGAGCACCTGGCTGGCACTCACCACCTCACAGGAGCCACGCATTCTTAGATGCCCCAGAGCTGGACTCAGGTGGCAAGGGCCAGCCCAAGGCCACTGCTCGGGGCCATTTGGGATCCAGTGTGTGTACAGACGTGTGGATCAACCTCAAAGCCATCAAGGATCTTCTAGTGACAACTGAGGCCACTAGAAGCATTTTCTTAGAGAAAAGAGCTTTGATTTTTTAGCAATGACCTTGAGGACTCACCAGGAGGCAGGACTCATCCATGACCACGAAGTCAGTGTGTGTTTGGGCACCAGCTAGTGCAGTGATTTCAGCCTTAGGGGCACATTCAAGTCACATGGGAATTGTATTTAATTTATCTAGAGCGGGGCCTAGGCAGAGCTCAACAGGTGATGGAGATATGTTTCACGAAAGAAAATCCCTTTGCCATGAAGTAGGTCATGGGAGCGAAGTGCATGGCCCAGGCACGCTGAGGCCAGGTGTCCTGTGGGGCAGCGTCCTTCAGAATTCCTGCAGTCATTTGGATGGGAGCGGCGATCAAGCCCCAGGGCTCTTTGATTTTAAACTCTGTGGACTAAACAAGTACGGCACACTTCTCCCCGGCATCCCCCTCAAACTATCTTTGTTGTTGTTTCTGTCAGTGATATTTTATTTGGATTTGGAAATAGCCCAAGAAAGTCGGGCCGAGCTGAAAAACAGAAGCAGTCCCATCTTAGGGACAAGCTGTTTTCCAATGTTGCATTTGCACGTCGGTTATTTGTAGTCTCAAGGGGTCAGCTCGCGGAAGACTGCTCTCTTGATTTTGTTTGTGTTGCTTACCTCTTCCCACGGGCCAGGCCTCCCACCTTTCCTTTGACCTCGTTCTGTACCATCTAGTCCACGCGGGGGGTGCGCTGGTGCCAGCTCAGGCCAGCTCACAGGAGCAAAGCGTGTGTGTCTCCTCACACCTATGCGTCCCGTGACCGGACACGAGGACCCTGAGACTGGCACGGTGCAATGTGGACACCGCAGAAACCAGCAAGCACTGCAGGTCAGGGCTCTGTCCCGGAGACCCAGCAGTTCAGCCCACCACCGAGCTCCCATCTGCAAGAAAAGAGGATGCTCGCCACATGTGGTATAGGCTCGGCTGTGTGGCTCTATGGTCCCTCTCTGCTGTCACCCTTCTAATTGTGAACAACAAAGAGAGGTGTAAGTTGATGACAAAGAGTGAGAGGCTGACCATCAGCCAGAGTCATGCATGGGACACTCAGCCCCATCCCTTGTGCCAGCCACAGCTGTGCCAGCCAGTGCCAGGTGCTCTAGCCGACTTCCTGCAGGCAACACCTGCCCAAGTCTTGCCGCCTGCTTCCCTGTTGGTGCTGAGGCATGGCGTCCTGTAGGGTCTTCCCACTCCCACACCCGGGCCACCTGGAAGTGTGCGGGTGTTGATGTTTCGTGGGGTAAATAAACCTTTGGCTAGTGGGAGAAGGGACCATTGGACCGCTTACATGATGATCCCATGAGACTGGTGATCCACTGTCCCTTTTTTAAAATGATTTTTTAAAATCCTCACCCAAGGATATGCTTATTGACCTTAGAGAGAGAGAGAGGCAGAGAGAAAGACAGACAGACAATGATATGAGAAACATCAATCAGTTGTCTCTGGTATGTGCCCTGACCAGGGATCAAAGCTGCAGCTTAGGCATGTGCCCTAAGGAAGTCAAACCTGTGACTTTTTGGTGCGGGGGACGATGCTCCAACCAACTGAACCACCTGGCCAAGGCGATCCATTGTACTTACCGGCCAGCACTTCCTCGTACTGATGCTCCTCCTCAGGGTCACTGCCCTGTACCTATTGCACCTCCTAGTAAAGTGGTAGCTCATTGGCCCGGGCCTCTCCTTAACCCAGACCAGGACAAAAAGCCATCGAGGAGAGAGGACAGATGGCAGGGTGGGAACTGCTGAGGCCCAGCTGCGAGAGCTGCCACAGGGAGCTCAATTCGAGAGGGACAGGGAGGGCTGTCCACCCCCGAGGACCCCAGATGCCCAAGAACAAGAAACACTGTGTGATGGAAGGAGGAACAGAAAAATAGGCACCAAAAAAAGAAAATTTAGTGCAGTACACAGCTTGGACTACAGGTCAGTACCCTGCTCCAGGCGACTCTGGGGATAAATACATGGTCCAACGAGAGGAGGGAGAATGAACCCGTGCTAGTCAGAGGCATGCAAGAAAGCAGCCAGCGGGGACTCCTCCACAGGTCAGCTTGTGGGGAGCATCTAGAACCGAAAAAGGAGTGAGAGAACAGCACAGAACCTGACTGGATCCTCGTTCTCAAAAGGCGAAACCGTGGACATGCATCCCGGCAACATCGGAACAAGCGGGAGAACTCACAGCGGAATGGGCAGTAGATGACGTAGTGAAATGTGTGTTAATTCTCGTAGGCGTGACAACAGTACTGTGGTGACCTGGGGGGCGTCCTTACTCTTAGTCACTCACCTTCCAACAGCTCGGGAAGCACGGCTGTGCATGAACACAGGTGCACACGCAGGCACAGCCCTGAGAGAGGGCGAGCACACACATCAACGCGTCACCGGTAGCTGAGCCTGGGAGAAAGAACGGCCAGGTGTTTATCGCACTGTTATTTCCATTGTACATGTTTTTTAAAAATGTATAACACGGCGTGGGGTGGGTGGCCACCGATCTAACAATAGATCGGTGGCCTTAAGATTCTGTGGGAAATGTTTTCTTGTAAAAGTATCTACATACACACACACACACACACACACTCACTTATATAATTTCACATAAATGTACAAATATACTCATATCGTCAATGCTTTTTACGTCTTTGTTTTCTTTTCTCACTTGACTCACTGCTCCTTCCCCCTCACATCACCCTCCAGGACCCTCCAGAACCCTCCAGAACCCTATGCCAGTCCTCAGGAATGAAGCCTTTGTCAATCCTCATGCCCGTGGACTCACATGCAAGCATAAGTATGCACACCGGTGTACACATGTAAATATTTACACGTGACCTGTTTTACACACATCGTATTATTTTAACTTTGAACACTCACGTCGTTACCTAAATTTGCAATTTCATTACCACTGGTAACTTTGAGGCTTTTTCCCAGCATCTGCTGGCCTTTCTGATTTGCACTTGAACTCCATATTCACGTTTTTTACCCATTTTTCTACTGGGGCGCTTCTGTCAGCTTTTTATTGTCCATCTGTAAGAGCTCCTGGTATGTAACAGATAGGAATCACCTTTGTCATCTCTATCAAATATTTTTTCAAATCTATTGTTTATTGACTGTTTCTAATGTCATTTACCATATGAAGGCTTTTAATTTTGATGTATTCAAATATGTCTATCTTTTCTTTTAAAGCCTTTGAATCATCAGCCACACCACAAAGGTCTCCCACTCCTAAATTATACATGGAGTTTGCTAGGTTTTGCTGCTTGTATTTAGTTCTATCATAAACCTGTAATTTCTTACTGAATAGGATATGAGCTAAGAGTTCACTGTTATTTCCTGCAGATGTATGGTGCGGCATACCAGCAAAATATAGTAACTGATCTCTCCTTTCCCCGCCGAAGCAAACCGTCACTTTCATCATTTATTAAATCCTCTCCTTGCTCTAACTTCAGATTCACTATCTTGTTGCACTAACCTATTTGTCTCTCCTGACACAAATACCATATTGATTTTATTGCAGACTACATTACCTTTTATTTTATGATCTGATACCAGATAAAACAAATTTCCCCTCATGAAGCTTCTCTCTCATATATACTTGACTACTCGCTACCATTTATTCTTTCAAAGAATAGTGAAGATTTTTTCAATATAAACAATTTAAAGATTCTATCACTCTAAAATTCCATGACATTTCTTATAGAAATAGAAGAAAAAAAACCCTAAAATTATATGGAGCCTCCAAGACCCTGAATGGCCGGTGCGTTTCTGAAAAAGAAGAACAAAGCGGCAGGCATCACACTTCCTGATTTCAAACCACATGCCATTGTCATCAGGGCAACGTGGTCCTGGCATAAAAACAATGGACAGTGACAATGGTCCTCTCGCCCTTCAGCCCTACAGTTACACAGACCAGCGGAACAGAGTTGGGCACCCAGAAACAAGCCCTCACGTACATGATCAACTAAGATTTAACAAGGAAGCCAAGAACCGTCGGTGGGGAAAAGACCGTCTCCTCCATCAGCAGTGTTGGGGTGGGCTGGACATTCACGTTCAGAATGAAACCCAACCCCTACCTTACACCACTCACAAAAATCAACTCAAAACAGATTAGAGGCTTCACTTTAAGACCATAAAGCTCCTAGAAGAAACCATGGGGAAAGAACTTGACATTGGTCTTGGCCGTGACTTTGTGGGCACGATGCCAAAAGGATAAGCAGTAAAAGCAAAGCCAATACATGGGAACTCTCTGTATTGTCTTCATAATGTCTCTGTAAACCGGAAACTATTCTAAAACGGAAAGGTTACTTCTTTTCACTCTAGGGCAGGGGAAGGGTACAAAGGGATAAGAAAGGCATTGCTCAAATGTAAAGAAAAATTAAATTTGGCATGGCTGGGAGGAGCTGATGGAATGCAAACTTGGAGAATCCATGTGAACGTCCCCTTTTGAGTGATGCAGGAAAAGCCACATTGGATGTTTAGAGCAGGAAATACAGTCGTGGGACAAGGCCAGGTTCTTCTGTGGAAAAGATTTGCAATAACCGTGTTAATGGAAGGGCTGTTTATTGATTTCTGTCCCTTAGTTTATTTATAGATAAGCAGACTAAAATGTCAGAATTCTTGGCAAAACAAAAGTAAATATACAACTCGGAGAAGGTGGGAATTGGGGCGGGGCTTGGGCAGAGATAGACGCGAGCAGTCCCAACTTCGTAGTGTCCCCGCAGGATGGAGAGGGAAACGGAGAATTATGTCATTCATATTTGAACAGCTTTCTCGAGGTGTAATTTACATACCATAAAACACACTCCCGCCCCAGAACAGCCTTCCTGCCCATTTGCAGTTGCTCTCAGTTCCCACCCTCTGCTCCTGGCAACCACCAATATTTCCGTCTCTGTGGATTTGCCCTTTCTGGACATTTTGCATACGTGGAATCATTTAATGTGTGGGTTTTGTGTGTCTGGCTTCTCTCACCTGGCAGAACCTCTTTAAGGCACATTCACGCCGCAGCACGTGTCAGTACTTCGTTCCCTTTTATTGGTGAATAACATTTTGGGATGGACCCAGCACGTTTTATTCACCCATTCATGAGTTGAAACACATTTGGGCTGTTTCCTCCTTTCAGTGGCTATGAACGACGCTGCTACGAACACTCTCGTGCAAGTCTCCACGTGGACGTGCGTGCTCGCTTCTCTTGGGTAGATACCTAGGAGTGAATTCCTGGAACTCATGATAAATTTATGGTTAACTTTTTAAGCAACTGCCAGACTATAGATAATTAAGTCAGTGTGTGTGTGTGTAGAGACAGAGAGAGAAACTATTTTTAGAAAACTAAAACTAATGACATAATTATATGTGGTGAGGGGAGTATAAAGTTAATAAGTAATGATTGATGGTTGAAGTGATGGTCTCCAAGGAACAGGATTGAGGAGGGGCGGGTAGGGCAAGGGGCCCGTCACAAATCCCTCTGCACAATTTTGTGTTCTAACCATGTGTCTGTGTGGCTTTGATTTGAAAAATGTTTAAGTAGAAGATAAACGGGTAAGGGGCACACACAGCAGGAGAGGGCCACGGGAACGGAACAGGAACGAGAGGATGGGCTGCGGAGCCCGTGGCAGAGAGGAGGAGCAGGGGGCAAGTCTCGTGGTCTTTAGGGAGAACATTCAAGTACGACTGGAGACGGCTGAGTGTCGATTCACACCAGTTACGGCAGAATCGCACAAAGTCGTCACTGCTCACAGTCAACAGGTGATGTTGGCACTGGGAAGACTCAACTTCCCGATGGCCTGCATTCATTAGGGTTCTCCAGAATGCGACAACTTCTCTGTCTGCTGTGGTGTCACCTGGAATGACAGGCTTTGCCACAGACTTCCTTTGCTTTGTACTTAATCATTGTATCACTTAGCATGTTTTCAACCCCCGCACGTATATGCAGGTAAAAGTGGCTGAGATGCGGGGTTTACTGCCTCACATCCCCAGGGCAGGTCCACGGGCCCCACAGCATCCGGGTTCTGGGCCACTACCTGGCGACTCTCTTAACCTTCCCCAAGGGCCTTAAGACGCATCCAGGTTTTCGTCTTCGCATGGAAACACTGGAAATCCAGAAGAGAAAGGTGAGGCGCTCTCCTCACCCGTCTCTCTCCCTCTCCCTCTCCCAGATTAAGAGGAAGGTCTTTCCCAGAAGCCCTCCGTAGACATCCCTTTATCCCTCCCTCATGGGCTGGGATTGGGTCACGTGTCGGTGCCTGAGCTGCTGAGCATCAGCTGGGATCCATGATGAGGAGATACATTAGTTGGCCAGGGCAGCCATAACAAAATGTCACAGTCTGGGGGCCATAAGCAACAGAAACTGATTCCTCTCAGTTGCAGGCGCTGGAAGTCTGAGATCAAGGTGTCGGCAGTGTTGGTTTCTGATTGAGAGCACTCTCCCTGGCTTGCAGATGGCACCTCCTCGCCGCGTCGTCACCTGGCCTTCGCTCCTTGCATGTCTGCTCCTGGTGTCTCCTCCTCCTCTTAGAAGGGTACCAGTCCTATCAGATTAGGACCCCACCCTTCTGACCTCCTCTGACCTTCATTATCTGATCTCAAAAACCCTATTTCAAAATAACAGTCCCATTGCAGAGTTAGGGCTTCAACACAGGAATTTGGTGGGGACACAGCTCAGTTCATAACCACAGACCATCAGGAGCAGCTGCCCACAGTCACCAGATTGTAGGGGATGACTCTGGCTACTGTTCCTCTCTGAAATATCCAGTCTGTATGGACACACACCTGTGCTTTGATTTTCATTCTGTAACAATACTGATCTTGGGACAACAGAGTCCCTGGCGGGCCAAGGACAAGTGGTGCCCGTGGCTCCCGCCTGCCAGAGCTGCAAACTCTCCCGCTGCCTTCTCTCTCCCAAGGAACACCCACCGCCTATCACTTAATATTGCCTACAAGGGTCTTGACTTTTAAGCAATGCGACATTCAGTGTGTATTTAAATGCCATCCATTACCATCAAATGGTGACATTTACTTCATTTGTAATTCAGAAAAAGAAAACACATCTCAGAATACAGCAGAGAGACACTCATATCAAAGATAATGGACTAAAACAATTGGCATCCCTTGTATTTCAAGTTTGGAGAACGGAGCTAATAAAAGATTAAAGCAAAGGCCCAGGAGCCACGGGAACACGTCTGAGCAATCACTTGTCACTTGAGGTTCGCACAGAAGTTATTTTAACAAGACAGTACTTGCAGAATTTCCACCGTAAATCTTTTATGAAGTCCAAGAATTTCAGTCAAGACATTTCGCATGCGGGATCGTCAGAAATAATGCTCCTTCAGAGCTTCCTTTAAAACCCGGGGGCAAGAGAAGCTGAGTGCTGAACCGAATGACCTTCACATAAACCTAATATTATTATTGATTTTCCTCTACTCAAAGAGGCGAAATATATTTTTTGGAAGCGAGCATTAAGTAAGGAGCCTGTTTAGATAAGGCCGGACAAAGCCAGTGAATCTTGCTTTTGCTCTCCCGTTTGCTTGGAGCGGCGGCCCCTGGTCAGGTGCAATAGGCCCCAGACACATTTGATGGCCCTGTGCCACCCCTGGGCACGATGACGAAAGACAGGCTCGGCACAGGCTGGAACGTCCTGGGTCATTGCAGCCACCTCCGCGGGCCGCGCTGACCTTCCTGATTAGACAGGCTGTCTTCTTCTTAGACGTTTCGGGGAAGATGCCCTCCCTCTCGGCGGCCCTGCTGGGGCCTCTGCGGCAGCGCTTCGTCCGCCTGACATCCCAGGAACTGGTTCCGTCCACTGCAGACGGCTAGAAGTTTTTTCTCTCTTGCACACGTGTTCCAGCACCATGTGTGGAGAAGACTATCTTTTCTCCGTTGCATTGCCTCTGCTCCTCGGCTAGAGGTCCGCGGACTCTATTTCTCCCTCTGCTCTGCTCCATCGATTGTCTGTCTGCATTTTCACCAGAACCACACTGTCTCGATGACTTCAGCTTCAGAGGGAGTCTTGAAGTCGGATAACATCACCCCTCTGACCTTGGCCTTCCCCTTCGGTGTGGTGTTGGCCGTTGTGGGTCTTTGGCCTCTAAGTGACCGTCAGAGTCAGTGTGTCGCTGCCCACAGAATCCCTTGCTGCGATTTTGACGTTCGTTGCCAGTGGAAAGCCTCTCTGCCCCAATGGTGGTAGTTCCTTTCACTTGCATCCTTTTCCACATCAAAAAACAAAACACTGTTTAAGATAGTGCGAGACTCTCTTTCTTACTGAAGTGTGAAGGGTTACTGGCCTTCTGGCCTTGATTTGGCCTGACAACCTCTCCTGAGGCCACGGTGCACTTCACTCTGACAGGGCTGGGCTCACGCTTTGTTACTGGCCGACAGCTAGCATCTTCCTACACATTAAGATCACGCTCCTGGACTGTGAGACTAATTAAAATAAAAATCCATCCGTTTAGACAACGGGGATGCTCGAAGTGGAGCAGAAACAAATACTTCGAAGAAATCACATGTGCCGTGTGCACTTGATAAAAGTACCTTCCAGGCCTTCAGTTTAAGAGAAGTACCACTACACAGGTAGTTACTGTTCTGACGCGTGCCGGTTTCCCTAGGTCTCCCCAAACCCCGTGGAATGGATAGCTGAAACAAACGGCATAGTAGGCAAGGCGCTCACAGAGGGGGAAGATGCAGAAAATAAGCTAACGGTGACGGGTGTGAGAAGGCTGGGCTGCCTCTGTACAGTGATGCATCTGCAGTTTCTGCCAATTCACAGGAATGGGGCCAGGTCAGCCCGTGGGACTGAACTGGTATTGCCCCCAGTTAAGATCGGACTACACCACATGTAATGGACACGGTGGGGGGCTTTTTCATTACAGTCCTAAAAAACATGTCACTAATATTTCCTAAAGGTAAAATTTAAGTAAATATTTGATGGACCACTGGTGATGCTGGCTTGAAAACCGCTGTCCTGGTCTTTAAATAGCTTTATACGATTCGAAGAAATCTGTAGTCATCCCCCTGGAAGCCCACCCAAAGCCCCTTGCCTGACCTGGAAACCCCTCTCGGTGGCAAGGCAGATGGCAGATGCCACTCTCCGTGACCAGTGGGGATCATGCCCGCCCTCGGACAGAGGGCAGATCCGCCTTTCCCCGCGGTGTAGTGAGGAAATTTATAACGCTTCATAATGCATGCAGCAGCGATCAATACAGATTACAGCTGCACCCTCGGTGGGTCTTGAAATATTTATGCCCCTGCTTTACTTAAGTTACTCACTGAATTATAGTGTATGCAATCCTTACGCATTCAACAAAACGTTGATTAAATATCCACTACTCTGTTTAGTGTTCCGTATTAGGAAATCGCATTATTTGAGACAGCAAACAGGAAGTGTGCGAACCAGCCCCAGCAGAGGCAGGGCGTGCCTCCAGGGTCCCAGCTCTGACCCACTTCTCAGTGCCCACGCGTGTGCTGGGGGGCACAGGGCGGGAGGTAGAAAAGGAAATGAAAGTGGGCTGCTTCGACCCGCTGGGTGCCATGTGTCACTTTCACCCCAGTCTTCCGAGGAGGGGATTTAACTCAGGAGGAGCAGAGGTTTTGAGGGGTGAATCGCTTCTGCAAGATGACACCCAGCTCTTATGAGGGGACCCGGAGTGGGGGTCAGGGGGATCCAGGATTCCAACCCAGGCCTCCCTCGCACCTGAGTCCTCCCCTTGGGCCTTCCAGGTGGCCACCAGCTGGGAGACGGGAACGGAGCCAGAGCTTCCTGGGACAGCTCGTTTGATGTCAGGTGTTTCTAGGTAGTTTTAAGGGGATTTAAGCCTGAATATGCCTAAGGAGCTTTGGTTTGTGGGCAGGAGCCATAGATTTCTCTCACGCTGGGTTTAGTACTTGAGGCTGGTGTTTTTGCTGAGAAATACGCGTGGACGGGCCTTTCAATTTCTTTTTCATTCCTGGAGATATTATTTAGAATATTTCTTTGATGGCTGGCGATGCAGAAATCAGTTTTAATATCAATAATGTACCATTTGGAAAACATTCAATTTCTGGGCCCACCAAAAAAACATCCCTCCGTGTCAGGACTTATTGAGTCCAATCCGAGCAGGCCGCGGCAGAGTGGAGTTCCTTAAGCAGAAGAGTAAACAGATGGTCTTTGGGAAGTGCTCGCGTTCTTAAGCACTGAATTAGTTCTGGGCAGAATGGAGTTGTGTATGCCAAGGCTCGTTGGCCAGCAGTGCGGTGACAGGGAGACATCAAAACTATTGTGACATTCTTCAAACCCATGGACTTCGTGAGGGTCTCAGAGATCTGGTAGAAATGGTGACAGGCTGCCAGGTGCCCCTCCGTTGGATAATTTAGGGAAAGAGCGCGTGATTGGCAGAGAGGAAAGGGATGGTCCAAAGGAGTGGAGAGCAGTCGCTGCCCAGTCGCTCAGGGCCACCCCCTCCGTGGGCCAGAAAGCAAGAAAGCTGGGACAGCCAGCCAGGGGCCTCCCCCGCAGTGGTGAAGGAGAGACGAGCCCCCCGCCCCCCGCCCCGGCCCAGGGCTGGTAGAAAGGCTCTGCTTGTTTCTTCCTTCAAGGCACCCCCTCTAAATTAACCTTTTCCCCTCTGGCTCCTCCCCTCTCCTCTTTGTGGGGTCTTTCCCCTCGTCTTCAAGGATTCTCTCAACCCACCATCTGCACCTGGACATTCTCACCTGACTCTGTGACCCCGTGCGGTCCCACCTCCAGCCTCCTGTCCCTGTGCGGAGGTTGCTTCCCTTTCCTCTCCATGCATCCTCCCCAGCAGCACCCATGACCTGGCTCCCCTCCCCAGCCCTTCGCTAGCGCCACTTCCCCAAAGGCACTGCCGCTCCTATAAGCAGCCCGGAGCCTGGCATGGCCAGGGGCTCGGGGAAGACGTGTCAGAAAGCTGAACCAAGTGACCCCGCTTCTACAGCTTCTCCTCCTCCAACTGCCCTGCCATGCGGAGCCCTGGGGAAATGCGCTCCGCACCCCTGCCTCCCTCCCTCCCAGCTCCCATGTCTGAACCCCGGGCCTCCTCTGCCTCTGGCCACCCATGCCCGGCATTCTGGAACCCCTGTGACATCCACGTCCCTGGTCACTTTGCTCTTCGATGCTCTCTAGGCAGGAGCCACCATCCTCCCCAAGGCAGGTTTTTCAGACTCCGCCCCTTTTCCATTCCTTCGCTGTCATCTGGGGGAAGTGTGCATAACATAAATGGAAGCATTGTAAGGTACACTGTTCAGGGTTACCGAGCACATTCCCAGTGTTGCATCTTCAGAGTCCTCCGTCCAGCTCCCAAGCTTATCCATCTTCCCCAAAGGAGATTCCTTGCCCATGAAACAGTCATTCCCCGTTCTGCCCTCCCCCGTCCCCTGGCAACCGGAATCTCCTCTCCTCCACGGACTTACCAGTCCTGGGTACTTCATGCAAATGGAATCACACACTGCCCTGTGGTCTTTGTGTCCGGCCGCTTTCACTTGGCACGATGTTTTTGAGGCCCATGCGTGCGGTGGGAGGAGTCAATGTTTCCGTCCTTCCTATGGCTGAATGATGTCGAATCCTATGCATGCATTGCCTTTTCTTCACGAGGTCATCTGTGCGTGGACACCTGAACCGCTTCTACCTCTGACGGTTGTGACAGGGCTGCTGTGAACGAGGTATACAAGTCTTTGTTGGAAACCTACATTCACTTCTCTTGGGTACATACCTGGGAGTGAAACTGCAGGGCCACAGGGCCGTGCTGCGTCTAGCTTTTAGAGGAAGCCCTGAGTCCTCTTTTGCAGCCCTAACCGGTCACTTGGGTCTGCCTGAGGGAGGCAGTGGACATCTTTACTCCTGGTGGCTGTCCTGTTGTCACGTCCTGCCAACAAGCCCAGAGCTGGCCTTGCTCATGCTGCCCTAGCCCTGCATTCCCGGCTGGCGGCCCTTTGCAGGCGGTGGCTGCCCCTCCTGCAGCTTGCTGGGCAAAACCCCCTGTGGGGGCCAAGTCTTCATAAAACACTACTTCTGGGGTCATTGCAGATTTTTCTTCCATCCCACTCTCCAAATCCTAGCACTCGAGACCATCCATAAAGAGAACCTATTATAATCAGTCATTCACTCATTTCATTCATTCAGCCGCCATCTGTCAAGGCTGTGCCCTGTGCCAAGAGCTACCGAAGGCCAAGTTGCAGGAAACAGAGTCCCTCCCTCCCAGAGCTTGAATACAACAGTGACAGAAACCCAGAAGTGTCTACAGAGGCTGAGATGATCAAGGAAAGCATCCTGGGGGAGGTGACATTTGAGCTGTGCCTTAGCCACAGGGCACACTTCCCAGACACCCGAGAGAGGGGCCAGGGCGGGGCAGAGAAAGTTGTGTAGGCGCTGCAAGCTGTGAACCCTGAGTGGGTGCCGACCTTAGAAGGTTCCCTGGGTCCCTGTGGAGGTCAGAGAATAAGAGCCCGGGGTGAATGGAAGAGAAGTGGCGAGGTCCTTGGGGAGCAGTGGGGAGCCAGTGAAGGTGCTGAGGGGGAAGATGGTGTTGCCATGGCAATGCTTCAGGAGGGCTAATCAGCAGCAGCGTGGAGCACGCCCATGAGGCCAGGTCTGACGGGGGAGGCCTCTTAGTAGGCCAGCATTTCCCATTGTAGGTGCCTCACTAACTCAGTATGTTGGAAGTTTTTAAAATCGGAAATTTGACAAAATGGTAAGAAGGTGACAGGACAAGATTACTTCTTGTGCTAGCCTCTCTCCTTCCTGCACCCTTGAAATACATCACAGTAATAATTTTTTTAAAGAAACCAGAATATAACCCCCAAAAGGGTGGTTATGGAAGTCCAGGACACACTGCAAAGAGCGCGGTTTAGTTGAGTTATTTACAGCAATCTTCCCAGGGCCCCCGGGCTCCAGATGTGGGTGTGAACATCCACGTGGTGGATGCCGCAGGTAGCGGTTCCCCAGCAGACATGACCCCTGGAACCGTCATCCAGACGCTCTGCCGATCCGCCTGGACAGAGTTCCGCCTACTCAGGGCTGCACAAGCAGCTCCTGATATCTTGGGATATTGCGATTTTAAGTGCGTTCTTGGCCTCAAGGATGTTAGTGTGTGTGTGTGCATGCGCGTGTGTTGTCGGGGGTGGGGGCAGTAGCAAATAATGAAAATCCAGAGTCTATCAGGATCCAGCACAGACATGTGGCTTCACCGAGAGCAGGCTAGTGACTTGGCCCTCCTTCAAAGCCGTGCACGGCAACGTATCTGCTCCCCGTGAGGGGGCGGGAGTTCTTGTTCCATCAACAAGAATAGCCCAGCTTTCTGTGACGGCCGAAGTAAGCGACGTGATGCAGGTGCTGAGCTGATGCCGCAGCGTAGGCGGCACCGTCTTCCCTTCAGCAGACCTTCCAGACCCCAGGCTGCAGAGCCTTGGCCCCTCATGCGCACTGGGGGTGGAGGTGCCTGCACAGACTTGGCGACAGAGTCCGACTCGGGATGCGCGTGAGAGCTGTCGGCCAGGCCTCGCTGCCCGCGGGACACCTCTCATGTTGCTGTCCTGTGCATTTTCATTACCGTTTCGGCCTGTGTTTCACCAAACCGGCAAAGTACTGTGTGGGGGTGGGTCCTTTTAGACTGTGTGAGGTGTAGAAAGTGAAAGAAATCTCACTCACAGGGAACAGGACCCTGCCAGGCACTGGCTTGCTTTCAGGATGCTGATGTGCTGGGACCGCCAGGTCCAGGCGGCCGTCCCTGATGGGTCTGGAGCCTGAGGTCACTCTGTGCTTTGCTTGTGCCAGATGCATGGTCACTCAGTGGGTTGGCACTAGCCAGGAATTGTCCACTGCTCTGACTGTGTCTTTGGTGGGAACGGAAGCCAGGTACATTTCGGCTGCGGGGTGAGACACCCTGTGTGGTCCCTGCATCAGCCAGCGCCCGTCTGTGAAGGAAGTTAAAGATATTTTTCAGAAACCGGAAGTTGCCCCTATACCTAATCCCTCCTCCTTCCAACTTTTAGGTGGACACACAACCTGAGACTACAATGACTACACATTTCCCAGATGCCTTTGCAGCTAGCTGAGGCTATTTAACTCTAGCCAATGGGATGTGAGCAGAAGTAAGAGTCTATCTTAAAGGAAAGGGGCAGCCCCTCCCTTCCCTTTACCCCTTCTGCTGGTTACCATGAGGATATGGTGGTCAGTCATCTTGGAGCATGCAAACAGGCACCACGCCAGGACCATGGAGCCACGTGCCAGGGTGTGGCAAGGAGCTGGACCTGGCATGTCATGAAGCAGAACTGCACCCCCTCCCAGTTTCACATGAGTGAGAACCAGATTCCTGCCTTGGTTGAGCCACTGGCATTAGGTCTTTGTCACACACGAGTGAAACTATATCCTAATAATGCTGATCCCTCAGAAGCCGCCTGGTCGGTCCCCTTCATCAGTGCACGATGGAAGCATGGAGGAGGGTGTGAGTAACGCCCCCCCAACCCAGGGAATCAGGAAGGCTCCTCCGAGAAGATGACATGTGAACTGGGTCTCGGAGGACAAAGGGCTCAGATAACCCAAACAGTGAGAGGAAGATGTTGGGAGACACAGGAAGGAAAAGGGACAGTCCCCTCATCGGTTTTTCAGTAGTCCTGGGCACAAACACACAGTGCCCAGAGAGCGCAGGAAGGGGTGGGGGAGGAACTCGTGAGGAGCAGAAGAATGCGTGTTCAAGTTAATAAGGGCGGGCGTGGGATCAGTAGGGAGGTTTTGGCTGTACGAATCGAAACCCCTGCACAGAAGGAAGTCATGGCTGACAGGATGCCAAACTCAAGGCAGATAGGGTGCCGAGATGGTTGACCAGACAGCCCAATAATATCACCAAAATCTGGTGTCTTCCCACCGCTCTGTTGCTGTTATCTTTATCCTCAGCTTCATCCTCAAGCCGGCTCACTCCTGGTTATTGGGCAGCTGACTGCAACACTCAGAGCAACAGACGTCTTCGTTCACATTCAGAGGGAAGAAGAAATCCTGGCTCTCTTACAAGCGAGGAGGAACTTTCTCAGGAATTGCTGGAGAAAAACTCAAGTCTCATTGGTCTTTGCCTGGTCTTGCCCACCCTTAACCTGAGTCAGTTCCCGACACTGCTTGCTGCTGTGTGCCATGAGGGGGTTCAACCCTCCCACGCCCCTGACATTCAAGGATACAGGACAAAATTTTGAAATACTTCTGGCCAGATATCTCCAATTCTCTGAGGTAGGAGAGACCATCTGCAGCTCAGAATCAAGAAACAGAGGACCTTAAAGACTTACCCACCTTTTTCTCCCTTCTTCCATTTCAGCTGAAAATGTCAGCTGAGGAACGGGGGAAGGGGGGTGAGAACTGAGAATTAAATGAGTAAACAAGGAGCCCTCTCCTGGGGCCCCGGGAAGGGCAGGCATTCGCCCAAAGCTAATGTCGAAGGTTAAACACAGAAAAAAATAACACAGTGCACAATTATAGTTGTTCATTCTTCGGCTTAAAATGGGGAGTAAAGGTCACAAATCAAATTGTCGCATTAAGTGCAGGAGTCACCTGCATCCAGTCACCTCAGTCCTTTTGATAGCACATGACAGAGGTGTGCATGTCCCTATTAATTAGAGGGCAGGGCCCCCCAGAGGGTGGCTGTAGAGCTAACAGGTGAGGAGCATTGGGCCTTCAGGTTAATTGCCCCATTGAAGCCAGAGCCCTGGGGCCCTGAGACGAGGTGGCCACATGGCCAGGGCACCTGTCACATGGGGCAAAGTCTGCCCTGGTTTGAAGTGAAAGAAGAAAAGAGGAAAGTATGTACACTTCCGCCGGACTAAATGTGCTCCGAGCGAAGCGCTGTGTGCCCACTAGGGCTGTTGCTTCCCGCTTTCCTGGTGGGGAGGCCCCGTTTTCTGAAAGGATGGTGAGTGCAGAAAGTGAGGTCTGGGTTTTTTAATGTCCTGCTGACATAGAGAGAAAGTTGGCAACTCAAGGCCAGTGCCCAACGTTTTGTGCCGGTGATCATTCTAGACTGTGACATCCACACGTCTACAGCCACTCATCAGGTTTCCCCTTGGATGCAGGAGAGACTTCCTCTACCTCCCGCTCTCTACCCCGAGGGCAGGGACTCCAAACCTGCACCCTTGTCCCCCCACATCTAAATAGCCTTGGCGCACGGTATGAGTTTATCTGACCAAATCCCACATCCCCTTTACTCCCAGCTAACTCCATGCCTGGGGCCATTGATCCTGGCCCTTATCCTTCAGCCATTCTTCCATAGTCACCCCTTGCTCTTCTGAGAAGTCCACACATTTTATCAGCCCTATGGGAGTGAGAGCACCCACTGAGCTGCGCCCAGGGCAGGGACCCTGAGGCAGTGCTGCCCCCGGGGCCACTTTCCTGCTCTGGGTGACTGCACCTCCCCTGCACCTCACTGTTACCCCAGGTCCCTCTCTGCCTCATTCAGCTCAGCCTCCCACACACGCACTTCCCGGCACTCCACGGCAGCCCTGGCCCCACCGCGATCCTCAGCCCGCCCAGCGGCCCCCGCCATCCCGACTGTTGGGAGAATCCACCTCCAATTCTCTCCACAGTGCCTGCCTTTCACATGCTTAAGGCGTAGTACAGTCTCTCGGTTTTAAAAAAGAGCCCGAACAAGCCAAGAAAATGTGAGAGAGAATGTGCTGTGTGTTCCCAGCGAGTATCCAATTTACACCAAAGTGAGATGCACGTGTCTTCTGGCTTTCTGCTTCTTCACCTGTCACTTGTTACCTGTCAGTCAGCCACCACTCTGGGTGCCACTGTAAATCACACTGCTTCATTCATCTTCATCCCGCACAAGCCTGTCTGCGGAGCATGTCTACAAACTCAGGATAACGGGAGAGGAATTCTTCGGTGAATTTGATCAGCGTGGACGTCTACGGGAAGTGACTGAAAACAGAACCAGGATGTGACACTGATCTAGGCACTGGGACAGTGTCTTCTGGAACGGCCACCCAAGGGGATCGGATTTCCTGGAAAATGGCCAAGTGTCCCCAGCCTCTTGGTTGGCTTTGGTTTTAGACAAATCGACGCTCGGCAGGTATGTGAGATGCTATGAGAGAAGCATTAGAAAGCATCCAGAATGCTCTTTCCCGATGAAGCCCACGAAAACTGATGTAGGGAAGTTTGTATGAACCTCCATTAACGTCCTGGGCACTTTGTTCCGGCAGGTGCTAAACCTGTCCCCCGACTCTGGACCACTCCAGAAGAGACCTTGATTTCAATACAGCCTGGCAGCAAAAGAAATACCATTTTATTTGAAAAATGCCAAACCTGAGTTTTAGCCGTTGCCACAGTACCATGGTGAGCACGCACCTACTTCGCCTGTTTGCATCAATTTAGTCACATCGGTGCTCTCTCGCTCTCTCTCCTCTCTCTCCCTCCCTCCCTGTCATGTGTAAAGGGTTGTTGTTTTTTTTCACTGACCTAATTGAGAATAAGTTGCAGAAACGTGATGTGTCACCCTTAAATATTTCAGCATAGATTTCATAAGAACAAAGACATTCTCTCATGTAACCACAGTACAATGATCAAATTCGGGACATTTAACCTTGATGCAATGCTGCTATCACAGAGTCCATACCCAAGTTCCCAACTATCCTAAGAACGGCTCTTAGCACAACGTTTTCCTGACTCAGGATCCAACCCCCAGGCGCCTATTGCATTAACTGCCGTGGCGCTGGCCCCCGCTAAGCGGGACCGGAGCCCAGCCCTACAGCCTGCCTGCCTTCTGTACACTGGCAGCTGGGAAGAGAGCAGGCCCGTTGCTCTGCAGCGTGTCCCTCACTTGGACTCCGCTGGGTGAGTCATCAGATGCGGGCCATGTGCATCGGGCAGAACTGCAACACAAGGACAGCAGGTCCCGAGGATACACCTTAGTCCATCTCCTGTGGGTGATGTTGGCGCTGGTTACTTGGTGAAGACACTCACTGCCAAATTTCTCCACTGTCAGCATACTTTAAAAAAATGTTACAATTAGTAAATATTGTGCATGGGGAAATGCTTTGAGACCGCCATTCAGAGTGTTTGGTCAAAGGGTGGGAGGGGCAAGCAGAGAGTTAAATGGGCCACACACCCACCACCAAGGTCAGTCTGGAGGAGGAGACAGGTACACGAACACCGCACAGGATGAGCCCCCAGTCCTCCAGGAAGAAATCAGGAAGCGAACAAATTCATGAGCTTCCCCTTTTCAAAACCAAGCAAAATCAGTGCTAGGGTTGAGGTCCCAGCTCACTGCGGGCACCCATGAAGTAAACATCTAGTTCCAAATGTAATGACTGACAAAGACTCCCCCAGCAAGAAGTGGGGAGAGGCCATGGGCTAATCACCTGCAACTATAACCAACAAGTCACAGACGAAAAGGTGCTCGTGAGAACTGAACATAAAAAGACGCCCCGCTCGTCCCGGTCAGAGACACACAGGCCAACACAACGCGTTTCTAACCCGTCAAGAAGCCAAAACCTAAACTGTGGGCTCAGGGAAGCTGATGGGAGAGTGGACCGTTCCCTCTGTGGAAAGGAATCTGGCAGATGTACTAAACTTTAAAACACCAACACATTTTGACCTACGCCTCTATTTGAATCACCCCCTGAGATCAAGAAAGATGCCCCAAAAGCAAGTATAGGTGCAAGAATTCTAGTCCAAGCAACAAAAACTCAAGAACATCATCTCTTATTTTTCCTGAATGAAATGTAACTTGTCAGAGCCCCATGGATTGAGCTGGCAGGCGGTTCCATTTCCGTTGTTCTGAGAGTCCCGCCCCCTCTGAGAGTCACCGAGGGCCCCAGAGGTCTAGCATGAACCAGAACTTCGCTAGAAGGGCCGTGTGGTCTCCAGGCCGTGTTGGCCTCCATGGGGCTGCTCCTGGACCCAGGAAGGACAGCAGTTCCTCCCTGCGGTGCTTGGGCACAAGCGGTTGCACGCACCTCCCCAGGCACACCCACGTCCCCCCTCCACACCAAAGCTGCCAACAATTCTTCTTTGTGTGGGTGATGGGGACAGCTCCCGGAAGGTGGGCTGTGTCTTCAGTACCATCCAAGTTCAGGGTCTGGCAAATTGTAGATCCCCAGTGTTTGTGGAATGAATGAAGAAACAAAAGGATGTATGGATAGATGGATGAAGGATGGATGAGTGCGTGGCTGGGTGAGTGGATTGACAGGTGGGTGGGTGAGCAGCTGGATGTGAGGGATGAGCATTCATGTGGGTGGATATACGAATGATGGGCAGGTGAGCGGATGGGTAGACAGATGCATCAATAAGTAGATGTATGGGCAGGTAGATGGGTTGATGGATGGGTGGGTGGGTGGATGAGTGGATAGGTGGATAAGTGTATGAATGAGGAGATGGATGGGTGGGTGGATGGATGGAAAGACCACTAGAGGAAAAGTGTGATTTAAAAGAGAGTCTTCAGGGCACACTGTTTTTAAGAAGGCCAGAACAAGGACTTCCTTCTTTTCTCCAAGCCCTGAGCGTGAGCAGAGAGCCACCTGAAAGCTCCCTGGGCACCAGCCAGTCTGCTGTATCATCAAGGCCTCGCCTGTTCACTTCGGGGCTCCGCAGGGCTCTCAGCGTGCCAGGCCTGCTCCGAGCAGCTCAGCAGCCAGCTCAGCGGCCAGCTCAGCAGGCCCCTCTCCCAGAACGCGCCTCGCCCGGGACACGCCTCACGGGCTGCAAGCCGAGCCTTGGAGCAAAACAGTATTTGTTGGATGAACAAAGGAATCCATCAGGAAACATGTAAATAAATCACCCCTAATTCCACCGTCCAGGAGCAGAGTACTAGCTACCCATTTTTGGTATATTTTTTTCATTATTTTTAATTAGCACATGAGTATTCCAGTGCAAAATGGATCATGTTGCTCTACACCACTGCATAATCAGATTATTTTATAACAATGTAGTTGGAATAATTTCCATTGTACTCAATATTGTTCAAAAACATAATATGCCATTACACAAATGGACCATAATTTATTTAACCGGCCTCCTTTTGTTGTTCCAACTGTTTGTTATTATAAGCTCTGCCATGATGGACGACCTTACCACTTCTATTTTCGCAAACATCAGGACTATTTCCTTAGAAGAAATCCCTATTAGGACAATTGTGCCATCAAGGGACGTGCAGAATGAGAAGGCTTTTCTGGACTGTCGCCAGATTGTCCTGTGCAAAGATGGTGCGACTGCACACTCCTGCCGGCAGCGTGGGAGAACCCAGGCAGGTAGCACACGCACCTGCTCTGGTTTTTACACAAACGCAGAAGCAGGACGCAGCATGAGGCCTGCCTCTACTGTCGAAGCGTCAGAAGCCTGGCTGTGCTGGCTGGGCTTCCTGAGGAAAATTCCCATTTCTAAAAAGAAAGATGCGCCCAGTGCTCCGCACGCCGTCACAAAGGGCTGGTTCCTCACCGAGGACAACAGTGTGCTCCGCACGGTGCTGGGTGCTGAGCGTCTGAGACAGGAGCAGGAGCAAAGGAGGGAGCCCACGTCTGCCCTCAAATACGCCTGCGCCACAGCCCTGCGAAGGCAGAGCAAGGCTGGGAGGGGAGGCAGCTCCTGGGGGACCGCTGCCGCCCCCGGCAGCTTTCCTGAAGGTGGAACCGTCACGAACGCAGCCATTGTCTCGGCACAGAAAACGGAGGATGTGGAAGAAGTGGGGAGGGCACCCACGCACAGTTCCACCTCCCAGAACAGCTAGGGAGTGTCCCGTGCCACGCACGTCCTTCCGGGATTCTTTCCCTGTGTGTACACCATTTCTTCTACAGGGTTGTAGTAACAAAGGAATGCAGTGGTGTGGCCCGTTTTCTTTTTATTTACCATCTCATTACAAAAGATCTTACTACAAACTCCCAGTAAACCTACCTTTAACAAGTGTATAATATTCCTTCAAGTGGATGGAACACAGCGGAACCGTTTCCCAGCTGGACACATAAATTATATTCAGTGGGGTTTTTTTTTCCATTACAGTTGACGTACAATATTATGTGAGTTTCAGGTGTAAAACATAGTGATTAGACATTTGAAAAACTTAGGAAATGATTCCCCCCAATAAGTGTTGACCCCACTGGCATTGTACATAGTTATTACCGTATTACTGACTATATTCCCTGGTCTGCACTTGGCATCCCTGTGACTATTTTGTAACTGCCAATCTGTGCGTCTTAATCCCTTCATCTTTTCATCCAGCCTCGCCAGCCCCCCTCCCCTCTGGCAACCGTCCGTCTGTTCTCTGTATCTGTTTCTGTTTTGCTTGTTTATTTGGAGTTTTGAGGTTCTACATATTGGGGATCCAGCAGGAATAGGCCTGGGGAGGGGGCTGCCCGTGAGCTCGCCATGACTTACTCCTAGTGTCAAGGGCAAGTCGGAGCAGGACACCTCTGTGAAGTGAATGGACAACCGTGGTCTGCTGCAGCAGCACAGACCTCCAAGCACTCGGTCCAAGGATCCAAAGGCAGGAAGGGTTTACACGGAGGGCGTCACTGGGTTTACACGGAGGGCGGTCACTGGGTTTACACGGAGGGCGGTCACTGGGTTTACACGGAGGGCGGTCCGTAGCTGGACAGAGCGTCAGAGCCTGGCTGTGCACCACAGATGGTCTGCCATAGAAAGGAACGAAGTCCTGGCCCGCGCTACACCCTTGGGGAAACCGACAGCAGTGAGCCCCGTGAAAGAAGTCAGACAGAGAAGGGCAAACATTGGATGAATCCGCACACGTGAGTCACCTGCAGGAGTCAAGTTCATGGTCAGCGTGCAGGGTTCCCGGGGCTGCAGGAGGTGCAAATGGGGAGTTATTGCTTAGTGAGCACAGGATTTCTGTTCAGGGTGACGAAAAATTTGGAGACAGACAGCAATGATGGTAGCATGGCGCTGTGCACATACTAAATGCCACTGAATTGTGTGCTTGAAATGGTTAAAATGGCAAACGTTATGCTATATGTATTTTACCACAATTTTAATATTTTTTAATGCTGGAAAAATAAGGATCGTGAAAGAAGGCCTCTTGCTGGTGACAACCCTGGACTCTTGTCCCCTCCGCCACCACTTTGATGTGTTGCCTCCAGTCTGGGGCTCAGCTGGGGCCGGGGCCCCTTTGCTGTCAGCCCAGAGGGTCCCTTCACCTCGCTCCTTGTTGCCTCTCAGTTTCTTGTCTCCTGGTATTTTTTTTTTAAAGATTTTATTTATTTATTTTTAGAGAGAGGAGAAGGGAGGGAGAAAGAGCAATGTATGGTTGCCTCTCACATGGCCCCCACTGGGGACCTGGCCTGCAACCCAGGCATGTGCCCCGACTGGGAATCGAACCGGGACCCTCTGGTTCCCAGCCCGCGGTCTCCTGGTATTTTTTAACTTTGTGACTTTGGTAAAATATAAACTACAGCAGCTCCCTGGGAAATGGGTGTGTGGGATGTAAATTCTGCAGACTTTGCCAGTCTGAAAATAAGCTGATTTACTCTCAGACTTGACTAATACTCCAGCAGGGCAGAGTCCGGACTGGACAGCACTGTCCTTCCGTGTTTAGAAGGCGCCGCTCGCTGTCTCTTAGCTCCCAGGCTGCGTGCCGGCCGAGCGGCCCGAGCAGTCGGACACTCGTCCCCGTGCACGTGGCTTTTTCTCTTGTATTGGGCTTACTTCATTTCCTTTTTCTGTGACAGCTTATAGCTTATTGGTCCTCAGTGCCTTGAAGTCTCATGACGTGTTTCTATTTCGATTCATGGTAAATTCACAAGCCTGTTCAATCTAAAACCTATGTCCTTACGTTCTGGAAACTTTCTTGAATTAGTTCACTTTTCTTCTTTCTGTTTCCTCTCTTCCTGCTGTGTGAACTGGTCCTCCAATTTTCTAATATTTTTTAATTTTTATCCCTTGGTCTTTTGCCTTATTTTTGTGAAATTCCTCAACTTTATCTTCAAATTCTTATTTTGTTTTATTCAAGGAAGCTAAAGCAATCTTTTTTTTTTTACTGAATGTTTTCTAATAATTGATTTGTAGAAGTTCTTCCTATAATTCTGTCTTCGTTTGCAAGTTGCAAATTCCTAGTCCCACTCTGTGATGTACCTTTTTATTCTCTAGATGGTGTCTTTGAGCAGCAGAAATTCTCAATTTGAATGAATTCTAATAGTTCATCTTTTATTTTAAGTTAATGACTTTTGTGTCTTGTATAAGAAATCTTTGCTTTCCTTAAGGCCATGACAATATTCTGAGTTTTCTTCTGGAAGCTTTATTGACCTACCTTCTACATTTAGATCTGCGGTCCATCCCAACTGATCTGTGTGTGTGGTGTGAGGTAGGGGTCGGGGTTCCTGATTTTTTGCTTTGGCCTCTGCCTTTCGTGGTAGAGACTTTCTTTAGATGTCTGGTAACCCTTGGGTACCTTCACAGGCTTAAACACGAGGAACTAAAAATCTGTTTAGAAATTCTGAGTGTGCAGGGAAGGAAGGTCCACTACGAACTTGCCTATAAGTTTGTATGAAAACCTGCCCGTTAGTATCTTCAGTCTTTCCTCTGGGGCTGAACAAACTCCCTAAAGAAAACCCCTTCTCCAGCTCGGAAGCCCCCGCCTAGCTGTCAGTGTCCCGGCAGCCACCCTGCAGAGGCCCACCTAGTCCATCAGGGTTGATAAGCACCCCTTCCTGGCTGCGTCAGATGGCCCAGCGCAGAGGTGCTCGGTTTTGCCTTCTCCGGGGAATGACGTCCAAATGCGTATAAAAGGAGAGCGGTGCCGGAGGTCTCTCTGTACCCAGTCAACAGAGTGCGCGGGGGGGCGTCTAGGAATATGGCTGCTTCTGGAACAGTTCTGCCTCTCTGAGACTCACCTGGTGCCACCCACTCATGAGTATTTAGAGGATTCCACAGCGCACAGTGAGGTGGCTTTCTGTTTTCTCCACCACAGCTGGGGACTCAGTCTCCTCCAGCCTCTAGAGCTGTTTCCACTGCCATCTGTTCCCCAGACTCCCAGAGTGCACTGCTGTCTTCCGCTCCTATTGTTGCAAGTTTATGCCTTAAAAATAAAAATCTTCTCACTGTGCTGGGGGAAAGGGGAGTAAAATGAGTTCAGTTTTCCAGTTATATCTGGAAGTTGGTGTAGACTTTTTTTTTAAGAAAACAATGAACAATATGGACCAAGAATCTTAGAAATATTCATACCCTTTGACTCCACTTCCAGATGCCTAGGAATTTATCCTTAAGAAATGATCAGAAACATGGACAAAACTTTTCATTTTGGTGTTCATCCAGTGTTATTTATAAGGCAAAAACTGAAAACAAACTTAATGTCCAACAACAGAGAAATAGTTTAGAAAATGAGGGTATGTCCACATGGTGAAATATTGAAATAATATCTATGAAAAATATTTAATGAGGGAGCAAATGTTTATAATATAAAATCAGTAAATTAAAAAAAAAACAAACCTTTATGTTCAGTTTTATCCCAATTCTGGAGAAAGATTAACGAAAAGAGAAGGGGCCACACCCAGAGGGAGGAGGAAGGGGAAGGAGGAGCAGACAGGCACGCCCAGATTTTAACCACAGTTACCCATAAATATGGATAATTGCTGTAATCAGAGAAACATAATTGTTTTAAAATTTAAAACAGGGCCTTGCCTGGATTCAGCCACCCCACCGTCCTTATAGCTTCCTAAACTTGCACGTGCTGGCCTGCTCCCATGTCACGACTCACGAAGCCCCCCTGCCTAGAACCGGCTTCCTTCCTGGCTAGCTCCTACACACCTTTCTGTTCCCAGCTTGGCGTCACCCGCTTTCAGGTCCCTGTCTACTCCATGCTGACTTGGGGATCCACTCTCTAGTTCCTGAACCCCACGCATGCGCCTCTGTTAGAACGTGGTACCCGGCACAGAGCGGAGCTCCGCTGGTGGTGACCCTGTTTGGTAGGAACACACCTGATGGACTAAAAGGAAGGAATGGAGGACACTTCCGTGGGCCAGCATTTGGGGTGATCTGTGTTCTCCCAGTTTCCCGTGGTTATGAAAACCCTAACCTATCGGACCGACAGGCCAAACTTGAGGTGCCTGTGTTCATCAGGTGACGCCCCCCAAACGACCATTCCCAAGGGTCAGAGGAAGCAGTCTGCAAACATCTGCAGACCAGCCTTCCAAACCAGTGTCGGGGAGAAATGGCAAACGCCAGGGGCTGCAGCTGCCGTTGCCAGGAGGTGCCCCAAGTGCAGGGCTCGGTGGTAATGACCATCATTCAACACCATCCCACAGGGAACTGTTAGAGGAACAGGCTTGAAATTAGAGCCCAAGGACCCCCCTTCTTCCCATGGACACATACAAGACCCCAGCAGCACAGCCAGGGGCGGGGGCTGTACTCGGTTAGACTGTAATTACGTCTAACTCCAGCCCGACCCCAAACGCCAGCTCGTCACGTGGCTTGTCATGTTTGCGTGGCTCTATCAGAACTTGTCACAGTTCCCCAGCTTTTATTGCAGTTTTTATGCAGCACATGTATTTCCCATGGAATAATGGATTATGCCAGAAGAGCCTTCTCTAAAGCTGCTAAAACTTTGGCCTGGCTTTCTTCTTGCAAAGCCTTGGGCTCAGTACTCTCCCACTGGACTTCGGTCTACTGTGACTGAGACGGGAGGCTTCTGTGCTGTAGGGGCGCGTGAACAGCCTTGCTCTGAGCCCCATGCCACCAGCCAGTGGGGGCACATGGGGAATCTGAGGGTCCCCTTGAAGGGCAAAGGACAATCTGTCTTTGCAGACAATCCTGTGGGCAGCAGACGTGGGCCACAGACTCTCCAACCAAGTAGGTGTCTCTAATGGGCTCTGGACCACCCACTGCTATTCCCCTTCCCAACAGTGTCCCCGTCTCCTTGTGCAAACCTCCCTTACCTGTGGGAGTGCAGGCAGGGCCCTGCCTCCCCTGAGCCCAGAGGCAGGCAGGCGGCTTGCGTCTGGCTCTGTGGCTGAGCCCCTGCTGGGTGCGAATCTTGAGCAGGGAGACCAGTTGTCCAGAAATGGATGGATCCGGCATTCTGCCACGAGGCCATTTCCACGGCTTCCACTCTCCCACCCCGACAAGCCCCCAGGGCTTCTGCCTGTTCCAGAGCCAGTGTTTCCACTGACTGAGCCTGGAGACTTCCTAATAAAACTCTTTCTGCTCAGGTCCAGAATTGGTTTCTGTTGCCTGTAACCCGAGCGCCCTGGCCCACCCGCATGCTCCTCCCTTTCCCAGGGTCCTCGGAGCATGGGGACAGCTGAGATGAAGCCTTGCCCTCCTGGACCAGAGCGGCAGGGCCCATCCCCTGGCAAGCACCCCACCCAGGGCTCCAGCCTTCGGCTCTCTCCTTCCTCCCCCTCTTCCCACGGCCCGCTCTCTCTGAGGCCCGACAGTAACCCCACTGGGCCAGCAAATCTCGCTCAGGCTGCTTACACCAACTAGAGTGACCACCCAGATGGTGTGGGACCACCTGCCCCACGGACCCATTCCCTAAGACCCCAGAGGGACATGGCCGTCCTTCCCACAGCACTTCCCATGCACCTTTCAGGACACTTAGCACACTTGACCTTCTGTCACAGCTATCCCTACAGGTGCCCCCCAGCTTTCCAAAGGGAGCGAAGTGTCAGCACAGTGTCAGAGAAGCCAGAACCTCCCGTCTTGGTCCCATCGCCAGGCGTGCTGGCACACAGTGCCTTGGCTGGGCCTTCAGACAGAATCAGCAGGGCCCTGACCATGTCCTTCAGCAGAGGCCAGGCATGGGTCACCTGGACCCAGCGCAGGACGATCGCTGTGAGAACGTGTGCTCACCTTTCCTCGCAAACCTGGACCCGGTTGGGTTGTCACGTGTCAGGTCTGGTGGTTTACCTTGATTGGAAAGGGCAGACTTTTCCTGCCATTAAAACGTTACTTAAAAAGAAGGGCAGATTCGATAACCAAGGGTTAAAAAGTGGTGGAGAGCAGAGCCTGCCCCTGGGAGATCGCACCGCTTCCCACAGAGTAAAACTCAAACCTCCTCTGCAGCCCACACACACACACATATATACATGTGTGTACACACAAACACATGTGCGTGCGCACAGCCTGCACCTGGCTGCGTCCCAGCAGGACCCACCAACCCGCACGCCCTGGCTCTCCCAACCCTGCCGTTGCTGTGCTCCTTCTGAGACACACACCTCCCATCTCCGCCCGACGACATCCTTGGGGTCCTTCACGGGTGCGCTGAAACCCACCGCTGACATGGAGCCTTCCCGCCTGTCCCAGAGGGAGTGGGTCCCACCCCCTCCCCCCAGTGCCTTCTGCAGCCCTCTGCCAGGGCGTGGCAGCCGCTCCTGCTTATGGAGACTGGTGCGGGGGCCAGCACCCCCTGCCACATCACACTTCATGAGGGGAAGGAGCGTGAGCACCCCTCCATCGCCTCCCTCGTGGCGAAGTAGGCATAACCCCAGCCGCGGGATTGCCGTGAGAATTGAAAGGGTCGATGTCTACAAAGTGCCTGACACCGCGCCCACTGGGGAGTCGTGTCTGTGGGCTGCTGGTGTGCGCTGTGAGCCAGGCGCAGAGGTCAAGTGCTCTCCCTGAAGTCAGAGGGCCACTGAGCAGGTTGGGGCTCGTACCCCAGTCTGGCCGGCTCTGCAGTTCCTCCCCTTGTCCCACCACCGGACTCATCCAGGGTCTGGCCTTTTTGAATGTCGAGGGAGAAAATGACCTTTTTGAATTCTGCAAGAAAAAGATGACTATGCCAATTCACCTTTCTCTTAAGAGAAATCCCCCCAATTTAGGAATTTCGACCACAGCTTAGCAGAGCTCCCAGTAGACTTTCAGCATTTGCCAGCCCAGGCTAATACCACCTTTGCACCCCTTATAGCCAACAGTAGGGAGTTGTGGGGGCAAGGTGGGCCCAAGGGGGCCTGGCAGGAAGCCAAGACCCCTTTGGTTCACTGACAGCACTGGGGTGCTCCCCAGAGCTGGTGGCAGGGGGCCTTCTCTCTACAGAAGGAAGGCCTCTCCCAGGAACTGGGCTCAGGAATCCTGGGGCGCTGAGGCGGAGGCCCTCCGTCCAGGACATGCCCACCCCCAGCACCCGCCGCCAGAGACTTCAGGGTCTCTGCAGCGCCCAGAGCCACAGGGAGCCGGTAAGTCGGCCTTCTCCCACTTCCGTAGTGCAGCATGCCAGGGCAGGCTGGCTTCAAAGCTCCGAGAAGGAGGACGAACCTAGGCAGCCCGAGGACATGTAGGTGCCCACCGTGGAGGGAGGGGCAGCTGCGTTCAGGCACAGTGGGTAGTCATGTCCCGTGGGCAAAACAAGGACCCTGGCTTTCTCTGGAATTCATCCTGGAGCATGGATGAAAGGAGCGGGCAGGTCTGTGCAAATCCACACCCACAGCCCAGTCCACCCGCAGGCCCGCGGTTGGCACAACACAGCCTCCACAGCCACTCTGGCCCATGTGCCTGGTGCTGGGTATTTGAGGGGAAGGTCACCAAGAGGTGTGCAACCTTCCCCTACTCATTCATTCATTCATTCATCCCACAAGGACTTACTGACCGATGACACACCGGGGCTGGAATGCCCTCCTCTGCCAGGCCCCTTCCGAATAGCACCGCCGATTCACACCCCCGCTCCACCTGCGGGAAAGTGAGGATCGGAGCCTGACACCACATGCCCGAGGTCCTGCCGAAATGTGTCCAGGTCTGTCCAACTCCCACTCGTGTAGTCAGCGCCCCCCGCCTTGTATTTGTTCGTCTCTGCATTTCACTCGAGAAAAACGTGCGTCTCCGTATACTGAGTATATCTAGACATAAGTCTTACACCAGAGAGAGAAAGCTCCTTTCTTGCGGTCACTCATTCAGCAAACAGTTCCTGAGAGCCGACTTCCCAGCGGGTCTGGGATAACCTGCCAGAAAGGCCTCAGGCAGGAGCAAGACCCGACGCAGTGGGCCACCCAGGGGGCGCAGCCGGATGAAGAGCAACCCAAAGTGATCGCGTCCTAAGGGTGGCCCGTGAGCCACTGTCCTGGCCTCTGGACGTCCCTCCAACCTACCTGCAAGGTTGGAGGAAAACTAATAAGTGAGTCATTGCCAAACACACATGCCGCACTCCGAGCTACATCACACACACACACACACGCACGCACGCACGCACGCACTTCCCTTTGCCACGAACATCATTTTGTTCTCATGCCTGTTTCGTTCTTGCCCGTCACAGATGAGGGTTTTCCTGGTTCCTCTCTTTTGTCCCCTCGCTCCCTCCCCCTTTCCCTGATCCGGCACCGCTGTTAGCCGAGCGCTGGACTGTCAGGCTGAAAGAGAGCTGTCATCAGAAGGGCATTGATATTAAGACAGGGCTCATTAAAAGAAAATAATAAAGATCCAGAGGATAGCAGCGGAAGCAGGTTGTCTGGGTGCCACCACACAAAATACTTCGTCAGTGCTCCTAATTAATACTAACAGCTGTCACGAAATGAAAACATCACACCCTTTCGGAACCCGCCTGCCCATCAGGCGCCGTGCGAGCTGAAAGGCCCTCGTGTCTGCTGCACTGTGATCCCTTTCTGAAATAATTGGTGTGGTTTGATTGATAATGTCGGTTTCCCTTTAAAAGAAAACACACTATTTTTCATAATCAGAGCCGGAATGCGTAATGAGCAGGCGGGTGATGCCTTCAGCGTGGCGCTGTCAGAGCGCGCGGTGATTTCCATACTGATGCAGACTGAGATATTCCGCGCCCTCATTACGCTGACGCGCGCATCTCTCAACAGTCAGCTCCGGAGCGCACGCTCCTCGCAAACAAAATTACCTTCATTTTCTCCTCTGGCTCAGCGGAGCTAGCAGTTCAAATGTGCCCTAACTAGCTAATCAACTAATTTTTAGAATATGTGGGAACTGTTTAATATTCCAAAAGAAAACAAGAAAAAAAAGTTGCTAATGGGTCTGCAGGCATAAACAGAAATAAATAGACAACTGGTTCATCGAGCATTAGCATACTTAAGTTTGAGCCAGTTGCGGTAGAATCCATTTTGCAAGTCAAAAAAGCAGTATCTATTTGTATCCATAAGCCAAACAACCTCATTTACTCCGTGCATACTTCAGTGGATAACCTTGGTGGGAAGGTAACAAGGAGTGAGGACTCTTTTAAAGAGTGTGTGCTCCCTGG
>PVJI01001296.1:0-189893 GCA_004026765.1 Micronycteris hirsuta
GGATGATGAATTGTTTACATAAATTCTAGTGAAGCTGCACTGGTCAGAAAATGAATCGTTTTCTAGTTTAAAAAAGTCAATAAGACATATTTCTCTGTCCAGAATATGCAGAACATATTTCAATAATTAAAGTTTCTTCCTCCTGTTTCACAGATTTTACATTTGTGCCATCTGTTTGGAGAAGACATAATGTTGATGTCTAATCAGCTCATGCACGGCATTTTTCACTTATAGATTTTCCTGAGTCATAAAGAGTCTTAGCTGACACCTAAATGGTTCACCGAAGTTGTTCAGACCCCAGGTTTCAGAAGCAGTTCTCAGAACAAAAAACCGGTGGCTTGTGATAGTTGCAATTGTTGGGAGCTAAATTATAATCCATTTCCCCCCACATCTCCTTTCAGGCCCATGGCAGGACTGCTTTCCTGTCTCCTGTGTTTGAAACACCTTGGTGCCTAGTTTTGGTCAACAACTCATAAGCATTTAATTGCTGAAACCAAAACCTGGTATTTACTTGCAAGAGCACAAACTCAGAGCCTTTCCCTTTCCTCTGACATAAAGGTCAACGTCAAGTGTGCCCAGCAGCCACTCCATCATCCTGAATCCCTGAGTGACTGCAATAGCAAAGGTCCACAATGGACATTGAGCAGAAACAAGAAGTAAATTTTTGTTGCTTTCTGCCTCTCGAATACTAGGGGTTGTTTGCTGCTGCAGGAATCCTCAACCCTGGCCCATCTCGCCCATGATTTTCAAACTGGGATTCTGTCCCTCCGAGGACAGCACTTTGTTTTGCAAAGACACCGTGGCATATTGAAGAGCACCTATACATCTTTATTCATATTACTTCAACTTCTTTTTTCCTTGCGCCAAAAAAGTTAAATTTTTGAATAATAGGTTTACTAACAGTCTTTTTAAGTTTGTTTATTAAAATGCAGATTTCTCCAAACCTCATATCAAAACTATTAAGTCTGAATTACAGGAGAAAAATAAATGAGACTGTACAGAAAATCAGCATTTTAAGCAAATCTTCCATATGTTCCTAGTATATATCAATGTTTGAGAATCATGGCATTACAGAATATTTTTATATAAAAAATATCATATAGTCCAGCTGATGTAGCTCAGTGGATTGAGCGCGGGCTGGGAACCAGAGGGTCCCGGTTCGATTCCCAGTCGGGGCACATGCCTGGGTTGCGGGCCAGGTCCCCAATGAGGGCCATGTGAGAGGCAACCATACATTGCTCTTTCTCCCTCCCTTCTCCACTCTCTGAAAATAAATAAATAAAATCTTTAAAAAAATATTATGTATATTTAGAGCACTGAAGTATCAGCCAACTTGTGCCATTTCTAGTATTAGGAGTACTGGTGATTATAAACTTGTTAAACTTGGTCAATAAATGGTATTTTAGACACCAAATGAGGTATTAATTTTTTACAAAGCCCTGAAAACTAGTAATAGTTTTTGTGCCTGATTTAACTTTTTGCTTACATGCAAATTGTTAAACTGTGTTTCAATGTCTTCTTATATCTAAAGAATTCAAAATGATGACTGTGTACAGTTTACATCAAAATATAATCTGATTTGTCTGGAGTGATGATTCAAGTTTTATTCACCTGTGAGTTGTCAAAAGATAATCCTATCATTTCCATTGATATATGCCACAATAAGCTGCCCCATGTGCTTCCATTTTCAGGCATTTTAAATGCTACAATATGATGTCATTATCCAAACATTTGTCTACCATCGGAAAATATGGAAAATTATTTTGTTTCTTATAAAAATCAGGTTACGATTTTATCACAATTGTATTTGCAAGCAGAATCTATATTACCAGTGTCTCTGATATCTATTGATCTCAAGGATCATTATTGACTACCATGAGGTTGGTTAGTAAAATTTTTTTGTGGGGAAAACAAACATTTGTGCAGTTATATTTTTGAAGCTTGGTTAGTATGTCGTGATGGACAGATACAGTTTATGTACATATGTTATAAATTGCCACTCTAAGACATTTTAGAGAGAAATAATCAATAGCTAAATGAATCTATTTAAGCCAAATTGATTCCCTAGCATCTGGGAATATGAATTCAACTCATGTGCTACTGAACAGCACAGTGCTTTAGTAAAGAAGTTTTGGAGCTATATCTAAGGGTTTGATTTCTGGCTCAGCTGTTTACTTGTGTGATTACTGCCAAGTTATTTACTCAGTACCTATTCTATTTTATTTTAAAAAGAGAGAGAGATAATAATGCTACTTTTGTCACAAGGTTGTCATGAGGACTACCCTAGAAACAGACTCAAAGCCCTTTGAAGTCTCTGGCACATAGTTAGGGCCTCACAAATGTGGGCAGCCCTTGCAAACCTCCATAGTCCTGAAAAATAAAATCTTGCACCCAGCAGATTAAAATTATATTATTATCTTTTTGATTTGATGTTGATTTTAACTGAAACATTATTTTATTTAATTATCTTTTGCTACTTAGGGAAATGTACAGAGAGAATTTTTATTTTCTATAATTGTTTTGTAATTTTTTTCTATTATAATTTGTCTTTATTCCTTTTATTGAAATTTTTTTTGTCCATGCAGCTAACTTAAATTGATTGCTTCTTGAAGAGATGATTTGGTCGATCTCATCATGGCCTGAAGGATGTAAATGTTTAATGAAGGTAGTATTTGTGGGAATATGATATTTTATGGCTGGAAAACAAGTGGCTAGCTGAAAATATGCTCAGATATAAAATCACTACAGAGGAAGGCATCTGAGCAAAGATACTAAGGGTAAGTTAGCCTTTCAACTTTCTTCCAGGACATAATGCTAAAATAGTTCTTTTAAATAATTCAATCCAAATTACATAAACAATTAAAATAAATCAAAGAGGTTTCTCAATTTCTTGTTCCTTCAGGTATCGTCAGTATTTGTCATTCTACAAATGCATGAATAACTTCATCAGTGTTGACCGACATTCCATTAAGATGTATTAATATTAACAGTAGGTATTTTATCTAAATTTAAAAAATTGATGACAAGAAAAGTAGTATTTCCATTAGAATATTCCTATTTAATGACCACTGCATGTTAAATTACTATATAACTCGTACTTATTTACTTATTTTGGGGGGTTAGGCTCAGAGAAATAGAGAGATGACTCAGTTAGTTACATGAAAGGAAATCAAGTATCCTTATTGGGGAATTGGTAAACTTTATAGAGGGTGGGGCAAAAGTAGATTTACATTTGTGCATACATAAAACAGTTAATTCTTATATTGTTATTTATTAATTACTGTATAATTTCCCATACAAACAACTGTAAGCCTACTTTGCCTCACCTTTTATAATAATAACCATAACATCTTACAAACTTATGCCATGCTTTAAAATTACATTACAATATTGTACATATTTCAAACAAATATAACTTTTCTTGAAATTTCAAGTACAGAATAGTTTTTGGAGCAAAAGAATGGTTTTTTTAATCTTAAATGTCAATATGTATCTTTGACTAATGGTGAAAATATCACTTTTATTTCCCCAACATTTAGGGTAGGAATTTATGAACCAGCGAATAAAAATAAAAGGCAACCAGTAGCCAGAATCAATAATGATTGCAAATGTTTTAAATGCTTCTGCTTTTTAAATGCTCCCAGCAAACAATGCTGCCAACATGACTTGAACAGTAATGGACAAATACATTAGTCAGGATGTTTGCATTATTTCGTACATTAATCAGAGTGCAATTTCCCTGACAACTCGTAAACCAGATTTAAAAATAAAAGTCTCAGAGTGAGGTGTTAGTACTACTTGTAGTGATTTGTATGTCCTTCTTGATATTTCCCACATAAAGTGCCTTGAATTATTCTCATAAAACAGTGCAAGTGCTGACTTTGTATTCAATCTATCTCAGTTTATGAAAATACGATTGGAAAATTATCAGCTTGCACACAGATACAGTCATCCCATGGTTTGGAGCGGGAAGGGGCACTGTTCCAGCATACCTCACCTCCACACCTAAACCCGCGGCTACTCAAGCCTCATATAAAATGGCATAGTATTTACATATAACCTGTACACAACCTCCTGTATGTTTTATATCATTTTCATATTACTTACAATATCTAATACAATGTACATGCTACTTAAATAGCTGTCACACTATATTGTTTAGAAAATAATGATAAGAAAAAAGTCTGCACATGCAGAGTACAGATGCAGTCATACTAGGCCTAACTACATAATACACATCAGTAACAGCACACCTTCTTTTTTTTTCTCAAGCATTTTTCATCCTTGGTTGGTTGAATTGATGGATGTGGACTGAGGATATGGATGGCCAACTATATATTTAACTTTTTAAAGGATCCATCACAGATTTTTTAAATAGACAATATTTTTTTCAGCGTTTAAATGAGACTCATTTTCTCTCACTTCCCCCACCCCTATCAATTTTCATGTAACTGTCCAGGGCCAAAATGGATTTTATCAACCAATACACATTCCAGCAGCTAATAAACCCAGATATAAAACTTAAGAGTGGATTAAGATAAGAGTTGAGTGGTTTCTGTGTGATATGCTTCACTCGTAACAACAAAATAAATGCTATTCATGGATGTGGGACAGGCAGATCCAGGACATTAGTCCAATGTTGCAAATCTGGCAGAGGAGGTCAGACATATGGATTTAATAGAGAACGTGGTCCATGGGGATCTGATACACAGCCACAGACATGCCAGTGTGATTTGTGGGGATGCAGCAGACGACATGAATCACTGGCATTCAGGATGTGACTTGGAGAGGGTAAATCTGAGACACATTGACACCAGACACATGTTGGGCAGAAAAAGTCTGCACTGGTTGATGTGCATTGTGCTATGAACCTCATGGTGTCTGAGGAGCTAGCCGCATGGTCCCTGGTCTGGAATAAGGCGAAGGCACACACTCCGGCTGCAGGAGCCACTGCAAGTTGTCGGAGCCAAAGTGGCAAGAAAGGCACTGTGAAAGGATACTAAAGAGCTGCTACCTTTGCAACCAGCTGGCTGTGAATGTGGCTTAGAGAAGGGCCACTCTAGAAGCTACTGACCATTTCAGGTCTTTTAAAGCAGAGGGTTGAAGTGCAAGCCATTCGGAGAGGAAGGGAGGAAGAAAGAGAGTGAGGAAGGGATAAGTGAGGAGGAAGGAAGACCTACTGTAGAAACAAAAGTACACAGCAGAATAATGTTGCTGTGGATTAAGGAAAATCTTGTCACAAGTTGTCTGTGGGATCAAATAACTGAATGGTACATCACCACCTTTATGAATCAGGAACTGAGGGCAGAGACAACAAAAGACAGTAAAAAATGAGTTTGTGGTGTTCAGGAAAGATGAGGAAGGTCAAAACTAAAGCATCACAAAAGGTGAGGTCATATTACTTACAGAAAAAAAGAGAAAGAACATGGATGAAAACAGAGGAGCAACAGGGAAAATCTATTTGAAAAATAGACTGAACAAAACTAATTTTAAAAGAACTAAAAGGAAAATAATTGATATGGAAACAAGAAGAGATACAAGGTAGCCATAGTTTGTGTCCCTGAAGAAGAGAAAAACAAAAAGATAAACAAAAGAAAAAAGAAACAAATGGGACTATATCAAACTGAAATTTTTTTCACTGCAAAGGAAATCATCAACAAAATAAAAAGACAATCCACAGAATGGGAGAACCTATTGGCTGATATATCTGATAAAAGGCTAATATCTAAAATTTATAAAATACTTACAAAATTCAACACCAAAAAAAAAACCAATTAAATTAAAAAATGGGCAAAGCATATGAATAGACACTTCTCCAAATGGCCAATAGATATATGAAAAGATGCTCAACATCTCTAATCATCAGAGAAATACAAATTAAAACCACAATGAGATACCATGTCACATCAGTCAGAATGGCTATCATCAATAAATGAGTGAACAACAAGTTACTGGTGAGGATATGGAGAAAGGGGAGCCCTTTGCACCTTTGGTGGGACTGTAGACTGTTGCAGCCACTGTGGAAAGCAGTATGGAGATACCTCAAAAAATAAAAAAATGAATCTGCCTTTGGCCCAGCAATCCCACTTCTGGGAATATATTCAAAGGAGCCCAAAACACTAATTCAAAAGAACATAAGCACCTCTATATTCTTTGCAGCATTATTTACAATCACCAAGGTATGGAAACACCCCACGTGTCCATCAATAGATGAGTGGATAAGACAACTATGGGACATTTACACAATAGATTACTACTTAGCCCTAAAAAAGAAGAAAAATTTACTCTCTGCAACAACAGTATGGATGGACCTGGACAACATTATGCTAAGTGAAATAAGCCAGTCAGAGAAAGACAAATACCATATGATTTCACTCAGATGTGGAATCTAATGAACAAACCAAATTAATGAAGAAAATGGGAACAGACTCATAGATGGAGAGCAGGATGACAATGAGGGGAGGGTTAGGGGATGGAGGGACTAAGCAAAAAGGAAAAAGGACTCATGGACATGGACAACAGTGTGGTGATTGGTGGGAGGAGGAGTGTATAAGGGGACTAAATGTTCATTTCATTCCCTGAAATTGTAGTGATCTTGCTGGGACAATGTGGACAAGCAATTTAAAATGGGAATCTATTGACATCTTTCTCCTTTAGCAGTATGTTATTCACATGTGTGCACATTCTCTCTATTTCTGTTCCTCTTAGTTGCTATCATCTCCATCCCACAGATGGAGCACTTACATAGGTGCAGCAGAATGTCAAGGAGAGTGCTGGGTCAACCTACCTGCCATGCAGTGCAGTCTGTGAGAAGCAGTGAGACACTGAATGGGACAGTTTAATCAAATTATGTCTACCTATAAAATTCATCTGTGAAAGGTGACATTTATATTTTCTTTTTCTTTTCTTTTTTCTTTTTTATTGCCATGAGGTATTAGAGAAGGTATAAAGAACTTTTTATCTGGTCATCTGGTTGCTCACAGTCATGTAACTGATTTTAGGCTTCCACCAAAAGGTTGACAGGGGCAGAAAGATGAAGTCCATTTCAAATTATTATATATTAAAAAAGTAAAATTTTTGGAGTATTCATTAAAAGGTTTGATTGAGAGAGTTCTTTGCATAATGAAACATTAATAATTTATTTTAAGAGTCAAGAACATTATGCTACTTTTGACCTCAATTAACAAGACTAATCAAGAGCAGACTGCATTCCTTGTACATATCACACTTTATTGACAGCCTTAGTAAGTGGCCAGTGGACATCAATTACTGCCAATAATACAGGGTCCTGCAGAAGTAAGGCCTGTGTGAGTGTTGTTAGTAGGGTCGTAATATGGGTTTAATATTTTATAGTTTTAATTTGAACATTTCACTAAAATGTCATATGGTGTGCTTGAATATGATATTGTTATGTTACAGATTTACATACTTATGATTTTGTAATAAAAGATTTTGTAATTTAAAAAAGGGACATTATTTGTGCCAGACTCTGTATTTCTTCAGCCTTTACTTTTTTCCTGTGGCTAAGCCCTATGAATTGTAACTGTGCTATTAAACATGGATAAATCTGTGATTGCAGTAGGATTAGAAGAGTGGCTAAGAGTGACCAGGCAATTAATTACTGCTGTGAAGTCAGTTTCTTAAAAAATTTTTGTCAATTTATTGAGATAAGTAAATGCTTCACACAAGCTAGATGTTAAAGAGACTGACTTATAAACTAAAATTCAATGCATTCAGTGGTGATGAGGAAAATACAAATTTGGAGATGAAAGTATTTGTCTACTCTGTTTAAGACTTACCAGTGTCACAGTCCCATGTTTGACTGAGGAACAAGGACACAGAGGCAAAGAGTTTGGAAACTGTTTAAATTATTTCATCTAGTGTGACAGTACTCAGAGAATTATTCCTTTTCTTCCACAATGTCCAGTTTTGTACTAACAAGGACATGTATTATTCAGTGCCCATTGTACTTTGGCTATCCTGGAATAAACGTGAAGAAAACTAAACAGATGAGTTAAATTGCATCTTCTGTATTCTACTTTTCTTGTCCTTAATACAATTAAATTGTATATTTAATGTATGGATGGTCACTGTGTAATTTTTATATTAGCATTAAGAAAAATATTAAGCAATTGTTATCAATGTTTAAAGTGCACATACAAATTCCTCACATATACATTGTCTCATGTAATTAAACATATATATTACAAATAATCCTGTATATTGAGAATATGTAGATATTTATACGAGATCTGTCTGGAAAAAGCCCAGCCATTGTTATGATAACAAGGATGATTTGCACAACATTGATGTAACCTGGCAGTCAAAGAGAGTGGACTGGATTGCACATAGATGATCAATGACAACTTCACTTTAGTAGTCAGTGAAGGTGGCACACGCCATTGAGTGAGCATGTGTACTGCGTGGCCATGGCATTCAAAATGACTGAGCAAGTAGAGCGATGAATCTGCATCAAATTTTGCATTAAGCTTGAACATTCCTCTGTAGAAACTATTTGAATGATTCAGAAGGCTGAAGCTATGGGAAACTAGTGATTGGCAGATTCATCACAACAATGCACCCGCTCATACATCACGTTTGTGCAGTTGTTTGGTGAAATATCAAATCACTCAGGTGACTCAACACCCCCTATAGCCCAGATTTGGTGCCCTGTGACTTCTGGCTTTTCCCAAAACTAAAATCACCTTTGAAAGGGAAAATATGATGAGGCAGATGATAGTGATTGGGAAAACTGTGTGAGGTTCCAAGGTGCCTACTTTGAAGGGGATGGAGGCATCATTGTTCTATGTACAGTGTTTCTTGTGTTTTCTCTCTTCTATAAATGTCTCTATTTTTCAAATTACATGGCTGGATACCTTCTGTACAGACCCACTATATGCCCTGGATCTAATTATAGTGATAGAAAAATTAATAAAGTAATGTAGGGAATATTAATTTTATAAGTAAAAACTTTTTAAATGTAAATACACTCAAACACCTGTAACATAGAATTATAAATCTAAGAGACATAATACATAATATCCATATTATTTTAAAATATACTTGAAATATTTATAATATCTAACAGGTAGAAGTCAGCAAAGTGAATTTTAATAAATTAAAAATAATTAATGTATTTTCTAGCAAAAGACAATGAAAAGAAATAGACAAAAATATACATAGTCAATTTAGTTTCCATTGGAAATAAAAATATATTTCTACCAGTATACTTGGTTATAAAGAAAAGAAATAAAAATAATAAACTATTGATATTGAATTACAATGTCTTAAATATCAAAATGATACAATGATCAATACAATATATTGTCTTAAATTAAAAAATCTTGAAAATAATAACTAAAATTAAAAAAACAAAATATGAGAAGGAAAGTAAAAAAGATAAAGGTGAAGCATCTCTAGTCCACTCTGCCCCCCTGCTTTACCAGAGCCCAGGGGTAGAAGCTTGGTCTATTGATTTAAGACTTTTCTGGGACTTCTTCAAGATGGAAGGATAGATAAACACATTTTGCCTCCTCAAGCAGCCACAGAAATAATTACAACTAAACCTCAAAACAAATAACACCCAGAACCATCAAATAATCAAGTTGTATGGAAGTCCAACAGCAAAGGATTTAAAGAAGCCACATTCATACAGGTGGGCCTTGCTACTAAGAGAGAGTCAAAACAGCGCTACCTAATACACAGGAGAAAACAAACACAGGGAGGCTGACAAATTGATGAGACAAAGAGATATGGTCCAAATGAAAGATCAGAACAAAACCCCAGAAAAAGAACTAAACAAAATGGAGATAACCAACTTATCAGATGTAGACATCAAAACACCGGTGATCAAGATTCTCAAAGAACTCATTGAGTATGACAACAACATAAAAAAGATCCAAGAAGAAACAAAGTTTACACTAAGTGAAATAAAGAAAAATATATGGGGAATCAGAAGTGGAGGGAGTGAAACCAGATTCAAATCAATGTTTTGGAACATAAGGAAGAAATAAGCATTCAACCAGAACAGCAAGAAAAAAAAAAAAAGAATTCAAAAAATGAAAATAGTATAAGGAGCCTTTGGGACATCTCCAAATGTACCAATATCCAAACCATAAGAATGACAGAAAGAGAAGAGGAAGAGAAAGAAATTGAAAACTTATTTGAAAAAATAATGAAGAAAACTTCCCCAATTTGGTGAAGGAAATAGATATACAGGTTCAGGAAGCTCAGAGAATCCCAAACATGTTGGACCCAAAGAGGAACACACGAAGACACATCATAATTAAAAAGCCAAAGGTTAAAGATAAGGAAAGAATCTTAAAAGCAGCAAGAGAAAAGCTGAGAGTCACCTCCAAAGGAGTTCCCATAAGAATGTCAGCTGATCTCTCAAAAGAAACTTTGCAGGCAAGAAGTATTTAAAGTGCTGGAGAACAAGGAAGGACCAACAACCTGGATTGCTCTAGTAAAGCTATCATTTAGGATAGAAGGGTAGATAAAGTGTTTCTCAGACAAGGTAAAGCTAAAGGAGTTTATTATCACCAAGACAGTATTACATGAAATGTTAGAGGTACTTATTTAAATAAAAGAAGATTAAAATTATGAACATTAAAATGGCAACAAATTCACAACTACCAGCAACTGAATCTAAAAAAACCCTAAATAAACAACCAGAACAGGAACAGAGTCATAGATATGGAGATCATTTGGGGGGTATTCATCTGGGAGGGGAAGGAAGAGCCTGGGGGAAAGGTACAGGGATTAAGAAGCATAATTGATAGGTACAGAATAGACAGGGGGATGTTAATAATAGTATAGGAAATGGAGAAGCCTAAGAACTTATATGCACAGTCCATGGGTGTGAACTAAGGGGGGATTGTGGGAGGGAATGGGGTATCAGGCAAAGGGGGGCAGAGGGGGAAAATTAGGACAACTGCAATAGCATAGTCAATAAAATATATTTAAAATTAAAAAAGATAAGGATAACTAATAAAAATTATGAAGATTTGGTTGATAAAACCCAATGATCAGCAATATTATGTAAACTGTCATAGGCCTTACAAAATTTTGTGTGATATCATTTTAGAAAGTTAGTATTTCCTAACACCAAAACAGACAAGTATAGAACAAGAGAAGTGTAGACTAATTTCATTTCCAAATATAAAAACAAAAAAATCATGTAATTTAATATCTCGCCCCATACCTTTCTCCTCATTCAACCAGCAGGTAATCAGAACATGTTCTTCTCAGCAGAAGCAGGAGAACGTGAGGACAAGTGAATGCAATACATCTCAAGGTTTAGGCTGCAAAAGGGTAGAGTGACTTTCATTCATTTGTTATTGACCTCAACTAGTCACTTGCCCAGCCCGAAGTCAAGAGGTGGGGAAATACACTTCTGTAATGAGGCCACAGAAAGTGTGTGGATGTGTGGAGAATTGAAAGGCCATGTCAGTTCATTCCATTTACCACAGAGCCTCCTCATTAGAAAAGCATCTACAAGAAATGGGTGAAAGTACAAATGCATATAACCAAACAAATAAATGTTCCAAAAGCATTAACTAATATTTAGTATACATTTATCATATATTATTAATATATTAAGAATAGGAGAGTCTTCAGTTCATAAATGATGCCTACCAGAAACTTACCACAAATGTACTAATGTTGAAATATTAGAAAATTCCTTTGAAAATTAAGTGAAAAAGCAAAGGTACCTGCTACAACAGGTTTTCAACATTTTACTGGAGTTTAGCCAATACCATAAAAATAGAAAAAAATGAGAGTTTGAGCACTACTAATGGAAAAACATATAACCTCGTATATTTTTGAAGTGACATTCCATATTAGTGGAAAAAACACAGTCTATGTAGTAAGTGGTATAGAACAATACCTCACCCTAGGTCAACTCCTTGGGGTGGCCGAGACCCAATGACTGATTGATGTTGACAGCAGATGACCCTCACAGGCCATTTCGGCTTCTGATTTTGCAGTAGGGTTGAATGAGATTTTTGGACCTGTATCGTGGTTGTACATCTCTCTCTGGAAAATTCTGCTTCCTTTTTTTTTTTTTTGCTTTACAAGTGTTAGTCCCTGATAAAATTTCTGTACGCATAGCTTTACCTCAGAGACTGTTTTCCAGAAAATATACCCTGCCACATACCATAGACCAGGCTTAAATAATATCAGGGAGGTTTTCTTACCTTAAGGACAAGAAAATTTAGATACTGAAAACTTTATTTAATTGGAAATGGCTTGGCCATTTAACCTCAACTTTCATAAGATTTCACATGACTGTGAAATCTGATTGAAAAGTTCTGGTGGCCAATTCTTTGTTCATCTAATAGTACAATCCATTCTCCATTGCTTCATACAAATGTCCTTGATGGACAGAACTTCTAATAGAAAACTATATTCAGTAATGTATATTCTACTTAAATCAAAAGTTCTTGCATTGAATAATATTATGAATGTTTTTCTTAACGTAAATATGGAGAATAAATGAAAACTTCAAGTGTGGAATAACTATACTATGGTCATTATTATTTTTTCTTTTTAGAGACAGTTTTATATTTTAGTGGGTCTGGTCTAGAATTAAATATGCTTCTGAAAATCTATCTAAAATTTTCCTCCACACACTCCTCCTCCATTTTCATAACAAGAGCTAAAGGTCAAGATCATTCAATAAAGTGCTTTTTAATTAGCCTGAAATGTGTGTGACTGGGTGCACTGACTACTCTCAGTTCAGAGATTTTTAACAAGCTTCTTTCAAGTCTCATTAACCCTCAGAGTAAAATATCAGTATAGCCTTCCATCTCCTAGAGTATTCTTATCAGTTACTGAAGTATTTAATAGTCTGATACACATTTCATTTATCAGTAGTGTGTCCAGAATGACAATCCAGCACTAAGCTTATTCAATCTTGAAGACTTTCATGACAGCTAATTTCAACACACTACTGCTTTATATCAAGCTTGCCTAGGAATAGCTCTAGATTTGGAATTAGACTATCTGAGTCTATTACCTACCCTTTCTAGGACAATGCACAATCCATGGTTTCTGTGCTTTATTTATTTAAATCTGTATGGTTGTAAAAAGTATTTTCAGTGGCTTACAAAAAATATAAAATGAAATCAAGCTAAAAGATAGATTTTTTTAAAAGCTTACCATAATTACGTAAATTACTTTGGAAAAATGATCAAATGTATAAAATGTTGCTTAAATTAGCACCTATATTATTGAGTGGAAGTGATTAAATGGAAAACACCAACATTAAAAGTCTTTGCAATAGTGCTCAGTAAAAGTTAGCTATGATTATTGTAACGTCATAGGGGAAGGACGGTGTCTCTCAAAGAGAGCACAATGACCACTTCAATGGTCAGTAACCACCACCAACGCCCCCCTCAAGAAAATAAGGGTTAAGACAAAATAAATGTGGATGATTAAATAAGATTAAAGGGAATTTAATACACAAATAAGAATTTTATTCAGTACTACACTGTATGAAAAATTTTGCATTGAATCTTGTTTTGACTTTGTTTTAGTTCATTCAGGCTACTGTGAAAAAGTTCCCACATGTTGGGTGGTTCATATCCAGCAGAAATTTATTGCTTAAAGTTCTGGAGCCTGGAAGTCTGAAATCAGGGTGCCAGCATGGTAGAGTGAGGCCCTCTGCCAGGTCCCAGTGTTTTTGTTGCGTCCTCAAATGGTGAAAGGGACTGGAGAGCTCTGTGGACTCTCTTTTTAATCCCATTGGTGAGGGTTCCACCCCCATGACCTAATCACCTCTTAAAAGGAGCACATATATTAATACCATCTCCTTTAGGACTTAGAATTTCAACATATGAATTTTGATGAAGCATAAAAATTCAGACCATAGCAGACTTCTATAAAACTGAAAAGCTGGAGAGAATGTTTTCTAAGTTTCCTGCAACACTCCTATCCACACACACTCTTCCTTTTCTTCTAGGAGGGTATGAAAGTGCTAGATGCAGGAAGAGATCCTGACTCTTAAGATTAAATATAAAAGAACCAGAACAGGAAAGGTACTGTGTATTTCACTGAAATAGATAAATTTTTATTCATATTTGTGTATTTTAAATAAAACCAATAAAGCTATTGGAATAAAAGTAAATGATTGCTTTTTGTTTGCGACTTACCAGAAACTGAACTCTGTCTAGCTCAATAACAATGAAATTTGTTACTCTTATAATTAGGAAAGTCATGGATGACAGTAGCCATGGAAATAAGGTTTTCTTCACTATTAACACTTATCTAGTCCTTCATCTTTGCTTCCTGTTGCTTCTTCATTCGAGTCAATTTTATAATAACTCCTGAAAACTCCTTGTCAGAGAAGAAATGAACTTCCTGACTCTAGTATGAACAAAATTTGTGAGTTGGTTTTTATTGTTCCAACAGGGGTTTTGTGGCCAAGGGTCTATTTCCAGAGGAAGGCAGTTAATGACGGTAACGGTGATTGAGAGAATCGTGGAAAACCTTTCCTGTTATATGTTTATGGTGGTTGATAAGATGTCTTCAGGAGCCAGGAAAGTAAATGACTAACATGCCCATTGACGTTATTATTTAAACTGGGACACTATGAAGAGTGAAAACGTTGGTATTTGAGAATACAATGTAACAACAAGTATAAAACAGGGCTGTACTATGACAGCAGGGAAATGCAGTCACAATTGCATGGAAATACAGTCAGCTTTTGTGTGGCTCAAAGAGGCTGGCTATTGTCAGGAAGAACTAGAAAAAGCATTTTCCATCTAAAGGAACATTGACTCCAAAGCAGCAATGTGGGTTCCTGTTGTTATATCTAATTTATTAAGAAGTGTGTATTTTAGAAGTGTTAGAAGTGTGTATTTTATGTAAATTTCAAACTTTTTTTTAAAGATTTTATTTTATTTATTTTCAGAGAGAGGAGAAGGGAGGGAGAAAGAGCAATGCATGGTTGCCTCTCACATGGCCCTCACTGGGGACCTGGCCCGCAACCCAGGCATGTGCCCTGACTGGGAATCGAACCGAGACCCTCTGGTTCCCAGCCCATGCTGAATCCACTGAGCTACACCAGCCGGGCTCAAACTTTTTTATTATCATCAACTGATTCCATTTTTTTCATCAGCACTGCTGTGTTGACAAGTCCACATTCAGCCTGTGACCAAGCAGTTTGCTGCCCCTCGTCTAATAGACAAAATTATTTGGACTCTTTCACTGCCCTATGAAAGTACTTAGTATCTCCTGTCGAACTCTGTTTGCAAACCTAATGATAAATCATAACCTATATGTAAACTTAATTCACAGTTAGAGATTCATTTTGTTGCATTGCACTGTGGTCTAAAATGTAGGATACTGACATGTCTGTCTTGAAGAAATTTGTCCCCTGAGGCAGGCAATGCTGGATACACATATTCAAATACATGGAGCAAACGCGAGTGTGCATGGTGCAGGATGAACGGGTGAGGTCTAAAGGGATTACAAGAAAAGTCATTCCACAGTTCCTGATCATGGTGGTATCATATCTGCAAATGTGTAGGTGGAGTTTTTAAAAAGGTTCTTAAAATAGCCATAGCCTTCTAAGAATTATTTTGATTTTGGAACATTTTAAAGAGCAAAGCTTTAGGACAAAGCTCTTTTTGTTCTATCCACAATACAGTTCCCAGAGAACAGCATTTTACACTTCAGCTCACTCTTACCATCTGTCATTCCCAAATAATATATTTCTAACTGACCAACTATAAAATATTTCTGAAAGGGAAAGCTAAAGGTCTATGGATGAATGACGAAGGGAACTGGAAACTAGGTGATCCACATACATGGATCATTACATGAGTATTAGAGATAATTGTCAAGGCTCTGAGGCCAGGCCCTCGAGACAGAAGAATGAGACTGAGGCTGAAGTGATAAGGATGAAAATATGACTGTTGAATGATAAATTTGTTCAGCACACAGGATGTAATATCACTTATATGTGGTTTTGAATTATGTCATTTCTATATTTTTTATGTCTTCTGTATAATTTTCAATTAAATGATTATTTCCGATTACAAATGCTGTTTGTTAGTCATTTATATTTACTCATAGCTCAACTGCTGGAGGCCTAACCCACAACTGTAAGTAATAGGTAGGAGGGATAGTAAGCCAAGGCAGCGAGGAGGGAGACATATGTCACCCACCAACTCAGCAGTCCTGAGCCAGGTCCGATAATATTGCCAGGTGTTCCAACATCACAGGAAACACAATGCTAGCGTGGGAGGAGGGGAGCCCTTGAAATTCTATGTATCATTTCCACTATCTGGGGAAGAAAGCCTTTGAAACTGTGTATTCATCCCAAGGTCTAGAAAGGGGAAGAGGGTGGGGGTCCACGGTGCCCAAGAAAAAAGCTCATAAAACAACATTGATTAATTGTCTACCTCTGGTAATTATCTGTTTTACGAGGGAGTCCCTAGTGCTTACAGAAAGAGCCCATACATAACTTTGGGTAACTGCTCCAATTTTAATTAACTGCGTCCTGCCTCATATCTGTTTTACAAGATGAACAAAAGGAGTCGAGCAAGACAAGGATTCGTGCTAACAGACCCCACACATATCTAAGTTTGGGTAGTCACACCCCCCAGGAAAGCTGTCCCCACCTTTACTAGTCAATCAATATGTATCTTCTTTACCTCCATCCTGCCAACTATATAAGATCTCAGAACAAAAGAACCCGATGCTCTTGCCCCACTTGCCCTTCCCTCTTGCCACCCTTACCTTGCCATGCCCGGAACCTATGCCTTTACCCCCACCTCAGCAAGTCCAGTTCTCTTACATGAGAATGTTTCACCAATAAACCCCACTGGCACACTAATAGACTTGGTGATCTATAATTCTTTACTGTATCTGCAAGAAGAACCAAGTTTCTCCCGTAACAAGTATGATATGGGTGCGTTAAAACCACTACAAGTGCCATTACTGTATAAGTTATACTGTTTAAAATAATTACACATTTTACCTGCATGACATAGTATTTTAAGATAATTTTTACTTTTAGTCACAAGCAGTTTCACCTGTTTTTTATATTTACAAAACACATAAAAGCAAAGTAAATTTAATAACTGATATATCAAGTTTCAAATTAGTCTTATGAATGTTAAGTGTAAAAAGATAAAATTTAATGCTTAATGATTCATCAAATTTTTATGATTCCTGCTAAAATTCTTTCTTCCCCTTTTTCATCAAGAGTAGAGATTTGCTCTCAATATGGAGTGTGATGTTATTTTCCTCTTACCTCTTGAGAAGAGAGAAGACTCTAATTTTATTTTAATATTATTGTTGATTGGTGCTCCTCTAAAGCCCAGATAGTGAATTGTATGTAACTTGAATTAGTGAAATATTTGCTATTCCAAATTATGAAATGGTGCCTGTTCATTTAGTAAATTAATTTAAAGTATCTGCAAGAGTGGGTGAATTTTGGATTGGTAAATTAGAGAGAACAATAAAATTAAGCTAGAACCACTTGGATGGCTGTGTGCGTAATCTGATGCTTCTTTTAGAGTTACTTGAGATGTTGGTGTCATACTCCATTCACTATCTTTCCTTCATAAACTCAATATGGACTTTTTCTCCCTTTGTTCAAATATTTCAAATAAAATATTTTGCTTATATTTAATGATTTTTCTCATACTTATGATTTACATATTGTATATGTGCTCTTCAGTTGACATCTTGAACTACATTTGCATGGCTTTCATAAGTGCTCCTTCTTAGTTTTAGGAATTTCTTTAAAAGAAGGTATTTTGCAGCATATCTCTCCTTTATTAACATAGGGGTTTCTGTGTTGTCCTGACTTTGTGAAATATTTCTTCAAGCAATTATACTATAAAATTAAATTTGTAAAATGCCCTTAGGCATCATGGTGCAACAAAGCAGATTAGCTAATGACATATCAGATTAACTAATGAGACTAATAGAAACTTAACTGATAGGTTTTGCTCAATGTTATTTCAAGGATGAAACATTCAGAGAGATTAATAGCTGAGATGGAATTTTGTTTTTTAACAGATACATTCATTCATAGTATGCCTAGTCAATTTTGTTTAGAATAAATAATATATATTTATCTATACAGCTCATGTATTATATATATGCCTACACAAAACATTTATAGACACACTTCTTACTGTTTCTGCATCATAGTCCATAGTTACTCAAATCTCATGAAATTTTTGCTCGCATTTTTCTAGAGAAGGAAAAGGAAAAATTTCCCCAGAGATTCTATTAGTTCTTTCCTGAAAGAATTTTTATCTACATGGACACTTTTTGCTAGTTTGCATGCTAGTTTCTCTGATATTTGTTAGTTTCAATGGTATTTTATGCTCTGGTCAGCACACCCATACCTTCTTACCTAGTAATCCTTCTGTGAGCTTTTGGAAAATTATAAGTAAATCAATCTTCCAAGAAGTATTCTGAGTGAAATAATATTTTTTCTTCAACTGATCTTAATACCGTCAACATCCCAAGTTTATACATACACTCATGTAATTTTTTATATGTATTTATATATTTTCTTTATTTTTTATATATTTTTCTTTATACACACACACACACACACACACATTCCCATTTTTATTACATTACTATTTACCATGGATCCTCAGCTCTCTTTTGTAACCCTTGGCAAGGTGCTGAAAAATTTGTCTCAGCTTCTGTATTTCTAACATTGTGATATAACCTACTTCATAGGATTGTGGTAAGGATAATTCTAGTACATATGAGCACTTATAACAGTTTATGGTGTGTAGTAGTCATTCAGTAACTTCTTCTTATTATTATTTATGTCTGTTGCAAAAGCTAATATCAAATATATTGTCATAAATTATTGTTAACCTCACAGCATCACCAGTATTAATTGCATTATATTGTGTCTTTCTATCTTCATAAAGACTTTGGCTTCTGTCCTAAATATTTCTATCTCCAGAATCACTAATCTAACCTAGTCTCTAAGCTTTTACATGGAATACTATATTTGTTAAGGTGTTTATTGGTCTTTAGCCTTTCCTGAAAACCACTGTCCATGTTACCATTCTAATTTATTTCTAAACACCTATCCATATCATCACTCTTCAAAACTTCAATATACTTCTCTAATAATGAACTTCAACATTTTGATAAAGGCACACAAAAATTCTGGTTGTGTTGTGTTAAGAAAATGATTGAAAATAAAATCTTCTGCCATCCCTGAAATTTCTTCTACAAATGTAAAAAAGAAAGAAAATAGTTTTATTACTTCATAAGCATTAAACCAGACTACAGGGTGCAAAAGATATCAGCAGAAAGTGTTGCTACAATAGAAAGAAATTTCACATTTTTATGTAGACAGGAAGATATAATGCATTAGTTGTTTTATTCAATGGAAAAATAATCACATATCTGTAGAACAAGCAAAATGTTGTAGCCAAGTGTTTAGAAATACAGAAACAAGGAGACAAGGGTACAGTCCATCCTGATGTTCACATTTCAAAGATTGCTCCAAGGACCCCAAGAAAGCTTTCTAGTATACACAACCAGCAGGAGTCTTAGTTAACTTCTAAATGATCTGCATACATTTCAAAGACAGAAAGGATTTACAATTACAACTTTTTAAAAATTTTTTACCTTCCCCCCATCTTTTTTTTTTAAGATTGTATTTTATTTTTAGAGCGCGGGGAAGGGAAGGAGAAAGAGAGGGAGGAAAACATCAGTGTGTAGTTGCCTCTCACATACCCCTTACCGGGGACCTGGACTGCAACCCAGGCCTGTGCCCTGACTGGGAATCCAAAGGGTGACCCTTTGGTTCTCAGGTGGGTGCTCAACCCACTGAGCCACACCAGTCAGGACTATAATTACAACTTCAAATTACAAGGAAATGTTATAGGAAAAAGGAAAGGGAAATTGTTTTCTTTTATATTTGGCACTAGGAAAAATACAATTTTTTAAAGATTTGCTATTATCCTTACTCTTGTCAGTTTTTCACATTAGCTTAGCTTTCTGGTAATTATTTATACTTCCTTAAAACACATTGTGATTATACTAATCCCCAACATAACTTGATACATCTGTACCTTTACTAACATAATCTATTTTCTCATCCTGAGATGTTCTTTGTTTTCCTGGAAAACATCTAGGCATTTTTTAAGGGTCAAGCAAAATACTACTTTCTTTATGGATTTGCAAAGATTTAAACTGCTATATCTATTAGAAAATACTTTTTAAAATAAATAAAACACTGTTTACCAAGCAAAGATATGTCACAACATACCAATGACATTCTAAAAGAGTTGAGTGTAATAGATTTCTATAGAATAATATTGGACATATTATGATCAAATAAGGAGAATGTAAACAGGTGCACGAGAAACACATAAATTTTATTGCTTTTTATTATTTGACCTAACCAAGCAGAAACTGAGTATGTAGAACAGGACAATAATGTATAAGTAGGTTGTTTGTCAGTATATTATAAAGTCTCCATAATTTTGAGGAGGAGAGAGAGTTATGAATCTGTGACTGTGAGCGCAAGACCACAAACAGGTGCTTTTGACCCGATGGTGCCCTTCAATTTTCTTACTTCAAGAGCTTCATAAACGCTGTAAGATGAATGAGGCAGGGACTTAGTCTTGCAATTTCTTGTGAGTTATTATAAAAATTGTCTTTATGATATATTCATAAATCATGACAAATGTGCTGGCAATTCAATTTGCTGCAAAATCATCCACATTTTGGCTGGGAGTTGTGCATGAGCCTTATGTCCTTCACTTTTTTGAGTGCGTATTTGAAAGTGATTAGTCATTCTATTATTTAATTAATATCTTGTCTAAAGCAGAAAATTGTGAGGAGAAACCCTGTATTTAATTTCCTAATAATACGATTTTATTGCTTTGATAATATTTTTGAGTTTGTAACAATCTATGTGTACCCAAAATGGTTCATTTTTATCTCTAAGAATATTTTAAGCATTAGTCATCAAATATCCAACACCATATATACTGCTATGTATTTTTTCCTGACAAACAAGTACTTTGCCTTAAAATGCTTTTGTAGAACATGAAACAATTGAAAATATGATAGTGAACATTTATATTTCAATGATATTATAATGGGGAAGGACTGCATTATGCTACCTATTTTTAATCTTAGTAGATGTTGAATCCAGCTTGTTATTCTAATCTGATTATTCTCTCTTAAAATTAAAGCTTGCATGTTAGAAGTTTTTTGGGTATACTATTACAGGGATCTGCAATTTTGGTTCCCGCGCGAACCTAAGAAGTGGCCTGGCCTCAAGACCTCAGGAAGTCTGACAAAAAATCAGGTAACCAACTCAAGGACGCTGACGATAAAGATCCATATTAAGGCCTACTGCAAAATGCCCTGCACATCCTCCCTGAATTAAGGAGCAGAATATATGCCTTAGGACAGAGGCCCGGTCAGTCACTCCCACCATAAATCCCTAGCAACATTTTGAGCATATTGTAGGATCAGATCCTGCAGTTCCACATCCTGCCTGGGCCTGGGGACTCGCTCAAGCCAAGATACTTACTGAAGCCGACCAGAATGCTGACCACATGGCTGCCCCCTTTCCCTGCACGACAGCAACTCCTCCCCTTGAGTTCTTTGTTCTACTTTCCCTTCCCCTTGTCTGCACTGAAATCTTCAGATGGGTTTTGAGAACAGGAATCCACCCTCTTCTCAGGTCGTTCATTATGATAATATTGATGATGTAGATGATGATAAAGCTATTTCTCTCTGTATTTTAACGTTGGATAGAGCATATTTTAATTTTATTTTTAATATATTTACCTTTGTAGGGGAGAGAAACATTCAATGTTATATAAACATCTATACACTTATTAAAGTGTTTCGATATTTTCTCACTAGATTCTATCTTCCTTTTATATTTTAATGTGACTGCACAATCACTCTCTCACCAAGGAGACTAGTCTGTAGTTGGTAGAGATAGTCTGAATATGGAAACTTAGGAAGAAATGTCTTAATTATAATATTAAAAGGAGAAAAAATTATGATATTCAGCACCAGTTTTATGCTGTTGAGAACATTGTTAATGTTTCATTGACTGTCGGGAGACAATGGCTACTTTTCTTAAATTTTTTTTTTTTACTTTATTGTTGTTCAATTACAGTTGTCTGCATACTCTCCCCTCCCCTAACCCTCCAATCCCACCTCCCTTCCCTGCCTCCCTCCTCCCCCTTGGTTCTGTCCATGTGTCCTCTATAGTGGTTCCTGAAAACCCTTCTCCCCATTGTCCCCTCCCCCCACCTACCCTGGCTATTGTTAGACTGTTCTTAATTTCTGCTTTTGCAATTGCGCTACAGTGATTCCCCTGGAACCAAATAAATCCTCCTGTCAGTAACCCTTATGAATGAAACCCTGCACTGCTTAACTTCTGTCCTCTCATGTATTCTACTTTCATCATATTACATAAAACACGTCTCCATGGAAACAAAAGACATTTCCCTTAGGAGATAAGAGGTGAATGATCCTTTCCTAATTATCATTATTCTTCAGAGGCTACTTTATTTTATTACAGGTATAAAAGCTTCAACAGCAGTCTATACTCTACAATTAAGAACAGGGCAGTTTAATCCTTGCAATAAGGATGGATCAAACAGCAGCTAACAACTACTTCATTAACTTCCTAGAGGATTTGTGCTGTACAATATTAAAGCATGCCTCACAATAAACTAAATTCCAGGGGGCAAAAATAGTATATTTCTATTACATATGAAAGGTCAGAAAAGCCCCTGAAGAGTATATAAAATAGATGTGCTTGTTAAGTACCTATCAACAAAATGACACCATGTCATTTTGTCATATCCATGTTTACCGCACAGGGGCTGGCTCTATACCAATTCTTATTTGTTTAAGATTGGTTTTTAAGATTAATAAAACAGCCGATAATGATTGTTGCTTCTGGTTACTTTGTGTAGAAATTTTATGATTCAGAGCCACGTTTTTTTCTGAAATGTATGAAGTTTTGCACATTTCTATTTTCATTATTGTTCTCATGTATAGCTCTCATAAGCTTTTATAGTTTATAATCATAATATAAAATGCTACTTTGTTTCATCTGTATTCTTTCAAAAACATCATTCAAAATCACCAATGATCTTTTTTATACCCCCTACCTAAATATTTAGGGCTTTCATTTTTTAAAATAATCAATTGCATATTTTCTGCCCTCTATTATCTCTCTAAAAATGTATCAGTGGGAGGATAGCATCTATCTTTTGCAGCACATGTGAGAAGTTTAAAATATTCTTAGAAGCAAATCCACAAAAATATAAATAGGAGCACTTCAAGCAGGCAGCTATCAAAAACTTTACAAATTTGTACATTCAACTATTAGAACTTTGAGAAGATGCTAATGCCTTTGAGGGGAAAGTAATATGAATGAGTGGGTATTTGTGTGTGCATGTGTATGTAAATGGTCTGCATATATATGTATACAGATCTGTATGTGTGTGTACAGATACACACACACTCATATATATATAGTGTATATATGTATTTGTTATAGCTGATTAAGATTTTTTTCTGGATTTATTGAACATGATTAATTACAATCAAAATGAGAAGAAAATAGAAAAGAAAAGCCTTTAATTTCCTCTAATATAATTGTTAACATTTTAACCTGTTATATTTTCTTCCTTGGTAAAAAAAGTTGATTGTGTTGCACTTTATCTTTTTTATAGTCTCAATAGTGTGGTTAATTTGTTTTTTTAATCAAAGGCTTAACATGAAAAATATGAAAAATAATACATGGTTATAAACAAAAAGACAGAAGCTACTACAACCTCCCCTACTTGCTTTAGTAATCAATCCTTAAATTTTATTTTTAAAATATATTTTATTGATTATGCTAGTACAGTTCTTACTTTATGAAATGTTAAAAGGACATATCTGAGTCTTCTTTAATTTTTAATAGGACACTGGGCCACCTAGAATGAAGATTAGAATCCTAGACCTTATTCCAAGACATGTGTCTAAATCTAACTAATGCGGTGCTAATCAAAGTAATGAACGCATAACCTTGAAATGGAAGCACGAGCTCTCCTAAAGACTGTCTTCTCATCTCACAGGCTTGCACACAGCTGTGGTTGTGATCCCTTACGGACCATGGAGATCTGATCAGTGCCATAAAGTATCAGAGCAGTAAGTTGGAGGGAGCTTGAATTCCTGACATACTGATATTCACTGTATCTCAGGTCACTGTTATTCTTATTCTTCGCTGCAGCAGCTGAACTTATATTCTCATTAATGCAGAATATAGCCTTATATGTGAGTGCAAAGATGAATTCATTCACTCAATTAGCCAATACTTATTGAGAGTCAACTATATGCCAACAACAGGTTCTTTCACAGCAATTACATTTTTGTGTGATATGTGGATAGTAAACACAATATATATAAGTATTGAATTAAAATCCGGTTCTTCTTTATGCAGACAGCTTCACAAAGTGGAAAACCAGAACACTGGAGTTTTGAGGAGGGGTAAATGCCTTTAAGAGTAGAAAATTGTCATGGTAAATAAGAACATGTAAAATACATAATAACATATACTATTTAAAGGAAATAAAGTATTGAAGATATGATACTGTCAGAAAAGAATAGTCAAAGTGACTGAAGGACACTCAAAAGCCACAGATTGGTGATAATAACTTTCCTGTGGCATGGGTGATATTTAGAAATTGGCATGCATATGTGTAAATGTATAAGAATAATAAAAAGTTGCATTAGGAGGCAACTAATATATAATACCAAGGCACTATAAATAGATTATCTTAAAACATAATATAATAATTAAAATTACAAAACCATTAGAAAACAAAATATACTCTTTAGTGAGAAATGGGAAATTTAAACCAAGTAGACAAATAAATTTTGAAAGATGCTTAAATATTTAATGAATCAATTCATAGCATGTATTGTACAAAATTAAAATGAAGTATTGAACTTAGTTCAAGAAGCAAAACTTACCTTGAAGAATAATTCTGATTAAAAAAGCAGACATTAAAAATCATATCATGATTGTCTCCAAGGCAAGTGCCTTAAAACCCATCTTTTTAATTCATGCTTTGAAAGTTTTAATTTAGACACTTTTTTTTATAAATTCTGTTTATTCTTGATATTACAAATTAAATTTTTTATTTCATTGGTGTAGTCTAGTCAAAAATTTAAAGCATTTATAAACATGCATGAAATCCTATGACCCCTAATTAATCTTATTTTAATCCCTGGCCTTGAAAAGGAGCAACACCTACTCAGGAACGAATGAAAGAATGCAGTGAATACTCATTAAATGTTTGTTGAACGGGTCATTGTAATGCATGTGTCCCAAACACTGAACATGGTTTAGTTACATTCAGCCAAATGTCACATTGTGGTGATAAATCTTGTTTCTATCTTTATAGGGATTATGACAATTTTATACATAGTTATTAATTTACATTTAATTATAAATATATTTGAATATATGGAAACTAAATTTAAGAATTCTATGTGCATCCTTAAATATAGAATTACAAGACACATATTAATTTGATAAAATCTAAAGCCAATCCCTATACTTGTTCACTACACCCCATCCTCTCTTCCCTACTCTAGAATATTGGTTCTAGAATTATCCTCTCTCTTACATCATAAATGTCTCCTTCTCTACTGGATTGTACCCAATGATATATAAATAACATTACTTATTTCATCTTTAAAAAATAAACAAATATAAACTTTTGTTGTATTTTGTTTCTTCTCTTTGTGTCAAGATTTCTCAAAATAATTCTCTACATTTTCAGTGTCTAATAGATCGCCTCCTGTTTCCCCCTTCAACTGCTCTCAGAATATGTTTTTCTCTTTCACCCCCAATGAAACGATCCCTACCAGTGATTTTTTTTGTCTGTACTCACTTGTTTACTGTGTGCTCTATGTTGTAATTTCTTCACTTGGCTTCTAGGAAACCACATTCCATTGCTTTTCCTTCTACTTCGCTAGGAGTCACTTTTCTTTTTTTCAGTTATATTTTATTGACTCTTTCTCTTCCTCCAGAACACATGACATTGGAGTGATCCAGGCCTTGGTCATTGGACCTTTAATGAGTGACCTACACTCTCTCCTTGGCCAACTTTATCAGTCTCTTCCTGTTGTATACCACTCCTCTGCAGATATTCCTGAATTTATGTCTTCAGTCCAGATCATTTTCTATAGCTACAGTCTCATATATCCATTTCCTACTTGGTAAAACAGGCAATATAAACCACAACATGCTTGAAACCAAGCACTTCTGATATCTCCCTCCTCTAAAGCTGTTTCTACTGCAGCCTGCCCTACTCTGTAATGACGACTCCATCTTATACGTTACTCAAGACAGAAAAACTTATTGTCATTCTTTACTTTTTCTGTAACATACCTTATTCGCTTTGTCGGGACATCACATTTGCTCTCCCTTAAAAAATATTTAGAATTGTACACCTGTAAACCATCTATGTTTTATTCAAGCTAATCATCATCTTATACTTGAATTGGTTTATTAGCTTCCCACTGGTCTCCTGCTTCCCAATTTGTGCCTCTCTCTATTTTGCATTATTAACATAATACTCATTGTGATTTTGATAAAATATGTAGCAGGTGATGTTACTCTTCTGCTGGAAAATCTTTTGAGCACTTCCCATTGCACCCTGTCTGTGATTTCTCCCCTATTGTCCACTCTTCTCCAGCCACACTGCCTTTCTTCTTCAGAGATACCAGGGCAATAGGCAAGCCGCTAAGTGCTCTTGCTGCCGTAGATGCCTCTGCCTGGAGCTGCATTCTCTGGTACTCTGCCTGACTCATTGTTTCTTCATATTGACACTTTGCTAAAACATCACCTTTTCATTATGCCTACTCTGGCCGTATTATATAAAATAGCTCCCTTCACCATATTTTTGTCATTCCTAATTGGCATTACCTGGATTACTTTCTTTTTCCAATAGAACATATTACCAACCACTATACTTTTGTTATGTTTCAAGTTTAAAGTCAGTAATTTCTGGTTAACAAGTTAATTCCAAAACAGCAAGAACATGTGTTTGTTCATTGATGAATCCTAAATACCTAGAACAGTGCCTGGCACATACTGAACACTAAATAGTTGTTGACTGGATGAATATTTATGTTAAATCACTTCAGTTTATATTGTATAGAAATAACAAACTTTATATCACATGCAATCAATGATTAACACTATTTGAATATTGTCAAATGACTATCCAGTGTTGCATCACAATAAATGTGCTTTTATTTAGTCTACAATACTCTGTCTTGTTTATAAGGTTGCCGTAGAAATAGAAAAGGTGGACCTTAAAGTACTTGAAATTTTCGCTTGATTCCAGTTATCAAGAGATTATAGTAAGTCTAATGCGTATACACAGCTCCTTTAACACTTAAGGAAACATCTTGCCTTCCTGTGCAGGGATTTCGGTGATCAAGATTCTAGCCCTGCCCTGGCTGGTGTAGCTCAGTGGATTGAGCGCGGGTTGGGAACCAAAGGGTCCCGGTTCGATTCCCAGTCAGGGCACATGCCTGGGTTGCTGGCCAAGTACCCAGTGAGGGCCATGTGAGAGGCAACCGTACTTTGATGTTTCTCTCCCTCTCTTTCTCCCTCCCTTCCTCTCTCTCTAAAAATAAATAAATAAAATCTTTCAAAAAAAGATTCTAGCCCTGAGGCACATGTGGGAAAACGCTATGACCTCCGGAAAAGGACTTTGGAGTGCACATCTGTCACTTTTGAAGTGGAGATATTGCTGGAAATATCAAGATGTTATGTAAAAGAAAAATATAAACAAAGTAAATATTCTATAATATATTATTCTAATTGCATAAATTACATAGACATTTCAGTTTTTACATTGCATTCTGATGTATCTATTGAAGGCCATATTCTCTAGAAAATCTATTCTCTAGATTCAGATATGTTCTATATATAAAACAATCACAAATTATGTAAATTTTAATGATTATGAAATCATTAAAGACATTTTCAATTACAATATATATTTTTAAATTCCACTGTAATTTTCTTAATAATTGTTTAATTTGAAAATTCCACCCTCAACAGAGTATTTAAAACTGCAAAAGAGGTGAAGTAAATATATCTTTAAATTCACTCCAAATCTGTTTATAAAATGAACTGATATGAGTTTCTTTTACTTGTATCAGAGTAATGAAAAGAACAAACTTCAATGCAAACTATTTCCTAGTAGATTATTAAATTTTCATATTTTCAAGTTAAAATGTCAAGGTTTGTAATATATTATTACATAAGGGACTGATATATAGTAATAGTAATTTGTAGTTCTATAATTTATAGTATATATATCTACATTTGTTTACTTACATTTATAACCATAAATAATCCACACTCTATTAAAAATTAAAGATTTATCTTTAGTATAATTTCCTTTAACATTTATAGATGACCTTACAGTTTATAAAACATTTTCATATATATTATCTTCTTACAGTCTCACAATGGTTAATTTTAAAATGTATATTAATCCAGTTTTAGGGAAGAATATTTTAGTGACACCTCCAGTAGCCAAGTTTACTAACTCTATATTTTTATATCTTATCTCTATACTGTGGTTCCTTATTCTCTACATACTTTCCCATTGTATAAGATTTAGATATGGGGTTTTATAGGTATATTTCCAACCTATATAATTTAGAAAACTGATGTATGCATAGAAAAGACACCAAGAAAATTGATATTTACCATGAATAAAATTATTAACCTAACATAATAAAATTTTCAAAAGTGTATAACACTTATTTTTAAGGATTATAATGAATAAGCCACTAGTGAAATATTATAATAAAATCAGAAAAATCATTCAATGAAAAGAGATGACAAGCCATGACATTTTAAAAAGTCAAAGTAACATAATGTAGTGGAAAGAGTATATATTTCACACCGGATTAATTTGAATTTTAATGATGACTGTGACCATGAGCAAAGTACATTACTTCTCTAAGCCCTGATTCCCTCATGTGCAAAATGGGAGAAATAATATTCATGTCAAATGCCCTTATATTTTTGAAGGGATACATGGAAACTTTAATTAAATAAATATGTGTAAGTTGTATGTAAAAGTGTTGTACCAAAAATATGATTGTAGGAATATATTGATAACTAACAATCTAGTTATATGTGTATATAAAGACATATGAGGTCTGTTTAGAAACATTCCAGTGATTGTTAGTATAATGAGAATGGTTTGCATGACATCGATGTAACCTGGCAGCAAGGAGAGTGGACTGGAATGCACATGTGTGAACAATGACAACTTCACTGTACTAGTCAATGGGGTGTTAGACACCACTTAGTGAGCGTGTGCACTGTGTAGCCATGGCATCGAAAATGACTGAGCAACTAGAGCAATGAATCTGCCTCAAGTTTTGTATCAAACTTGAACATTCTTCCTTGGAAACTATTTGGATGATTCAGAAGTCCACAGCTATGGGTAACTGGTGAGGTGCAGCTTCATCACAACAACATGTCTGCTCAGGTATCGCATCTTATGCAGAGTTTTTTGGAAAACATTGAATAACCCAGGTGACTCAGTCCCCTACAACCCAGACTTGGCTCCCTGCAACTTCTGGCTTTTTCCAACACTAAAGTCACCTTTGAAAAGGAAGAGATTTCAGACCATTTATGAGGTTTAGGAAAATACAACCGGGCAGCTGATTGTGATAGGGAGAACTGTGTGAGGTCTCAACATGCCTACTTTAAAAGGGACGGCGGCATCATTGACCTATGTGCAATGTTTCTTATATCATGTATCTTCTTTAATAAAAGTCTCTATTTTTTATATTACATGGCTGGACACTTTAAGGACAGTCTATCTATCTGTCTATCTATCTATCTATCTATCTATCTATCTATCTATCTATCTATGCATACACACATTTCTAACTTCTATGTGTCCATGCTGTTTGAATAATGATTATACTGTCTCTAAATTCTGAAATGTATCTATATCATCAAAAATAGAATTTAGTGTATTATACCAAGTGTACATATTACTTCAAAAATTAGTTTGACATGTATAACTTCAAACCAACGCATATTTATCATAACAATTCCCAAAAGTTTTCAAATAATAGTAATGTTGTATCAATCACTTTTTATAAGAAAAGAACTACATTCACATTTGCACTTTCATTTTATCCCCAGGAAGATTCTGTGAGCAACATATTACAAGTATCATTGTTACATGTCACCAAACAGGCTGAAAGTGTGGGGGCATTGGAGACAGAGAGCTTTTAAAATAAACACTGTGTTTTACATACCACCTCAGAATAAAAAGAAAGTTTAAAGAAGCAAATGAAAAATGAACACAGCATAACGTAGCATAGATAATTTCTCTTCTCATCATTTGATAAATCTAAAACTCCAGTAAATCACTATTTCCTTTTAGTCTAATAATAGTAAAAATCATCACTATTGGCATAAAAATCAGAATTTTATGTCAAAGGGCTTGACACAAGACATTCTTCTTTCATTCACTTAAATCTATTCTATTGCTCTCTCATAGGCTGTGCCAAGAAAGTTAATACGGAAGTGCTGCAAGACTTTTAGTCATTAAAAAAGCCTCCTGATGTGTAGTGCAGCTTACCAAGTAAAGAAGTGGGTTAAAATATTTAAAAAGATTACCCTCCCATGAAATAAGCAATTTTTAAATAAATTAAAACATTTCAATCATATATAGCATCCATTTAAAGAGCAATTGGGTTTTTATTGTAAAAGGAAGATTCTGAATTTAATAGTAATTTAAATAGCAGTATCTTATCAATAAATTTTGGTGCATGTGCCCAATTATTTTAAAATAAAATTTTAGATGTAGAATTTATTCTACAGCTATAGACTGAGATGTCAGCAGTTGATCTGTGCAAATAAAAATCTATACACATAATGTAAAGCTAAATAAATGTGGACTTATAGGGCAAGGATCAATGCCGCAATGAAAGTTTAAGAGGCTATTCTATGTCTTAGTTATTACTCTTTCCCACTCCCACTGAGAAATAATTGTCATACATCACTGTATAAGTTTAAGGTATACAACATGATGGCATGATTTGTACATATTGTGAAATGATTACACAATAGATTAGCATCCACGATCTTACATAGATACAATAAAAAGAAAATAAAAAGGAATTCTCCTTGTGATGAGAACTCCTAGGATCTACTTCTTAACAACTACTAATATTTTTAAAAGATTATCCCAGAAATTATCAAAAGAGACTGATCCACCCATGTGGTGGCATTATCATGCAGCTTCCTCATCTTCAATATATTTCTAGACAGCATTGTGACAATATGACATTTCTTATATGCATTGTCTGGACTATTCTATATCCATAAAGGAATGAGGCTCTTACTGTTATCCATTTATTATACATTAGAAAAAGAGGCAAAAGGGAAAAACTTAGTGATCTGATTTCTATAAAATTTAGAAAAGTCAGAAGAAATAATACGATTTCTTTCTCTAATCTATGATGCCTAAAATTATTTCTAAAATAAAAATATATGTGAAATTATTTCTAAGTGACTTCCTTATAATTCAGAAATGTTGTTTGCTTGGAAAACTTACTGCATGTGATGTGTTCTTAAGATCGTAATGAAAATTGTACTTCTCATTTCAAGCGCCATTGTTTTGTGCTTTCATTTGTGTGAAGGATACATATTTTAATCTTTTCATAAAACCAATGAGGAATTAATAGATACAGCCTAGATGATCTTTGTACACATTTCAAAATAATATACTACAAGGAAACAGTTAAAATGCAGAGTGTGAAGATCTTATTCCTTTTTCTCCATTTATTAGTTGTTTCTGAACAAATTTCTTATTCCATCTACTATATAGTTTTCTCACATGTAAAATCATTACAATAATACTATGTGCCATATATGAAAGATCTGTCCCTGATATTTCTCAAAGAACAGCCTTTTAATTCACCCTTCTTATCCTCCTTCCTTCCTTCCCTCCTTCCTCCATTTGTAAAATTCGAATTTTTATACCTACACACAAAGTTATTCTTCAGGAGAAAAATATACACTACTGTGATAGTACTTGTAAACTGTAAATTAGTACATAGAATATTGAAAACTTAAAATGTTTAATTTATGAAAACTAACATAATTAAATTATTCAAGATGTGCTGAGCACTTTTGAATTCTTTGTATTATCTTTTTTAAATGTTACAAGAACCTACTGGAATAAGTACTAACGGGGAATTAGCTAACTCTTAAAACAATACTTAAACAAATATTCGGTGATTAATAATAGACATGCTCTGCACAGAAGTATCAAGCTTTGTATTTTGAAATGCAATTCAATCAAATTGCTAAAGAAACATGAACTGCAAAGGAAAAAATGTACACCAATTAATTTTCACAATTATCAAAAATCTAAATGAATAGCTTCCAAAGTATATTTAATTTTAATACAATGTGTTCTGAAAGTCCTTTATTTCTTCATTGCACATAACTTTTCTGCTTCAATAAATCTCTATTTCCTTTTCTTTTTGGAAAGGTACATTCTGTACACTTCCATATTTTACTCTTGTTCATTTTATCTCATTTTAAAAAACCAAATTTACATTCTTTCCCAAACCTTAATTATGCTGCTTCAGTAAAGGCCCTTAATAGTGATTTCCACTGAGTCAGCGTCAGGACAATAGGAAGAAAGCAGGTTTGATATAGAAGATTAGTGTTCATTTAAAGACATGCATAACTTATATACCTGTATGGAATAGACATATTTGGGAATGTCAGCAAGCATTTTTTCTAGCGTTTTTCAGATGGTTATATTGTTATTATTTTACTGATCACTACGTTGGATAAATGACTTTAAACAAACTAATGATTCTCTTCCTTGGAATTTCTGGGCTTGTGACTATAAGTGATTATAGCCATCTCTCTCTAATACCTAAAAGTTTTAAGCTCAAGGGCTTTTTTTTTTTTGAAGCTGTGTTTACTGTCATTTCACCTGAACACAGGTGGCAAACACAAGGCCCGTAGTCTGAATCCGGCCCTCCACTTTGTTTTATCCGGCCTGACACCTTGTTTCTACCTGGCGGCAGCGCCGAGCTCCTTGCTCCTACTTAAGGAGTAGTTACTACACAGTCCTAGAATTACATTGGGCCCTTTGGAGGCAGCTGCGAGGCTGATGTGGCCCCCGGTGAAAATGAGTTTGACACCCCTGACTAGAAAGTCAGAAAAAAACTGTGTTTCTAAGTAAGAGAAAAGCAGGAATCAATTGCTCATAACCAGAGACTGGTGAAAGAAAAGGTTTCTGAAGACCAGGCTGTACTTGTCTCTAAAGCCTAGCAACATTCATTTCGAATTTGTGAAGATTCCCAGTATTTTAGTAATTCCTGTTCATGCTTAATTGGTTTACATTATGATTCTGGCAAGCATGTCAAAAAAATAAGAGCACAAATATATTGTGGGCCATCATGTTTGTGTGGGTTAGGAGGTTTAAATATTCAAGAAATTCATGTTAACAAGTTGCTTTGGTTGATGGGGAGTTATTTGAAGGAGACACCAGTGAATACGAAAAATAAGAAACATTCTCAGCCATCCAAAGCCAGACATGGAGAAGCGGTGCCCTTCCCATCCACATTCGGGTTGCGACTCAGATAACGGCACTGGGGGTCTGTCCATAGCACTGCACTGAGTTCAGATCCACGGCTTCCACTTCTCTCAAAGTTTTTCCTCTTCTGATTTCTCCCAATAATAAGGAAGTAAAAGTGATCTATTTCTAGAACTTCAGTGGCTTGTGGCTATAATATAAAACTAGGTGGAACACAACTCTGATTTATTAGAAAGAAACTACTGATGCTGTGACGTGAGTAGACCAGGCATTTCGAGCCCTGCAATAACGGGATGTGGAAGGTGAGGTTTTCGAGATGGCATAATTAGTAGATTCTTGGAGGACCTGTATAATGCTCTTGTGCTGTAACTACTCCTTATATCCTAACGTCTTCTTGGCTTCTACCTTTGATCTGACCAGTTTATTCATTTTATCTGGATGATCACAAGCAATGACAGAGCTTATATTACCACCTCTGGCAATTCTAGCAATTCTGATATATGTATGCAAGGATCAGACTTAGAGCTATCGAACTATATACTGAGTGTGGCAAAAGTAGGTTTACAGTTTTTCATATGGAAAACAATACAATAAATAATAATACAAGAATAAATGCTTTCACATACTACTGTAAACCTACTTTTGCTCCACCCTGTATACAAATACTTTAATTATAAAATACTCTATTGTTAAAAAAATGCTAACCATCACCCGAACCTTCAGCAAGTTAAATCATTTTTCTGGTTTGATATCATGGTGGAGGGTCTGATATCAATACTGATGATCAGAGTGGTGGTTGCTGAAGGTTGGGGTGGCTGTGGCAATTAAAATCAGATAAGAATGAAGTTGCTCCATCAATTAACTCTTTGTTTGATGAACAATTTCTTTGTAGCATGCAATGCTGTTTGATAGCATTTTACCCACAGTAGAACTTCTTTCAAAATTGGAGTCAATAATCCTCCCAAACTCTGCTGCTGTTTGCCAACTAAGTTTATGAGTAATATTCTAAATCCTATGTTGCTTGCCGTTTCAACAGTCTTCTCAAATTTTTCAGCAGGAATATATTCTAACTGAAGAAGCCATTTTCTTTGCTCATCCAAAAGAAGTAATTCCCCATCAGTTAAAATTCATCATGAGATTGCAGGGATTCATTCACATCTTCAGGTTCCAAATTCTAGTTGTCTTGCTATTTCCACCACATCTGCAGTCATTCAAAGTTTTGAAAATTTCGAAGTTATCCATGAAGGTTGGAGTCAACCTTTTCCAAACCCTGTTAAGGTTGATATTTTGCTCTCTTCCTAGGCATCACAGCTGTTCTTAATGGCACCTAGACAGGCGAATCCTTTCCACAATGTTTTTAATTTACTTTCTTCAGGTCCATCAGAGGAATCCCTGTTTATGGCAGCTATTGCCTTACAAAAGATGTTTCATAAATAACAAGACTTGAAAGTTGAAATGACTCTGATTCATTGGCTACAGAATGGATGTTGTGTCGGCAGGCAGAAAGGCAACATTAATCTCATTGTACATCTCCATCAAAACTCTCATGTAACTAGGTGCATTGTCAATAAGCAGTGATATTTTGAAAGGAATCTTATTTTCTAAGCAGTTGTTTTCAACAAGAAGCTTAAAATAGTCAGTAAACCATGTTGCAAACAGATGTGCTATGGTTCTGTCTTTGTTGTTCCATTGGTAGAACACAGACAGAGTAGATATAGCACAATTCTTAAGGGTTCTAGGATTTTTTGTAATGGTAAAATGAACATTGGTTTCTGTTTAAAATCACCAACTGCATTAGCCTCTAACAAGAGAGCCAGCCTGTGAAACCAGGCATTGACTTCTGTCTAGCGCTGAAAGTTGTAGATGGCATGCTCTTCCGATATAAGGCTGTTTTGTTCTGAAATCTGTTGTTTGGCGTAGCTACCTTCATTCACTATATTATCTAGATTTTCTGGATCACTTGCTGTAGCTTCTATATCAGCGCTTGGTGCTCCACATTACATTTTTATGTTATGGAGATGGCTTCTTTCCTTAAGCCTTCTTAACCTACCTCTGCTACCTTAGAATTTTCTTCTGCAGCTTTCTTCCCTCTCTCAGCCTTCATAGCACTGAAGAAAGTTAGTGCCTTCCTCTGGACTAGGCTTTGGCTTAAAGGAATGTTGTGCCTGGTTTGTTCTATCCAGAACTCTATAACTTTCTCTATATCAGTAATAAACCTGTTGCACTTTCTCATCACTCATGTGTTCACTAGAGTAGCACTTTTAATTTTCCTCAAACACTTTTCCTTTGCATTCACAATTTGACTAATTGTTTGGCACAAGCTTTTGGCCTGTCTCAACTTTTGTCGTGCCTTCCTCATTAAACTTAGCAATTTCTACCTTTTGATTTAAGGCAAGAGACACATGATTTCCTTTCATTTGAGTACATAAAGGCCATTGCAGGTTCACTAAATTTCCATATTGTTGTGTCTCAGGGCATAGGGAGGTCCAAGGAGATGGGGAAAGATGGGGAAATAGAGCACTCAGAACACACACATCATTTGTTGTTCACTGTCTTATATGAGCATTTTTATGATGCACCAAAACAATTAGAATAGTAATATCAAAGATCAGTGATCACAGATCACCATAACAAATGTAATAATAATTAAAAAGTTTGAAATATTGCCAGAATTACCAAAATGTGAAACAGAGACCTGAAGTGAGCACATGCTTTTGGAAAATGATGCCAATATTCTTGCTTGACACAGGATTGCCACAAATTTTCAATCTGTACAAAACACAGTATCTAAGAAGCACAATAAGCCAAAGTGCAGTAAATGAGGTACGCCTGTAGCAGTACCACCTAGGAGGGAGGTTAGGAGGACCTCATGAGCTGTGGTGCAAGAGGGGCTCAATGCATTGTTTCCAACAATGACCAGGAGAGTTTAGCCATAATGTAAGGTAAAGTCAATTCAACATGTACATGCTTTGTAAAAACAAATGAAAAGAGCAAAATTATAGTTTCTAAACTGTAAATTCTTCAACTTTACATTTTGGACTTGTTTTCTGTTGTCCATTATTACAAGAAAAAATAATTCTACTTGTTTAAGAATGTAATCACATAGTTTTTCTGTACTTAACTCATTTCTGTATCATCCAAATCATCAATATATAATGGAGTTGACAATTAAAAAGTATACCATGTTACAGTTTGGAAAACTGCAGCACAAGAGCAGTTGGTTTGCTTTATATCTATATCTATATATATTTGGGAACAATAACAGGGATGTTTTGTTTACTATCTTATTTTGTTTGCATACTTTGAATGAAATTTAAGAATTCATATTGTGTTCCATACCAAATAAATAGCAGATATTGAAATTCAACGTGAATGAATTATAGGCAATAAATACTATTTATTTATATATATAATGCATTACATTACTTTATGTATAATTAGAACATTTAAAAAAACTGCCCACCTCACCAAGAAGAATAAAATAGTTACTACCACCTAATATATATTTAATAGAAATTCATGAGACCTATATACTATTTAATGTGTGCATAAAATAATTGTCTACTGAGAATACTGCCATGGGGGTTAAAAGGATTTAGCACAAAGCATAAATTTCAAAAACATTTTTTTTCTAACATACTTTAATTTCATGAACCCCTCCCCCCTCAATATTCCAGGCCCTCTAGCTCTTTTTAAAACAGAAGTGAAAAATATAGTTGATTTTATTTCTTTCTCTAATATTTTTCTTTCTTTTGGTTACCAGATAAAATTTGTACTTTTTGTATCTGGAAATAAAAATTCATTGTTTCCAAACTATCTTAATTTCAGATTTGATGACAGCAAACTATGTAAAAAGATCCTCTTAAGAATGTGCTGACACTGAATCAGAAGGTGATTTCATCTCAGTAGGTGAAATGAGACCCATTACCTCCCATTGGAACTGAACAACCACCTTGGGAAAGCTTGTCCAGGTGAAAATGAGTATAGCCAAATCTAAGGCAAGGTGCATGAGGACATCTAAAAGTATAATGTGACGCAAAGTATTTCAGCGTGGCTATTAGTCACACCTAGAGGACTGTTTTAAAAGTCTAGACAAATAATGAAAATAGCTACTAGAGAAAATAAAGATTCTAGATGCCCGTGGGATTTTCCTTTACTGGGAAAGTGATTTAAACTATAAACCACTGTCAAATAACTTTAAAGTGAGTTGATATTACTAGAGAAGTCACATTTAAATATTTTCTTAAAATGTGCCCAGATTATTCCTCAGAACCCTATGACTTTACCTTGCTCTAGACAGAAACATGAAAAAACAAAAGCAAAAAGAAGACAAACGCCTCCATAACCTTCTATTGTAAATACTCTAGGAGGTACTTGTTTTTTAGTCTAGGAAACAAATAATCTCTCCTTGTAATTTATGCAGATCTAGGACTTTATGTGTATTGTATACTTTATGATTTATTTTACTTTGGGGAAAGGTGATATATACAGGTTATATATCTAGTTATCTCTGTATGCATGTATCTATTAATCTGCCCATTTATCTACATATACATTTGGAAGCCAAGCCTTGGAAAAAATTATGTTAAAAAGTAAACTGAGCACGTTAAAACGTTCAGCTTATTTGAGCACATATGCACTGGACTTCAGCAGCGCCAAATCACAGGTGGTTAGAGCTGGGAGAGAGGGAGAGTTTATACAGATGGTGAGGCAGCAAAGCGTTGGCTGTAACTTAAGCAGGCGACTTAACTGGGAAAGCTGGCTGTATGTGATTGATTGTTCCTGTTTGATTTTTCTCAGATCGCATTGACTCTGACTTAGATTTTGATTCGCTTACATAGGCTACCCAGGTATGAGAGTAATCTCAGTCTGATGGAGACCTTGTTTATTGCTCCTTGGCCTTTTGGCTAAGATCAAGTCTAATGGAGTCAATGCTTAAATACTTTAACAGTTAAAAGATGGGAGCAATTCTTCGGTGCCTGTTCACTCTCCATTTCCCACCACTGGGGGTTACGTCGCACCTGGTTCCCCTGCAGGGTACAAAGACTCCCTTTGCACTGTTTTATTTAGTTTCCTAATTTCTACTAAACACAGTCACCCCCAGGATCAATGGAACAATTAATTTGAATCTCAGAGAAGCATGAAATTGAGCTGCATATGTTGTCATGCTGGGGAGTGGAGTGAATCAGAATACTATAGAGATAACCTAGCCGAATCTAGCCTCGGCATCTCTGCTTAACTTATGTTCTGTACTTGTGTTTGCTTGTGTGTTTTTTTTTTTTTTAATTATCATTCCATGAAGATGAAACTCCAGGGAAGACTGAAAGAGATTAATTTGTGAGGTCAGAATAAGAACATAAGACCTATGAAACTTGATAGAAAAATGACTCAAGATAAATACAAGAAATCATTTCTAGGTAAGAACTTGAGATTTAGAAAGTATCTAACACTACAACTAGTCAAGATTATAATTTAGAGTCAGGGGCTCAGTCTGAAGAATTAAAGAAATCAAAGAAAGGTTTACTCATGGCAATATTTATAATAGTATCAGAGTTTGACCAGAGGCTGCTTATGATTTGAAGGACATTTCATGAGAAAAACATCAGCCACTTCATAACATGTCAGCACCTGGCAAGACCTCTCAGTAAATTATTGAACTGTTGGATAATTTTGAAAATCAGTAAGAATATATAAAAGCATAATATGTATTAGTTCATGTATTAACATTCACCAATATCTCTAAAAACCTTATATTAAAAATACAAATAGAGGAAGGAAAACAATTCATCTCAAAGATGTTTATATCTATATTTAGAGGAGGGAGTGAAAACAAAATCATTACTTAAAGAAATTATATTTATGACATATCTGTTTTTTCCCTACCATATCTAATTGTAGAGACCTCAACTAAAAAGACAGTTTATTTTTTAAAAGCTGGATATGTTAATCAGAAAAGTGAATTTATGTCAATATCAAATGTGTCTTTTTAGGACATTTTTTAAATTATTAAATTAGTAAATAAACATATTTTAAAATTAATTCATGTGACTAATAGAAAAAAATCCTTCTATCATCCCTATCGCTCCTTATCTGTTCTCCTGAGTCAACTGCATTGGCCACTGAACTCTTCTGCCTCCCTTCACACTTTTAAATAATACCTTTATGCTGACATTCTGCTACTTTTTTCAAAATTAGTATTTATCTACGATTTCCTACTATAAAAGATTAAGGTTCTGTCCCTTGTCCTTACACTCCATAAATACTTCTTATATGCATCTACTCAGTTATGGTTGTATCACAGGTTTTGGGGAAGCTATATTGTTGTTAAAATGATTTGTAATGGAGGTGTCACATTGTATTTGATGATTGCATTTCTTCTTTTGTGCAATGTGTTTTTCCTTGAGTTAATAGTTATTTCCCTCTTTAGCTTAATTGGTACTAATGAATTTCAAATATTTTTCATAGAACTCCTGTCAATAGAGTAAAACATGGTAAACTACAATTTTTATTTTTTACACATTTTATTATTTTCCATACAATAATTTCCCATAACATTTTCTAATATTTTGTTATTATTTTGCCCCAGTGTAGACAATCTCTCTCTGGACCTGTTGTAGACCCAGGGCTTTATTTCTCTTAAATTTTCTTGGCCTCATGTAGTAATAACCAACTGCTCTGGGTTCCATTAGGACCTGTGAGGTTTCACAGAAAGTATTGTTTTGTGGGCTCCCTCTTTATATAAACAATTCCATTAAAAATATATAACAGAATTAATTCATGGATGCCTTTGATTTAAAGTAGCTTATTAATGAAAATTTAAAGTAGTTAATAGACAAAATTGTTACTCATTACTAATGAGTGACACCATCCATATTGTTGTTTATGAATACTGGTTTTCAAAGACTCTCTCCGAGGTTGTTATTGTGCTTTGCTGATGATGACAACAAAAGTACATTTATTGGGGAATGCATGAAAACAGGAATGATGGTTTGTTGTCTTATCGTGTTGAATTTATCATTCAACATATCTTTTTTATAATTTTTTATTTTTATTTATTTATTTATTTTTTTAGAGAGAGGGGAAGGGAGGGAGAAAGAGAGGGAGAGAAACAGAAATGTATGGTTGTCTCTCACACAGACCTCACTGGGGACCTGGCCCGCAACCCAGGCATGTGCCCTGACTGGGAATCGAACCGGGACCCTTTGGTTCCCAGCACGTGCTCAATCCACTGAGCTACACCAGCCAGGTCTCATTCAACATATTGAGTGTAGTAAGCACAAAACAATACAGCTTCCAACTGTATCTCTTCTTGAAGTCTGTAGGCCAGAACTATTTCATCCCTGGAATGTGAACTCCTTCGGTGTTGACCATATCCTTATTTTTTCGTTACAACCAGTGAGATGCCTGTGGGAGATAAGATAAGAAAAATCCATCTTTCTTTGAGTATGATTTAAAATCTGACTTGGAGAATACATCATGAACACATTGGCTGAGGCAAGTGCAGACAACAATTAGCAGGACCCATCGACACTGTAGAGCAATGGCTTTGTACCCTTAGAGGAAACAGCATTCAAACACTCATGCAGAAATACTTGATGTACCACACAGCACGTGGAGTTAGTGAGCTCCGTGCTAGCAGCAGAAGACCTACAGGTAAAGGACACCTCATCCCACCTCTGCTGCCTGCAGGTGCTTTGACAAAAGGTGGCATGACAGTCAGCACGCAGAACAGATGAGAGCCAACATAGTGTTACAATTCTAGTCCAAAGGCCTACAGTGGACAACTGGCAGTAAGGAGTCCTGTACTTATCTTGTACCCAGTGTGAGAGTCCTGCAAAGTCAGCCTGTCTGCAACAAGGCGGCAGCCCAGTGTAATGTGGTTTTATGAAATCTGAGTAGGGATGTGCGATCCCTCCAAACAGAAGGGTCATGCTTTTCAAACAACCCTCCTAGAACTTGGGCCTGGCAGCACATTCTCATGATAATCTCAATGGCATGGGCCCCAGAACTACTCAGAGTGTTTGAAAAACCCACCCAGAGGAAAAACTGGCTACTGGGGTCCATGAGGGCCCAGATTCAAGCTCAAGGCAGCCTACCCAGGTAGCACTGTGGCCTCTGGCAGGCAAGTCTGCTTGTCTGTCATTTTCAGGCTTAGCCACCTTGCCTTTAAACTCAACATGTTCAAAACTGAACTCATGAATAAACTTTGCCTCATCACAAAGACAGCATTCCTCATCTCAGCAAGTGACATGTGTGGAATGTGTTAAACAATTTAGAAACCTAGGCATTATTCTTGATACCTCCATCTATCTCCATTTTGATGACAAATTTTTCAATATTTTAACCTATTTCACCTCCTCAAGATATCTAATTATCTTCACCACCATATGTTAAGGAAATCAATCTACCATTGTATTGTGTAAACTATTGCAGTGGATCCCTAACTAGTTTGCCCCTAACTATCCATCAAAGTAATAGTGACCTTTTTAAAGTGGAAATTTCATCAAGTCATTCATATCCTTTTCACATTCTTAAGCCTCATTGACTAACCAATGGTATAAGATAAAAATAAAGGTGTTAAGTTTACTGGTGCATTGATTGATTTTTCTACATTCATTAAAGCACCTATGTATACTGATAAGAATGAGCTATTACTAGAGAGAAATGAAAATGCTGAAGAAACATGGTAGATAATGGCTGTATGAAATCATGTAGTAAATTATTTAATGTGATCAAGGTCAAAGTGGTAGGTTAGACTTTGGTACAAGCAGAACTTCTTTCTTTGGAATACCAAGGGAAAGAAAGAATGGAGGAATAAATTCTCAAACCTGTTAGGACAATGAGGTTTCTAATTTTGGTAACAGTAAACTGTGTTCTGGCAGATTTAAGACATAAATCTTTCATTACAAGAGTAAGTGGTATATCAGTAAAGCCATAGAAAAGGAAGGATGAAATGTTTAGAGGAAGGTGAATGGACCAATAGTTAATAAAAGCTTTATCATCAGCAAACTCATAGTTCCAAGGCATGATAAATTTATAATAAATGCTTTACTAGTCTGATAATTATTTGGCATGATGGCATAGAGTTAAAGATAAAAATATTGCAAATGACCCCTTCTTTCCAATCAGTTTTTGGGGTGACGCTGTGAACAACAGGTAAAATATGAGCATTTTAGGTAGAGCACTGTGAACATAGCTTGCACTCAAGAGGGAGTGGTTGTATTGTTCCCTTCATCTTTGAATGCTGAAATCAGGAATATACCAGGTACAATACAAATCGAAATAGCTTCAGGTCTTGTTGGCCCTATCTCTCTGTAAGAGTGTTTTAAATCACAGCAATGCTCATTCATATGACATTTATTTATACGACCCCAAACAACAGCTTCGCAAACTGTGAAATTAGTACACATTTGCTTAGGTCTCTTATTTGACTAGAGTCAGACTTTTCAGATTTTTTCTTTCCAGAAAACATGGAGCCATAAGATATCCAGTGTTCAGCCCAAGAAGCGGTATCCAATGTCCCATTGTGGATGAATGTATCTTTTCCAAAGACAAAGATGGATTTGTTTTATTAAGAAAATTACTCACTTGTCCCAGGTCCTCTGTAATATGAATGGAAAATATAAATAACCTAAATATAAATTAAACTTTATAGACTAAGTCATATTTATAGCACAATAAATTAATAGAATATCATTTTACTATCAGCAACTGAACTACTAATATAGTGGCTAATACTGTAATAGATTTATATCCTTTTTCATCTATAATAAAATATTATCTGCTAGATATATTACTTTAAAGTTGCTTAACATGTTATTTCACATTATAGTCTCATATGAAATTATTTTTATGTCATTGGATGACATAAAATTACGTATACAACCTCTTGTATGCAGATGTTTCAAATACAGTGCATATTTTACATATTTTATAAGTAAAGAAAAGGGCAGAAACATCGTTTTTTTTGGCATTATTATGCTTGGACCTTGCAATAAATATTATTTGAGAAACATGTGTGATGATGATATAGCAGTTAATTTTGATAGCATCATAGCATGCGCTGATTTGTATATGTGTAGAAACTAGTATGGGAGTTTAAATGGGAATTTAAATTATTGACTGTAGAAGAAGACTGATGTACTTCAGGAAAAATAATGTGCCCACAGGAAATATTATATTCTTATTCAGGAAACCGTTTCAGGGAAATAGTCAAAGCAGCCAGCTGTGGAAGCTTTCTTCAGAAGAGCAAATATGAAGTTTTCTTTTCAAATTACTTGAAAAGAAGTTACATTCTGAATATTTATACATCAAAGAGACAAAAACTCTAGAAATGTCTAAAATATGCATGTTTTGTAAAAATATCCTCCAATATTTAGGTCTGTGAAAAATCAAAAGCACATATAGAGATTTTTCAAAAGTTTATCTTCTATATATCTCTTTTTTGTACATAAACTGATTTGAAAAAATATGAAGGTGTTCTCTAATATAAACCCTGTAATTTGCCTTGGAATATATCTGAATTTTTAAATATGAATACTTTCTTAAAGATAATGACTCTATTAAATATATTTAGGTATTATCTAGCTTTCAAATTTGTTTCTCTCTCATCAAGTATGACATAAATGTGAGAGTATTTATCATAACAGCTGAATAATTTCACCACAGATAAGTATTGACTTTTCCCTCCTATTTAAAATAGAAGATAATGTTTCATTAAGATAATATTTCTTTCTAAGAGTAAAATTATTTTATAAAGTTATTTTTCACCAGATTATAAATATATACATATATATGCAAATAGAAAAACACACAATATTCTACCTTATAACATTGACAATATCTCAATTTTTAGTATTAAAACTCCTTTATTGAATTGTAACTTACATATATGAGAGGTTCATACCTGGAATATGAAATCAATTTTTAGAAATTTGTTTTTTCACTCTATCTACATACAGAAATTTTCATCTACCCAGGAAATTCTCTTGTGTTCCTGTCTATCCCCCTCCAGTATGCTTATTTGAATACTGTCAAGGCTAAAATGAAACTCAGTTCCATCTTGCATCATATTGACATAGTATGGTATTACTAATAGTGATCTACAGGACAAAACTAAGTAACTGATCTTCTAAAACAAGTATAATACAAGCAATGATAACATCATGAGACAAACTACAAAGTTTGCCAAATGAAATATCCTGGTTTAAACTCATAATTAAATGTTGTGTGGAAATAAATTATTCTTGTTAAATGTAGAACTAATTTAGTTGAGACGACAGTACTGGGTCAAAGTCTTTTTTCAGGCATTTTCAATTTGTCTTGAGCTGTGTTTTTTCTGTTGAATGCATAATTGTGCATTACAAAGCAACAGATGGATTAAGTTAGATAATTTTCCAATCCAATCAAAGCCAGACTTATGCATTAACAGCTGGAGATCCATTAAACTGATCAATTTGTGTTGATCTACTTTACCATTGAGTCCCCTAAAAAACCTGGGAGCACTCTTTGTCTTGTTAATTTGTGAAAAATGGTCATTACAGTCTCATGAATAATCACCTCTTTTCCTCATTTAACATGGGTATTTCCATGTCAAATTCTCAAATTCATCCTGGAAGAATTCCCACTTCCAATATAAAGCCGTGCATTATAGGTACATCTTGCACTTTCTTTCTAAATAACAATATTTTTGACTTTGTGTAACAATGAACATTTTAGGAAACCTTTGACGTGACAAAATTTAACAAGTGTGTAAGAGTAAGAGGAACTCAAAAATGATAGGAAAAAAAGTAACAAATACCCAAAAGGGAGCTTGTTTTAATTCATATGGTATACATTCAAAACAGATTTTAACTCAAAGAAGTTCTCTCTTAAAACTCTAAATCCTCCCTGAAAACTTTATCTGTGTGTACTCAGCTTTAACTGTACAACCTACTTATAGCCCATTCCTTCCATTAGCTCCTCCTCTTGACTTTGGAAATATGATGACATTCGTTTGGGGTTTGTGGAAAAAACAATCACACTGAAAAATGGTTAGATCAAAAGTAGAACTTCAGAAGCTGAATTCTTAACTTGATTTGGAGCAGCGTTAGACGTTTTTAATCAAGGATTATTTCCTAAACCACAGATAGGATAACAGAAATTTCTAAGAGAACTTTGTTTTGCTAATTTAAATTTACTTTGACATAAGTGAAGAAAGCTAAGAACTGCATAAAAAGTTAATTTCTGAGTGGTAGATACACAAATGAAATTAAAATTATAACAAAATAAAGATAAATCAACAGGAGACTAAATTAGAATTTAGAAAATTTTCAAACACTATTTTGAGGTAGAGCCAACAGCTGAAATAAAAAAGAATCTCACCTGTTTTATAAGTAAATAGATTCAAACTAAAATTAGAGGATTTGGACAGAAAAATCCTCTAGAATTAGAATTAGAGGATTTTGAACAGTAAAATAGACAATTAGGAAATTATATATATATATATATGTATATGTATATGTATATATATATATTTCCTATTTCCTATTTTCTTATATATATATATATATATATATCACCATAATTTCCCTGCTATCTTTCTGTCATTCATTTCTAGTTTAATTTCACTGTGGTCTGAGAACATATTTTTTATTACTTCTATCTTTTAAAATTTGTTAAAGTCCAGAATGTGGTCTATTTGGTGAAGGCAAGTTACGTAAAATTGACTTCTATATAGTGGACCTGAATTTATTTTACAATATAAAATATTTCACTCAATATAATCAAACTAATACACATTTTTCTGAAGCTCATATAGAACTTTCATTGAAAGACTAACTTCTTAATAGCTGGAAATTCCTCACATGTCAAAAATTTTAAAATATACTTCTGAATGACTCATATGTCAAAGAAGAAATCTCAAGATAAATTGAGATATTTGAACTAAATAAAATGAAAATACAGCTTACTAGAATTTGTGGGATAGAGTTAAAATAGTGTTTCGATGGGATTTTACAGCTAAATGCATATATTAGGAAACAAACCTCTAAAATTTAAAACCCAAGCTTATACTTTAGGAAAATAGAGAAGAAGAGCAAGATAAACTTAAAAAAAGTAGAATAAATAGTCAATTAGTGCAGAAGTTAATAAATAGAAAGCAGGAAAATAATAGAGAAAATAAAATCATAATCATATTCATGAAAAGATCAATAAAATTAATAAACCTCAAATCATGCTAAGAAAAAGAGAGAAGACATGAATTACTTATAAGAAATGAGAGACCACCCCATGGAAATTCCAAAGATAATAAAGGAATACTACACCCACTTATTTTATAACTTCAGTGAAATGAACCAGTTCCTTGACATACACAAAATGCAAAACTCACAGGAAAGAAATATATAATTTTGATTAGTCAATAATCAAAATGTCCCCCAAAAAGATACCACCAGGACTAGATGGTTTCACTAATAATTTAAAAAAAAACAGTAAAGGAAGAAATGAAACAGATTTTTCATAATCTATTCCAGAAAAATATAAACATTATGAAATGTCCCAAATATAATTCTTTGTTGTTATGTCAGCTTTGCCTCAAATTAATAGAGTTATCTGAGCTTTCTTTTTTTAATCTTTATTGAATTTATTGGAGTGGCATTGGTTAAGAAAATTATATAGGTTTCAGGTGAACATTTCTGTAACACATTATTTGTATATTGTATTGTGCATTTGCCATCCAAAGTCTCCTTCTATCACCATTTATTGCCCCTTTATCCTCCTCTATTTCCTCCCCAACCCCTTTTTCCTCTGGTGATCCCCATACTCTTTCTTCTCCACCAGTAGTAGAGTAATACATTCATACAATGGAATACTCAACTATAAAAAAGAAGGAAGTCTTACCTTTTGTGACAGCATGGATAGACCTGGAGAGTATTATGCTAAGAGAAATAAGCCAGTCAGAGGAAGACAAGTTCCATATGATTTCACTTATATGTGAAATCTAATGAAAAAAAGCAAACTAATAAACAAAAACAAGACTCATAGATAGAGAGCCGACTGATAACTGTCAGAGGGGAGGGTTGTTGTGGGACTGAGCAATAAAGGTTAGGGGATTAAACAAAAAGAAAAGCAAAAAGAAAACAAAAATAAAAAAATCTTCAGCTTTTTTATTAGTTTCACATTGCATATCTTTCTTCATCCCTGAATCAATCTGTCTTTATATTTAAAGAAATCTTTTTGTACACAGCATATAGTTGGGTCTAATAAATATTCTCTTATTAGTAAGTATAATAATATAAGACCACTGTTTTGACAGACTTCTGGTATGCATGGTTCATGTGTGTGCAGCGTTCGATTACTTGCAAGAAGAGATGGCTCTATGGCCTCTTTTCTGATAAACTTGCATTTTTTCTCCTTTGTTTCTCATATCTGCTGTTGGTCAGGAAATGCAAATCTTCCAGTTAATGAGTACGTGGAGATGAGGGGGAGGGAGGAATGTCAAAACAAACCCCTAACTTCAATAGTTCTTGAAAGCTCCAGGGATTCAAAATATATATTACAGTATTGTAAGATCATAAGTTTCTCATAATTTACAAAGGTCACTCACATATTTCTCAGAGAAAGCAACTTTAGAAAATAAATCCACTGTTAATTTTCTGATTGACCCTGCCAGATTCTCTACTATAAATCGATATATTCAAGCATGTCCCTTAGAGATGACCCTAAAAGTCAAAGCTTTATTGGAGATTGGACTATTATCAAAAATTTTAAGACAGTTTCGAATTATGAAAATTCAAAGAAGGATGGATACATAGCAGAAAAGAAAATAATGATACCAATTTATCAGCAAATCTTTTAAGCTGGTTTTGTGTAGCTTAATTTTCATATCAGTATAAATAGTCTAACCTAATCAGTATCAATAGTCTATTGATAAAGGCAATTAAACAAACACATATTTAAATTTAAAAAGTTGCATGAAAATGGCCATGCTACATAATATAGCTAAAGTTAACAGATAACAGTAGTTCTCTCAAGTCCATATTATACCTTCAAGTTCTCATAATTATCCTCTTTATTTGAATGATTGCTTGCTTGCCAATAATGGCCCCAACCCCACTTTGATACTTTTGAACCAAAATTACTGAGATACTCAATACTAAGTTGCCTTTGCATTATGACAGCAAAAGATGCAGGCTTGATCTGTGCAAACCTTAGCCGTTACAATATGCTCACTATAATACAAAACATAATAAAGATGAAAGAAATTCTGATGGGGGACTCAAGAATTAGAAAATTTTAGTTTAAGGTGATAGTTAATAAGCTTGATAGGTAATGCATGTGAAAAGCTATTATTTCAGGAACTGCAAGAACAGTCCACCCTGACTCCAGGAGACCACAGTGATTGACGTCTGTGCTCCACAACAGACCTGCAGCCATCAAGGCTGCACTGTGTTCCAGGGAGAGACAGATGATGGCCTGGGGCACACAGCTAACCGCCCAGGGTGAGAATGCTGCAGTTTTTTAAATTTAATTTTCCCTGAATTCCAAACCCCTCACCACACTTTGTTCTCTCTTATAAAAAGACTGGCTTGAAAAGAAATGCAAGATGGTCTGTTAGGGAACAAACCTGCCATTTTCTCAGATCACCGGCCACCTGAATAAAGTGCCCATAAAGATTCAATTCCTGTCTCTGCTTATTGGATCTGGTAGGTGACAGGAAGCACGAACACTGGCTTTTCCAGTTTCAGTTCAAGACAGAAGCCTTGTTATTAAGCAACTAAAAAAAAAAAATACATTTTAGCTTCAGTGTAACAAAATTCATTTAATGAAAGTCATTTCTTATTTCATGTAAGGTAGACGCCTTTGTCACTTCACTTTGCACATCATTTTACTTGCATGGAAGAGGAGAACGATGGGCCTACCGCCACTGCACTCCTTGGCATCTCCTCTCTTAAAGATCGGGATGCATAATGAACATTTCTAATCTGTGGACGATTGTTTTGTTTTTTTTTATAATTGTTGACACATTTTTATTAGGATTTTGACACATTTAGTCTCTGTGGCTTGAAGTCTATCAGTAGCCCATCTACCCCACATGATTTATTTCTTCATGGTATTTTCAGGACCCCTTTTACTTGGTTTTCCAAAACTGCAGGGTCTTCCTCATGGGAATCTTTGAAGCATGCCATCCTTTTGTCTCTTCTGCACAGAATTTTCAGTATACTGTTTCCACATTCCTCTTATGTTCTCTAGTCAAATGCATTTTGAAAATATGATAACTATTAGGTATTCACAAATCTCATTAGTATATTAAAGAGTCCAAGAATTTCAGTAGTATAAAAACCAAAAAAAAAAAAAAACCTACTTGACTTGATTTAGCCCAGTATTAATCAACTTTCCAATAATTTTGCAGAGTTAGTGCTATTAGTTTGCTGCAAAACATGCATTGGGAAATGTTAGTTTATGGACACATGAGTATGTTCATGAATAAAGAACAAATACAGAATCCTAATTCTCTTTTACATAAAGATTTTAATTCATTTGTAGCTTCTAAATAAATGTAACTTTAAGAAAATTGCACCTGAATTTTCCATATTTTCCTCATATGCACATTTGAGCTCAGGAGGCCAAGAGGTCTAATAAAAGTGAGTCAGTTTTGGAATAAACAAGGGGCCAATTAGTAAAGGTGCTGTGTTTTCTCCCCTGCCGAGGACAGAGTCTGGTTATAACAACAACTTACATACATATTGATTTCTAGCCCCACACACTACCATGCCATTGTATAATAAAGTATGACAAATGTTATGATAAATACTCATTCTAAAATATCTATTAGTCCTTTACAAAATTCAGAAATTCTTGATATGAATTTTGCACAGTAGACACCTTCATTTTTAGGGTTACTATCTTCATTATGAACTCCTGTGGAAAGTTAAAAAGACTTTCTTAAGAGGCACTTCAGAAAAAAATTTATTTTCTTCTCAGAGCAATTCACAAATGAAATAACAACTCTATGTCTTAAAGTAAGTCAGTGAAAAAATCAAGACATATCAAATAATTATTTTGATAGTTGAAAATCAAATATAACTGAATTTTAACTGAGTATGCCTTTATAGTATGTATTTATTTTTTTCCAACTAATAAATATGTATCGTGAAATTAAGGTAGAGAAGGTTGTATGTTTTTCAAAACAGGTGATTACATAAAGTCTTAGATGATTATTATTTTTTATTTTTTTTGTCTTGTATTTAGATGTGGGAAACCCTCAATGGTTTTCCTTTAACCATGAAAATGATTTGGCAGGATTTTCTGTGCCAAATAGTTAATCAAATGCTGTTTTGTATTACGTGAAAAATCAAGAGACAGGAGCATAATTTCCTTCAAATTTTATATATGGGGCACACAGGAAGTATTTTAGAATGGAACTATTTTTAGTGACTTAATCATGAATTTAGTTACTGAAAGGGCACACACACGCATAAACAGGGGTGGCAAAAGTACGTTGACAGTTGTGGGGATGTGAACACAGTTCCTTCTTATATTACGGTAACCAAAACTTGCATGTCCTTTTTTCCATAGGAACAACAGTAACCTTACTTTTGCCCACCCCTGTATATATTTGAAACTTATTTTCATTTATTTCAGAGCACCTGTTCTCAATATGGATTTTCTTAGGAATAGATTTTCCTTGGTGTTATTCAGAGCATTCCAAAATAATTTTAAGTAGATTTTTTTTTATTTTATATATCTGAGATTCTTGTGTTTTGAGCCACACTAGCAGCCTCTGATCTTTCTGTAATCTTTTTTACAGTAAAGTCAAACTGAAGCCGAAAAATTTTTCTTCTTTTATAACATTCTTCTGGGAAGTACAAGTTGCCTTGGGAATAAATTCTTATTATCTTTAGATTCTCTGGTTTGCAAAACTCTGTCTTTTCCTTTCACCTGCAGTATCTTACACAGTTTCCGATCTATCATGCGTCTCTTGGGTACAGATGGTGTGGTGCCACTCAAGCACTTGTGTAGGTTTCTGGAGACACCTTATCGCTTAGATTTACTGAAGTATGTACGTGCGCATGTGTGTATTGTGTGCGTGTATTTGACTATCATATTCTTTTTCTGTTGGGGAACATTCAAAGATGATGACATCACTGCCATTTTGCTGCAACAGGCAAGCTGAAGCCACATATATATTTTTAAACTTTCTTTTCTTAAAATGCAGAGATATTTATGAAAATCAAACTAAGAGCAATAACTATATCAGGTTTCAAAACCTTCAATATAGTAAATGCCACACAAACACTTCTAAATATCTCTATTGTTTGAAAAAATAAGTTAATGGTTAGTTTATATATTCAGAGACAGGTGTTTGGAGATAGACGAACATTTTTTTTAAGATTTTATTTATTTATTTTGGGGAGGGAAGGGTGGGAGAAAGAGAAGTAGAGAGACATCACTGTGTGGTTGCCTCTCATGCTCCCCCAACTGGGTACCTGGTCTAACAGCCCAAGCATGTGCTTTGACTGGGAACCAGCGACCCCTTGCTTTGCAGGCCGGCACTCAATCCACAAGCCATACCAGCCAGAGCAGGTGAACATTATTTTTAATTAAGTCTTTGGGGAGTAGTTTTCACTGTGCCTAAACACTAAGTGCCTATTCCTAAGTTTTATTGCTAAGCATGTTCTAAGACTCAAAGAGTTTCTGCAGTGCCCTTTCAGGATGATACAAACAAGCTAAAATAACTGATATCACACTAAATGTTCTCCAGTAAAATATTGTTTAAAAGCAACTAGATGGCTATGAGTGTTAGCATTTTATAATTTATTTTCCTTTCTTATGGGTCAAGTTTTTAAGGTTGACTGACTCATGTGGTAAGAGTCTAGAAATAAGACTACTATGATTATTAACAAACTAGCTAATGATAAGGAATATGGCTCTGATTTCTCTCTCAAGGAAAGTCAGTGCAGCCACATGGCTATATTGTAGGTGAAATTCAGGCAAATTATTTTTCTGGGATTAAAAAGATTATCAGTGGCATGCAATATGTTATAACTGCAGATGGATAAGGGTAAAAATGAAGGCAGGCAGATAGTTAGGGTAGCTATACGAAGCACAGAGGTTAAATTGGAAATATTACTTCCACAGTGTCTCTTAATACTGAACAAAATAGAAGCCACATTTTTTGGAAACCACAATGAAGATATTTATAATTACATTTCTTTAAAGATTCCCACAGCTACCATAAACTTTAAAGTATTATAGTTGCATCAGAACCAATATACTTTAAATATATTTTATAAGATTAAGGAATAGAAATGTTTCTCTTATAATCTCTGATCTTTTTGAAGTAAGATTAGGTAGGTTAGCCTCAAATGGCATTTCTCTGTCCCTCATTTTAATAAGCAACTGTGTTCAATTTTGTTTTTCAAGTGATTGAATTGATTTTACTGTAGGTGATAATAGCAGAAAGAAAATTAGGAAAATGTGAAAAATAACAGAGACAAGTTAAAGGGTTCCAGGATTGAATAAAACAGTAAAATGAAGTAATTACAGATCACAATGCTGTAAAATAAAAAAAAGAAACATTTACAAATGATGACTATAAAAGATTTTGAAAATTATTCCAAGAAAATGATATAAATGTTCTCTTCCATTTATTTAATAATTTCCCCAATTTTTATAGCTACCATTTATAAATGCTTTCTAATTATTTTCTTATTTTATAGCATTGTAATATGTAATTACTTCCTTTTATTGTTTCATTCAATCCATATACCCTTTAGGATAAATAATAAACAAACAAATATAAGCAAATATTGAACTCTAGTTAATAGGCTGACTTTTCATAGTGGTACAAGTAGGCAATTCTGAAACCATAAGCATCTTGCAATTGAGAAAACAGGAAATGATAACATGTGTAGTAGGATCCACGTTTCTTATTTCAGAGAAGAAAATTACAAATGCAAAAAGGGAGAAGGATAAAATGTACTCTGTGTACTTGTGTATGTACGTATGCATACGTGTATTTTTTGGCTCATTACTCTTACAGAGTCTCAAATCAGTGCCAGCACAGTAGCAAAGAACAAATTTAGCACCCAGAGCTCATATTTGATTTTTAAATTGACTACAAGGCAGATTTCTTGGCCAAGTTGCTCATTTCAGGGATGGTGTGGGAACATACCAAAAATGTTTGAAACATCTTACTGCTCCAGAATTAATGAAATGCTCAAAAAATGATGGAGGCATGTGAAAAGGACACAAGAACCAGCTTTAAGTGCCTTTCAGCGGTCAAGTTACCAGTTCATCAAACATCAAAATGAATAATGATAGTAACAGTTTATGGCACCTAAAATAATTCAAGAATTCTTGAATAAATAAATACAAAGAAGGGAAAGCTCTTTCAACAAACTGGGGATAAGTGTATAAGTAATGAGGGAGTGAGAAAATCTTTTTATATTTTAATAAACTCCACAAAATGCCATTGGTAAGTTGAGAAATTTAATAATTCGTGCTCATTTCATCTGTTAATGGTAAATTACTCTGGGGTCTGGTTAAGGCCTGGGTCAAACTGGCAGCAGGTATTGTGCAATTCTCAGCTTGCTAGATTTCCTCCTACCATTATTAATATATATGGACATGAATAAAACTGACACAACCTATAGTCACTGCAGATTATGTTGTTGTGTAAAACTCTCAAGCCCATGCATACACTACTGTTAGTAACACATTGCTCGGCAAACACCTTACACTAGCGCCCCCATATTGTATACAAAGTTCAGTCTGGTAAGTGCTGCCGTCCTCTTTCCACCTAGAATAGAAGATCCGATCGATGCTGGCATTTCTTTGCTGACAATTTTATCTCTGAAGAGTAAATAAGAGTTAAAGGAACTGCTCCTATGAACAATTATCACAAAAAGGGAAGTGCTGGTTGGTGACATGAAAGTGATGGAAACAGATTCTAATCATATCGCTAAACTGTCTGAAATATCTCTGAAAGGAATATTTATCATGTCAAGCCTCACAATAAATCTGAAAAAGGAGCGTTGCAAGATTGTGAGAAAATTTTTAAAGTTTATCTCATCATAAAAAATTATATTCCTAAAAATATGAATGTATGATGTTTTGCCTCAATATTTGCTAGACTTTCCCTCACTTATATGCTAGTCTGAAGCTCTTAGCCAAATTCTTCAGGTATTTAATGGTATGGCCTTGCCTACGATTTCACTTGAATCTCTCAATCCCCGGTGCCCCACTCAACTCCTGTAAACATGCACATATATATCACCCCCCCATACGTTTACATACACAAAATTCATAGAACTGTTTGTTCTGCTATTTTGCAGGTACAGTTTTCTAAACACGCCCTTTTTAGTGACATCTCTATTTCTTTAGAAATTTCCTCTGCCTGGAATGTCTTCCTGCTCCATGTGACCTGTTTGGCAGTTTTTTTCCTTCAAGACTTCCAGTATTTTTATCTCTAGTCTTCTTTGTTTTCTAAGGTCCAATTAGTCTCTGCATTTTCCTTTTTCTGACTAAAGTTTCTATATATCTTTCTCAATAAATACCTAAGAATTACAACACACTTATATGAGTTTATGTCAGATATATTGTGAATTTCTTAGAATTAGGAGCTGTGACTTGGTTCTCCTTTCACCTCTCAGTGACATTCATACTGAATGAATCAGACTCAATAAATGATTGTTGTTTGTGAGAATAAAACTCATACTCTGATTTTATAGTAGTAAAATGTAAACTGCATTAAGGCATAGAAGAGTACCTGGCGCTTCATAGTTCATTGGTCAACATTATTAGAATCAATGTGGAATATTCACAATGTCAAGAAAGGAAATAGAGACAAACCTCAGTACATACCACCAGACTTCTGCACGGTATGTTCTGGTGAGCTCAGAATTTAAAAGGTCAAATTCAGGAGATGCATGGTAGGAGCAGATAACTGGAATGGAAGAAAAGTTTGCTTACATAAAATCGTACACATTCTTTTGACAGGAATTCAAGCCCTAAAGGAACTAAACTGGGTTATAAACGTTAACAGGAGATTGCTGGGTAAAGAACTTACATGTTTGCTTTTGTCTCGGTGTCAGGACAGACACTGATGGAAACGTCAGTTACGTTTAACTTGAGGGCCAGAAAAGAGATGTACTGAATAAGACATAGCTGTATGTAAACATATAATAGTTCAAATTTTTCAAAAATCATAAATATCAGGAAATGATATAAAACCAAGAAGTCTAACTCCATCTATACATACACTTAAACACTTAAATACAACTAGAAACTTTATAGTAAAGTGGCTGAAAGCCAAAGACAGCAATGGTCTTAAAAACAGTATGAAGAATGAGAACGTATAAACTTCAAAAGAACATTATTAACACTGACATGTTACTTCTCAAAATAAACTATGGAAACCAAAAAAATTGAATGATCACTCCAGATAGGGAAAGAAAATAACCTCCAACATAGACTTCTCTATCGAACAAAAATCATCCTTCATAAATTAAGGCAAATAGAAACTATTTTAGGCAAATAAAAATTGGAAAAAATATTATCAGTAAGTCCAAAGAAAAGGAAATACTAAAGGTCAGTTGTAGAGACAGTGATTACAGATGAAATCATATTCAGAAAGGAATAAAGAGAATGGAACTAAAAAGTAAAAAAGTGGATAAATGCAAATAACATAATGTTATATGCAGCTCTAAATACACAAAGTGCTAAGATTTATAAGAAAAATAGGACAAATATGGAAAAATATTAAATGGAGTGGAAGATTTTTAAAATTCTTTGTGCGTGATGCAGACTGCTTGCTCATCTACATTAGACTTGAATCAAGGGTGCATATGTCTTTAAAAAAGAGTTTAGAAAAAGAGGGGAAATAAAATATTTTGTAAAATAAGACATAAATGGCAAGAAAGGAGAAAAAACAAATAACAGATGGGGAAAATAAAAAACAAATGGTATGATATAAGAGGTGCACCTAATTATATTAGGAATTACAAAAATGTAAATGGACTTAATCACTTCAAATAAAAAATACATATCCAGAAAAATTTTGACCTAAACCTGTTTTAATAAGAAACACAAAGATAATTTGAAAAAGTATAAATATAGAAAATATTTATTATGCAATCATTAATCAAAAGAAAGCTGTCCAAAAAACATAGATTTAAGGTAAGACACATCATTAGAAGTAGAGAAACATGGTGACGTAAGGGGCAGTTATCGAGGGGAGAGGATGCTCCCATGTTCTTTCAGTCGAAGAATAGATAAACAATTGAAGATTTAAAAAATGTTTTTATAGTAAAAGAAGTAAATGCACTGCTACATACAGCAGCGTGAGTGAATCTCAGAAACAACATTAACTTATAAAATCTATCGTTCCATCATATAAACAATAGGAAATGCTTTCCTATGCCACAGTGTATTAAAGTTAGAAAATACATATCTATTGAGAATAACTTCGAAAATACAGAACAGCACAAAATAATGAAATCACCACCCTCCTCTAAATAGATGATCAATCTGTGTATGTATATACGCATTTATGTACTTGTCTGTCAGTCAACTTCTTTCTTTAGTATTCTTTGTTGTAAAATTCTGATATATGAGGTCTGTACAGAAGGTATCCAGCCATGTAATATGAAAAATAGAGACATTTATTGAAGAAGACACAAGATAAAAGAAACATTGTCCATATGTCATGAGTGTGTGTTCGTGACATCGCCTTTCCTATAAGTCAGCCAGACAACTGCTCAGCTAGCTGCCTGCTGAGCAGCCCAGAAACAAGAAACAGACAAGAGTCATACCCAGTAACTATGCTATTCACTCAGCTTTTGTTGAATGCAGGTTCACTCAAAGTAGGACACCAACATACATTAATATCCTACTCACACTCTAACAATCTAAGAGAATCATAACACACACACAGAGCAATCAATGGGGGAGCCCCAGAGTCTCAGTCTGCAGGTCCAGAAGACAGCACAGTGGGCAAGGCAGTTTTAAATGTCTTGCAAGGAAGGATCTAGAGCCAGATGGCCAGTATAACAGATGAAGCAGGGCAGGGCAGAGCCTCCAGTAGCCAATGCCAAGGGAAATCCGCGTGGCATAGAGCAGGACTTTGGTGTGTGGAGCTTGGCTGTCTCAGCAGTGACCTGAATCCTGCCTCAGTTATACCTTGAAAGTGGTAGACTCCACCCTTCTGGGTTTTTTCAATAAATGTCTCGGCACCCCTGATGCCAAGTGTGGAATTTGCCCAGCAGCCTATGGATGGTACATGGCTATTCTGCTTGACGCCCCTGCTAGCAAGAGTGGAATTTCCCCAGGAGCCTACCTATGGGTGGTTCCACTCTACAGACATGGCTGCTTTGACCTCGTGTGCAGATATCTTAAGTGTGTCTCCTTGCCAGATGTGTCTGTTCTGACTTGGGTAGTTTCCCTCTTGAACCACAGTGTCATGGCTGACAGCCATTTTGGTTGACATAAGTGACTCCACTTTGTTCTATATACTTCAGGCTATCTTGATCAGACCAATGTCATTGTATTGGTCCTGCTCTCCACAATGTAGGACAACGATGTCTCAGTCTCCTTCAAAGTTGGCACCTTGGAACCTCACACTGTTCTTCCAATCACCATCCGCTGCCCTGAATCTCACCAAAGGCCTGAAATCTCTTCCTTTTCAAAGGTGATTTTAGTTTTTCGAAAAGCCAGAAGTCACAAGGCACCAAATCTGGGCTTTAGGGGGAATTGGGTGATTTGATATTCCGCCAAAAAACTGTGCATGAGACATGATGCATGAGTGGGCATGCTGCTGTGATGAAGCTGCCAAATGTCAGTTGCCCATAGCTGTAGACTTCTGAATCACCTGAACAGTTTCTGCGGAGGAATGTTCAAGCTTAATGCAATATTTGATGCAGATTTATTTGTCTACTTGCTCAGCCATTTTGAATGCCATGGCCACACAATACACATGCTCTCTCGGTAGTGTTCATCACCCCACTGACTCGCACAGTGAAGTTGTCCTTGTTTGCACATGCACATTCCAGTCCACTCTCCTTGGCTGCCAGGCTTCATCGATGTCATGCAAATGATTCTTGTTATATTAACAATGGTTGGACTTTTTTCCAGACAAACCTCATAAATCAGGATTTTACCCAAATAATACAGGATTAGAAAACCCAGTTAAAACTGAAGTGAAGGCAGCACTCTTTTATCATCTCCCCCTGGATCTGAAGGTAACTGGGCTTGCTCAGAAGGCCATACTGATCACGTTCTAGTTACGGGCAGAAACGCTGAAGGTTCATGGGTCTGCTGAATCAGGCATTAGTTGTTTGCACCTGGTTAATATTTCTTTCTTCTTCTTTAGTAATAATTTTTTTTGGTGATAACACTTCTTAGAAACGATCTCAGTGGTAGTTTCTATCAGAAAGCTTTGCTTGCTTACCTCACCAAACTAAGGAGATAGGTACAAGAATGCAGGTAAGTCCATCAGCCTTTGAAACTGAACATTAAGCTGAGTGACTCAAGGAGCTGAGTTATTCTAATGACAACTGCGAAAAACACACCAATTCCTACTGCCTTGTTTTCTGGAGCCACTCATGTTTTTTAGTCACTTTGTATCCCTACAACTGATTTTCATTTTCATTAAATCAACCAGAGTTGACTAAATCCAGGAGACACTGTATCAATAGCACTGCTCGCCTTGCATTTACTTCTGGGAACCACATTTTTAAAGGGATGTTGTCAACAACAGTGATTTCTGTTAATAATCATTAAGTGACAAAGTATTTTTTAAAAGTATAAGAATGTGAATATTATTATTCTTGTTTGTAGGATAATATAATAAAAAAAGGCTTATCAGATCTCTATCACCAAAACATTTGAAACTTAAATTTGTAACTGTTTGAGGTAGCGAATTTCTTGTCAGTGATGGTATTCAGTGTACCTATAATCATCTTTAAAGATTGTTTCATTATTTTATAAAAACAAAAATATTACATCAATAGCTATGGCCATTTTCCATGTATCTAACATGTGAAGTCCTCCATACTCTTTCAAAAGAGAGGTGCTCACCAGAATGTCTATGTTTTTAAGTAGTTGCAATCTTCTTTTTTTAATAATGTTTTAATTCTTGTTCAAGTAAAGTTGTCTCCATTTCTCTCCCCCATTCCCCTCACCCCTCCCATCCCTACCTCCCACCCTCAATCCTAAACCCCTTTGTCTTTGTCCATAGGTTCGTTATACATGTTCCTTGATGACCCTTCCCCTTTTTCCCTCGTTTATCCCCTTCCCCTGTCCCCTCTGGTTACTATCAGTTTGTTCTTTATTTCAATGTCTCTGGTTATATTTTGCTCACTTGTTTGTTTTGTTAATTAGGTTCCACATACAGGTGAGATCATACAGTATTTGTCTCTCACCTCCTGGCTTATTTCACTTAGCATAATGTTCTCCAATCCACCATGCTGTTGTGAAGGGTAGCAGCTCCTTCTTTGTTTCTGCTGCGTAGTATTCCATCGTGTAAATGCACCACAGTTTTTTGATCCACTCATTTACTGATGGACACAGTTTGCTTCCAGCACTTGGTTATTGTAAACTGTGCTGCTATGAACATTGGGGTGCACAGGTTTTTTTGAATTGGTGTTTCTGGGTTCTTAGGATATAATCCCAGCAGTGGAATTGCTGGGTCAATTCCAATTTTAGTTTTCTGAGGAAATTCCATGCTGTTTTCCATAGTGGCTTCACCAGTCTGCATTCCCACCAATAGTGCACTAGGGTTCCCTTTTCTCCACAACCTTGCTGGCACTTGTTTGTTGCTTTGTTTATGATGGCCACTCTGACTGGTGTGAAGTGGTATCTCATTGTGGTTTTAATTTGCATCTCTCTGATGGCTAGTGATGCTGAGCATCCTTTCATATGTCTCTGGGCCCTCTGTGTGTCCTCTTCAGAGAAGTGTCTGTTCAAGTCCTTTGTCCCTTTTTTAATTGGGTTGTTTTTCTTCCTGGAGTAGAGTTATGTGAGTTCTTTATATATTTTGGAGATTAAACCCTTGCTCGAGGTATCATTTGAAAATATATTTTCCCATGTAGTTCCAATCTTCCACTTGTATAATTTTCAGATTGGGAATTAGAAAAGGCTAAATTATGAAGTCTATCTCAGAGCACTAAGAAGGGGAAAAGAAAGAGTACCTTATTTCATGTGAAGTTGAAATAGGCATAAACTATCTTATTGGAGGACAGGAATATGTATTGCTTGCATTTGCAAAGCTTCAGCACTAGTAATAACACTTGCCATTACATGTGAATTGCAAAATTTCAATTAGTAGAGACGATCTCTTTGGATCTTAAAGCAATTAAGAAAAAAATTATTATGAGAGAACATTCAAATTAGTACAAGGATTTATATTTACAGAAATGAGAGAAACATAGAAGAAAATAGTAAATTACCTGGCATTTTCAAAAATAGCTATGATAACAAACACATTTACAAGAAGCTCCCACATCATTTTATCTTAAGCAATTAAATTGTCTGTGCAAACAAAATGTCTTAAGCAAGCACGATCCCATTTAAAAAGGTTTTTTTCAAAGGCGGGCAGAGGAGAGAGACAGAACATAAAATTTTGTCCCTTTTGGTTTCCTCTCATTCCCCAATATGCCCCCCTTGTTTTTTTTATTTTTAATACTTTATTTATTTGTTTTTAGAAAGGGGAAAGGAGAGAGAAAGGGAGGGAAACATCAATGTGTGGTTGCCTCTTGTGTACCCCCAAATGGGGACCTGGCCACAGCCCAGGCATGTGCCCTGACTGGGAATTGAACCAGTTACCCTTTGGTTCACAGGCCCATGCTTGATCCACTGAGCTACACCAACCAGGGTACCCTCCTTTAATATTTGATCCTAACATTTCACAGTATTACCTAGGTATTTTGTAGCAGAGACTATGCCTGTGAAACTCAGTATTTTATATAAGTACTTAAAAATTCAGAACTAATAATGGAAATATTTACATTTAGAAATTGCCTATGTCCAGTAGCAATGATTAATTGATAACGATCATGAGAAAGATTGGTCAGCCATGAATACCTGAATTTGACCTTCAGCCTGTTGTGGACCTCATCAGTTCTGTTCAATTTGCTGTGAAATGAACGCGACTAAGCAACCTTCTAAGGCATGGAGGAGACACCAGATGAAGCAGAGAAGGAAAAAGAAGAGCTCTTCTTGTAAACATTGGAAATCCGAAGAAGTTCCTCAAATAAAGGTGCACTGTTATTAAGGCAACAATATTTTGGACTGTTAAATTAGCACCCTCAAACTTTATTAAGTTAATTTAAATTAATGAGGGATAACTAACAGAGTTTATTAGCTAATATTTTATTAATTTAAAAGAGAAGACTCTAGAAGAAAGTAAATTAACTTTTCTTATCAGAAATTTATCCCAAGGAAATATTAGATTTGCCTACATCCCTAGGGTTCCCTACCTGCTTATCTCCCTGCACTTCCGAGAAGACCCAATGTGCACCCAGGAACACAGGGACATAACTCAGCTGCGTTGCAAGTGTATTTTCAGTCTGAGGAAAAAGAAGGGTAAAATCTGTTTTGATTTGTTCAATTCAGTTCATCAGCAAAGCAAGTACCTGATGGCACTAATGTTATTCTCTCCTCATGTTCTAACTCTAAATAGCTCAATCATCTTTACACACATTTCTTCTGTCATTTATGATTCTATTAAGCATATGCACCTATGTATATTACCACAATAGTCTCTCATAGCAAATGGAAGAAAGATTCTTAGTACCTAGACTTCCAAGCTCTGGATACCAGAAGAGGTAATACATAAATGTTGAACATGAAAGTCAAGAACATAAATGGTAGCCTGGTTTTATTTCTCTCCAAAGAATCAGAAAACAGAAATAAGTGATAACACAAATAACCCCTATAACATTTAAGTAAAGAGAAGATAATAAATCATAACATGTCCTGGAAAAGCATTATGGAATATTTGGCCCATATTGATCGGGAACCTATGAGATTTCAGACACCGTACTAGTTACTGGGAGAATTGCTAAAAATAAGTCAAACTGTTCTAATGAATGTTATTGTAATACAGGTATTGTGTAAGGACAGATATATTAGTCCTGGTTTACTATCAAGTGATAAATAAAATTTCAAGTAAAGAAAGGAGCACTAAGAAGAGCAGGATGACTACCAGAGCCTGGAGGTCAGGGAGAAATGGCTAGTGGCTAATAAATGGGTATAAAGTTTCAGGTATGCAAGATGATCTAGAGGTCTGCTGTGCAACACTGGGTCTATACTCTATTGTACACTTAACATTCTGTAAAGAGCATAGGTCTTATTATGCACTCTTACCACAAAAAGAAAGGGAGAAAATAAAAGGAGGGAAGGAAGGAAGGAAGGAAGGAAGGAAGGAAGGAAGGAAGGAAGAAAGGAAGGAAGGAAGGGAGGGAAGAAGGCCTAAGAGAAAGATAGGAAACTGGCTGGTATAAATTGAAGAACTGAAGAGAAGATGTAATCAACAGGTAGCAAGTAACTGATGTGAGATTTCTCAAATACCAAAAGCTTCTGTTAACTGTGTTAACAGAAAATGTGCTCATCAATTAACAGAGAAAATGAATGCCACCTGGAGAGAAAAAATAGATTAGCTCATTTGTTGTAAATGTATCAGTTGAGCCTAGAGCAGTCAACTCATATTGAAGAATGGTAGAAAACAGCTTAGATACATCTTGCTATACTTTGTGCCTTACATATAAAGCAGAATTCCAACTTTATCATGAAGATAATTTGGAGAATTATGTTATAAAAAAATAAGAAATGATGGATCGATGTGGATGGAGTAGAGGTAGAATAGGGACAGGAAGATGATTGGAGATTGTAAAGCTTATGAATTAAGATGATAAAAGTTAATAGGATTGAAATAATAGAATACCTGTAGAGACTATTAAAGGGAGAATCTGAACACTATCTATTGGAATTTTTGAAATAGTTAATGAGCAACATGGAGATGAATCATGTAACATTTTAGACGAGCAAACATAAAGTGAGCGATGGCAAGAATGTACATGCTATTCACTAGGAACAAAACAAAAATAAATTCAACAGGAGCAGAAACAATGCTTTGTAAATGGAATATGTCTTACTTTCTTGACCTAGAAAACTTCCGATCAGTGAGTCCTTACAGGAAATCCAATGCTTTCATAAGAGGCTGGTGAGTTTATTACATCACTGATGGTTCCTCTCTCTCACTCATGAAGTACTTAATATATTCCAGCATATGTTCTATACCGTGTAATAATTCGCTATAAATATTCTCCTATTTATGACATCCTAAAAAAGTATATTATTCAACTGTTACCATTTTACAGATAAGAATACTTAGGCTTAGAGAAGTTAAACAATTTGCCAATGATTGCAGGATAGAGATTCAGGTATGAAGAATCCAGAATACATAACAGTGATAAAAATAAGCAACCCAATTGAAAAAAAATTCAATATATAAACAGGTAAGGAACATGATAGTAATTATACAGGAACAGAAAACATTTCAAAAAGTAAAACTTCATAATAGTCAAACAAATGTACATTCAATATCAGTAAGATTGCTTTTCAACTTTCAGATGGCAAGATGCAGACGATTGATCATTTCCAGTGTGGCACATGTCTGCTGCAGACAATTTGGTTATATATATATATATAAAATTATATATAACTATAATAATATGCAGCAAATTTGACCTAATTTTTATCCCAAGGAATTGGTATGTGATGTATATATGAAAATTTCAATGACTGTATCAATCATAACAAACATAATAAGACAGATACCAGAATTTGGCCTGAAATCAGATTCTGATTACAGGAAGTTTAGTTCAAATAACTTAATTATTAAATTACTTGTACAATTTTTAAAAGAATTTGAAAAAACAGGACCTGTGGGTCTGACATTTTAAGAGTAGGGTTTTCACCTACCTTAAAAAACATAGCAATATGAACATGTCAATATTTGTACAAACAGACAACATTATTGAGAGAAGTGCTGGGGATATCAAGGCCAACAATACCAGGTTGAAATAAAAAACTAATCTAAGCCAAAACTTCTAGAAATTAAATTCAATGGTTGATTGAAACTGATATTTTCATTCATTAATGGTGAATTATAAAGAAGTATAATGAGTAATAAAGAAGTTAATTGCCAAAAAAATCAAAGTGGACAAATGCAAGTAAAGAATGTGAAAGTAGCCTGGCTGGTGTAGCTCAGTGGATTGAGTGCGGGCTGGGAACCTGAGGGTCTCGGTTCGATTCCCAGTCGGGGCATATGCCTGGGTTGCAGGCCAGGTCCCCAGTGAGGGCCATGTGAGAGGCAACCATACATTGCTCTTTCTCCCTCCCTTCTCCTCTCTCTAAAAATAAATAAATAAAATCTTAAAAAAAAAAAGAATATGAAAGTAATATAAAACAATGAAAGAGACAATGAAAATTAAAATATTTGCTTTGTATCAACATTTACACTATTCAGTGTAGACAAGAAATAAAATCAAGTAATTGTAAAACTGAAAAATATATAAAAACTTTTGACTGGGCTTTCATTGTTAACAAAAATTGAGCTATGTTTTAACAGTTTCTAAATTTTGTTCCCTCTTTTCATGAATTTTTAATTAATTATTAAAAAGTGTTACTGATTTTATCACATTGTTCCTAGATTGTTAAAATATATAATATTTAAGTTATTTTTTATCTTTTTATTTTCATATAATTTCAACAGAAAAGGTAAAGGATGATACAAAGAACTCCCACAAGCACTTACTAGGTTTATAATTCATTAACATTTTGCCCCACTTACTTATATGCATACAGAGAGAGAGATAAAGAGATGGCTTGAATTTTTTCTAAACATTGAGGAAAGACTGGAGATATTTTATTGTTTTGCCACTAAATGTTTTAGTATGTATTGTATTATGGACAAAAGTAGAAATTCTATCACATGACCACAGTATGATGTTGAAAATTAGGAAATTTTAGCATTAATATATTGCCATAATATAATCCACAAATGGCATCAATTGCCTCATTGACATCTTGTGTAAGTATTTTTTTCCTGATTCAAGAATCAAGCTGATGGATATGAGCCACAGTCTAAGACTCTGTTTAAAATTCAGACATTTAATGGTGACAAATAAAAAAGCCTATTTGTAATTAAAAAAAAAAAGAATCAAGCTCTGACTACACAGTTTATATAGTTGTCACACTAGTTTATTCTTCTTTAATATGAAATTGTATTTCAGATTTTTCTAACCTTCTTGACCTTAACAATTTTAAAGAGTGGAAGACAGGTATTTTGTAGTATTTTTACTCAGTTTCGATTTGTCTTATTGATATAATTAGAATCATATATTTTTGGAAGGAGTGCCACTGGCCGCTGGGGTGATGTGGTCTTCTCAGAGCATCATATCAGAGGCAAATGGTGTTGGTATGTCCCATTATTGGTGATGTAGCATTGTACTCTCAAAATCTCTTCCTTTCCAGAGTCGGAGTTGGGAAGCTACTTCTCTTACAGTATGTTTCCCAGCATTCCAGGTCCCAATTGATGTTTTGGGTAAAAACATATGAAATGATTTTTACAAGTAGTAAAAGAGTTTTGTAAGTTCTAGTTATCCAGCACTGGACATGAAGCATAATCATATTAGTTTTTGTGGTCTGAATCCTTTCTAACTAGGCTTCTAATGACCAATGGTTTTGCTAAACAAAGTTGAATATACATGATATTTTGTAACACCTGTTCCTTCTGCAAATTTTCGTTGTCATAATACCTTGGTTCTCAGTTGTATTTTTGAATGTGTATTAGTTTCATGCAAAGTCAATTTATGGGTTACTGTTAATTTTGTATACCACTCAACAATTAATGATCATTTATATCATTTTCTGAGCAGGACACTCATGCTAACAGCATAACTGTTCATGCTTTTTCTCTACTAGAGAACCAACTTCACTGTAACTTATTTAACCCTGAACCTGCCCTTTCTCTTTTACTACTAATTGTAGTTTTACATTTTCCCACTAAACTCTATACCAGCCTTTCACTAACCTCTGGTTTCAAGTATAACATCTAGTTGCTTTTTTTTTTCCTGTTGATCTAATTCATTTTCTTCTTTTTTGCCCACATTATTTGAAAAATATAATATTTCCATACTGAAAAGTGTGGAGAAACCAAAATTTAATCAAAATGTGGTTATACATGACTTCTCCGGGAAACTCTCATCCTTGCCTAGATCTACTCACTTCTCTATTGTTTTGCTTCAATGACCAATGAAATCTAGATACCAAACTCATTCTAGTTTCTGGACAAGGGAAACAGTTTTATTTCTTCTTTAAGTATTTAGTAGAATTCACCAGTGAAATCATTTAGGCCTGTTGTTTCCTTTCTTGGAAAGTTATTAACAGAATAATTTCTTTAATAGATAGAGTTCTATGTAGATTACCTCTTTATTCTTTTATGAGTTTTTTGTAGTTTGTGTATTTCAAGGAATTGACCCATTTCTTCCAAATTATCAAATTTATGACTATGGAGTTCATACAATTTTTTTTATTATTCCTTAATGTTAGGGGATGAGTAGTGACGACCCCTCTTTAATTTCTGATGTTAGTAACTTGTGTTTTCTCCCTTTTTTTTCTTTGTTAACATGGCTAGAGGTCTATCAAATTTATCGATTTTTTTCAATGAACCAGATTTGGTTTCACTGATGTTTTCTATTGAGAGTGAGAAACTCCTGTGCAAGCCTCCCTCTAACGGGAGCCTGCCTCCAGCAATTTGTCAAAATTACTACTTAAATGTTTCTTCCAAATTATGTCTCCAGAGCAGTCTGCTCCATGCAAACAGACAGAAACTGTATTTTAAAATACTGACAGATGCATTACTTTTTAATCTTTTCTTAGTAATGCTATGTACTTAATTATTTATGTTTCACACATGGGAAAAATGGGATTAATAAAGATTAATTAAATTGCTCTAAGAGGAATCAATTTATAAGGGGCAGAACCAGGATTCAAGCTCAGGTTTTTGTTATTAAAACCCACTTTCTTTCTATACTATTGTTGTATAAATACATAATTTTATTTTCTTCCTTAATGAGAGTTAACAATAACAGTAAATTATTTCTGGAATGGAGAGAAAAACAGTGATATTGCTATAAGAACATGCATAACTAGAGTTGGGCAAATAACCTCCCTTCTTAGATGCCAAAACTCCTTCCCAGTAAGGCCTATAAACATTTTATCAGAACAGTTCAAGAATTGGTAATATAAGCTAAGGAGCATTTTCATTTATTTCGGAACTTGAAGCTTCTACTTTGCCTACAATTTCAAACAGTCTAGAAAGTAAATCTGGTTAACTTAAAAAAAAAAGTCACAGACAAGAACTGTATTTTAGTAGCCTTTACTAATTTCCAGCAGAGAAACGTGGCATTTTAGGAGCTTAAGTTATTCCTTAAGGTTAGAATTAAACACTGATCAAAATTCTGGTACTGTTTATTAGTTTATTATTAGAATTACCTGGAGGGCTGGTATTTGCTGTTCTTGCTATTTTCGACATGGAGCTGGGCCAGTGAGAAACTTTGTATCCTGAGAGGATTTCCCCCAAATGTGATCATGCATTTTTTAAAACAAGAGGAATTCTATTTCATTAGCTTACATAATTCCACCTCATTTAGAGCATGAAGTGACATTACCTCTCTACCTTCCTCTAAAGAGTTGGAGGAAACAAGACTGCAGTCTGAACAGACTAAAGAGAGCCCTTTTCATTTTTGCTGCACATGCGACACTTTATTATATTTCAAAACATGTTACAACAAAATCTGAACATTCTCTTAGGTATACCTTCTACTTTGTGCAACCCGAGGATGTTGTTCTGTTTCTTTCATATGTCTAATCATACCCCTTTTACTTAATTCAGCATTTATAGTAACAATTACAATGTCGAAGACATTTGTAAATACTGAATTTTTTGAGATAAATTTCAACTATTTTATTCCTTTTTATAGTGAGTATGCTAATTTGTCGCTTTCATTTCTCTGTTGCTGTTAATTTTTTGTCATTCTTCTGTCTCTCTGTTCTTATTATCACCTAATCTCTTTTGATCTATCATATATTATGCTGATACCTTTTGTTTTGGTGACTCCAATCCAATATTGAAGCTATATAATGAATGTTTCATTTTGGTTGCTATACTTTTTAACTAAAGAACTTCCATTTGATTCTTTTTAAAAATATTTTTTTATCTCTTTATTGGTATTTTCTGTCTCATGAAACATTGTCACCATATCTTCTTTCAATTCTTTAGACATGGTCTCTTTTAGTTATTTAAATATATTTGTAATGGCTACTTTGAAGTCTGTCTGCTAATTGCTACTTCAAAAGCACTTCCTATTGTCTCCTTTTTAAAAAAATATTCTGTATGGTCACAATTTTCTGGGGTTTCTTTTTGCATCTTAGCATATTTTTCTTAAAAATGGGACATTTTAGAAATATATTGTAGTAACACAAGATTCTGATCCTTTCACTCAAGACAGGCTGTTGTTTGTTGATTGGTCATTTATTTATTTGCTTGGTGACTTGGCTGAACTGATTCTGTGAAATCTGTTTCCCCTTGAGTATGACTTGTGACCTTTTATATTCTTGCTCAGATATTTTTTCATGTTTTCATATTTTAACCTGGCTACCTAAGGGTTGCTCCTGGATCAGAAGAGATCTTTATTCCTCGGAGGTCATGCTTGGCTCCCTAGGGCTTGTGCCTATATCCACATAAGCCATTTACTACTTAAAGGTAGTGTTAAAAAAGAGAGATTGTACAAAAAGCAACTTCAGGAGACCTGGATTATGTATACTAGTATACTAATATCAAGAAAATAGACTTTAAACAAGAAATGTTATAAATGTGTGTGTGTATATACATATGTACATATACATATATATATATAGAGAGAGAGAGGGAGAGAGAGAGATTGATTTAAAATGAAAAAAAGCCTCTTAGCCAGTAAATTTTTTTAATACTCATCTGAGGATATGTTTAGATTTTAGAGAAAGAGGAAGAGGAAGGGGGAGCAGAGAGAGAGAGACATTGATATGAGAGAAAAACATCAATCATTTGCCTTCCATACAATCCGGGATTAGGGATCAAACTCATGACCTAGTATATGATCTGACCAGGAACTGAACCTGCAACCATTTGGTGAACATGTTGACACTCCAATCTGATAAGCCATCCAGCCAGGGCTAGATTTTTCATCTTTATTATTGGATGTGTTTATGGCTTGGAAGTTGTAGTCACAGGTGAAAGAGTTCCTGTTTTTCTCACATTTAGCCAAATATGAGCAGTGAATTTTCTCTCTGTAACCACACCTGAGAAGGCATAGCCTTGGCCATACACACAATCTCCCAGTCTGCCAGGTGTGGGTGAAATCTTACGTTAAAGCCTGTTTCGTAAGAGTTGCCTCTATGTATTTGTCTGGTCAGGCTGCTATAACAAATTACCCTAGACTGAGTGGCTTAACCAATAGGTATTTATTTTCTTATATTTCTAGAGGGTAGGGGCCCCAGATCAAACTCAACTTCTAGTGAGCTCATTTCCTGACTTTCAGAGAGATGCCTTCTCACGATGTCCTCACATGGCAGAGAGAAGGGGTGAAATGGAGAAAAAGAGATAGAAAGAGAAAAAGAGGTAGAAAGAGAAAACAAGAGAGAGAGAGGAAGAGAGAAAACTATCTGGCATCTCTTTTAAGGTCATTGATCCTATTGGACCAGGGTCCCACCCTTATGACCTCATTTATTCTTAACTATCTCCATAAAGACCTTATCTCCCAATACAGTCACATTGACAGCTGGAGCTTTAACATAGGAAGTTTAGAGGGATGCAAATACTCAGTTCATAGCACCCTATGTCAGAGTAGCTTATTGTTTAGCCAGTTATTGGTCAGAAGGTGTGCTTAAGTCCCTAATGCCATTGAGACTTCTGCCCATTGTTGAGTGATCTCTTTGTGATTTGGAAATGCTTCCAGTTCTTCCCCACATCCTGGTCTGATTGCTTCTGCACAATAAGGGCTGGCTGGAGCAAGGATGTTCTGTTCCTCTCAACTATATCTACTTAGAATAGAATTTGTACATTTTGAGGTTAGGGTGGGAGGAGAAATTTAATAAGCTAGCTGCTCCCCTCCTTTTCTTTCCCCAGTTTGAAACCAAATCACGGAGTGGGATGTGAGGGAAGAGAGAGAAGTCATCTTCTTGGTTGCACCTTCCTCTGTTAGACTGGTAAAGTACTGTCTATTAAATGTGGCTTGGGATGGGCAGAAGATAGGGGAGCAGGGATAGGTTTGGTATGGCTCAAATATCATGGACTCTTGAGATTCTTACTGAGATTTAGAGAATTGTATAAATGTTCCTACATTTGCTGTATATGTTCTTAAGGCTATTTCCGGGTACTGCACATTACTGCTTTTCATAATTTTTTCAGTTAAATTATTTATTGGAGAGCTTCTTTTGCATTCTCCACTCCTCCATTTTAGAAGTTGTCTTTATTTATGGATTTTTAAAACTGGAATGTAGACATTTTTATTTAGAAATAAAATTTGCATTAAATAGCTTTTTCTAAAATAGCTTTATGATTTGTCTTCAGTTTCACGTAATAATGAGTTTCATTTTTCGAATATGAAGCTCTGTTGACAATCATCATAATTATATACCTGCTTTCTGAGATTCTCCTTTGTAAAATTCTAATCTATCATGTTTTAATAAGTCATTTTCCTTCATCTACCACCAGAATGCTAAAGCTGTAACTGTTTTTCTTTTTTACAAAAATGTTACCAAATAAAAACACTTTAAAATTAACCTTTTCAGGTGCAGAAGTCGATAGAGATATAGCCATAATTTGTCAAATCTTATAATAATTAAATACATGTAGAATACGAGTTCCAATATTTTAGTTAAAATTTTCTACCACTGGATATTACTTCATTTGTTCATAATTTTAAAGGTAAAAATTAAAAGCACTTGTGCTTTAGAATCCCCAGGATATGAGCCCTACATGTAAATACTTGATGTGTGACATTGGGAAATCACTTCGCATTCTTGATCCTTTGGCCATTGAAAAATAAGATAACGATATGTACTTCACAAAGTTTTAATAATTAGGTTATTATGGTAATATAAAATATGTGCACTACCCAGCCTAAGTTTGCTTATACATTTAAGTTATTAATAAATATTCATTGCATGCTGGGAGATACTTTCTTATACAAGCATTTGCTTTCCTTTTAATATTTACAAAATTTACACGCAATAATAAAAGTAAAAACATTTCTCCACTTTGTTCTCGTTTTTTGAACATCACAGGTAATATTGGCTTAAAATAAAACACATCCTCTTAAAGAAAAGTCACATTAAAAATACACAATTTTACTTCATTTTTAAAGCTTAGCATTTTCAATTACTTTCTACTTTGTATATCTTTTTTAAGGTTCCTTAGTTTGTATGTGCTTTCTAAAACAGTGCTCACATAGCTGTCAAAACTAAAGTATGCAAAGGAAAGGTCAGACTTCAACAGATAATTCCTGTTTCCATGGAAACTGACTTGATTTAGTAAAGAGTGTAAGTATTTATAAATAAGCATGGATTCCAAAAGTTTATTGCCTTCCTTTGACAGGTGTAGTGATCTTACCTGAGAAAGGGCCAGTTCATAGATTATTTCCTAGTGAGAATTTCAAATATTGGTACTTACTTATTTGTCTTTATTTAGCATCTACACCAAGCCCACCAAATAAAAAGTCTCCAGTAAAATGAATCAAATATTTTTATTGAGGCAAATTACATGACTATTGCACATGTGTTTTTTTTTTCTTTTAACCAATTGTTACACTTTTTTATCTTCTGTTTCCTAGTAGAGGAAGCGAGATTCTGTCTGGTTTAATCTTATATACTCTTTGGATGTTTCTTTGTTTTATTGTTAAGGGAATTTATGTTAGGGATGATAGTCCTCTATGTGTTTTAGACAGTAACATAAAAAATTCCAATTACACTAAAGCTATGTAGAGCCAAGAGAGAGCCGTTTGAGTAGGATCAATCATAAACTAGACAGTATTTTGAGGTATGTTATTTTAGAGATCTATCCATTCGATAAAGGAGTCATCAGTAGCAACTAAGGTAGAACTAGGTTGGGGCCAACTTTCACATAGATAATAAATATCTGAATTAATAGTTATGTCTGTATTTGCCTATTTCCACAGTAATATTTTGAGTATTAGATCAACATTGATAATAGCTCATTGAAAAAATATTTATCAAAATACTGGTTCCTCTATTACTAATTTATTTATCTCATGCTTTTTTTAAGATCTTTTTCCTGTTTGTTTTCCTTTATTTTCTTTCTTCCTTAAACTTGACAAATTATCTTAAGAATATTATGTCAATAAATATAATTAATGAGAGAAATCTAAAAGGACACCTTAAAATTATTTAAGAATATTTAAGTACATATAATGTTGCTTTCAGATGATCTCAATACAAATTTTATCTTCTAAATATATTTGAATGAATCTTAGCAAATGAGATAAAAATAACTGAAAATGTAAGCTTAGTGTCAATAATTTTTAAGAAAATAAGAGGAATATCTATTAAAAATAGTTGACTTTAAGCTCAAATGCAAATCATAATTAATTGTTTTACAACAGGAAATAGGTTAGAACAAATCTTATAATGTGGAGTAAGAAGAACAAATCTTCCCCTATGCTAACTTTTGTTTCAAAGTCTAGTTTTGTACAAGCGGAAACAGAAGAGTAATTCCTTATCTTATGCCATTGTTCCACCCTTGTTAGAGATTTGTTTAGTATTGACGGCTGGTTCCATAAGACATGTGGCCTGTTACAGAAATACTCGGTGACTTGCCCAAGACATCGGTAAGCGGCCTCCATTAGAGAACTCTGTGCCCCGTCAAAGTCCGAGACGCTCTCTATGTCCAGCTCAAGGAATTAATTATACTAAAACTTTCAGATACTAAAAGTTGAACCCAGTCTAAAGAACTAATTATGAGAAATTTATTCTTTAGCTGGGAAAAGAAGGCGAGGAAGAGGAATATTACATTCAAATTATGATCTTCAAGTTTGTGTAGGTACAGAATTCAGGAATGATAACCATTTTTCTTAGGACCTCTTCTGAAAGTAAAACAAAAGGGTTGAGCTTGTTGTCTTTGAAAAGACAGTATAATACCTGTTTAGAATTAATAATCAGTCAGCAATCAAGTCCTGAACACCTTATGCTGTATAAGAAGATAAATGAAGTAAAAGGCATACTCTCCAATGTTTTTATAAGCTCTAACAGTATACCTTGTGACATAAACATATATAAAATATTGCTAAAATAAAGCAAAAATCTAGCCTGTAATAAAAAGTATCCCTTTCTGGTAACAGCTCATTTTCAACCCTTGCAGTAAGACAGATACTGAATTGGAAGTATTCAAAACCAGAGGGCTGCTTAGTATTTATAATATTAAATCAGTGTTTCAAATGGTGATGACAAGTTGTGGACTGAGAGAATAGAAGGGGATCAAAAATGAGTATTAAAGCCGTGGTTGGTGTAGCTCAGTGGATTGAGAGCAGGCCTGCGAACGAAAGGGTCGCCTATTTGATTCCCAGTCAGGACCCATGCCTGGATTACAGGCCAGGTCCCCGTTACAGGGTGTGTGAGAGACAACCACACATTGATGTTTCTCTCCCTCTCTTTCCCCTCTCTCTAAAAATAAATAAATAAAATTTAAAAAATTCTATTCAGATAGAACTCTATAATTCTATTCTCTTTTGTGTGTGATGAACCAAAACTCTACTTACCCTTTAATATGCAGCTCAAATGTGAACTCCCTGATGAATTTGAAAGAATGCCTGTTAGCATTTTTTGTGCTTTCAAAACACTTTGTTCAAATTGCCAATAGACCGCTTATCAGAATGCAGAGATAGACCCTACCACACTCAACGCTGTAGAGGTAGTGCTTGCTATTGTACCAGTCAAAAAGCTGTCACTCTCTACATGTTTGCCAAATTAAACTGTATCTATCAGTTTTCCCTCTGAACCCAGTAGTTGAGATCAAACAATGAAATCTGTAAGGATTAAATAAATTGGGGTTAGTTATAGTCTAACTTTACAACAGCCATTTTAAGAGAAAAGGCCTATTATCAGAAAAGTTGTTACTGGATTTTCTCATGCCTACGCAGGTCACAATAAAATAGCTTTCAGCTGTAAATGGTAGCATAGACTCTGATGATGTGACTTTGAAAAAAGACAGCCCAACTATGTTTGAGGGAGCTTTCTAAAAATGTATGATTTGTTCTCTTCTGTGGACACTATATACTGTATTAAAACATGCAAAAACAATGTGCTGTCTTCTTGCATAAACAAAACTTGAAAATCTTTTTATAGAAGTTTCTGATTCTTGACTTAGTATTTATCCCCATAGCTACTCAAATGGTGATCAGTTTTTATCACAACTCTTGTTTGACAATTGTACGTATTCCAAAAATGATATGTAAATATTATATGTGTTATCAGCTTGATGTAGAGACATGTGTGTTCCTTAGTGTTATTAAATTGTCAACTATCCCTAAGCTTTTACTCTAGATCATAAGGCAGCCTTGTCCAAGCAGGATAACACAGGAAAGGAGATAGGTTACCTAAAACACCTAAAAGGATGCTTTCCACTTCGACTTCCAGTGTTTGAAATTTTGACTCTAAACTACAATTTGTACTTGAACAAGCATAATAAACTGATGTTTCTTCTTGTGGATAAAACGATCACAAAAATATTGGTGTTAGCACAAAAGTTCATAAAAGAGACCACAGAAATCAATCAGTTTGGTGTCTAGATTGATTGCTAGAGGTATATGCAGCCTCACTGAAAAATGAAATTTAGATATACTAGCCCATAAAAATAATTGCTTTCAATATTATAAACAAAAGTTAGTGTTTTCTTTGATAATTTAAACAAATTTGATCCTTATAAAATAATCTTATCAATAATATTCCAACTTTTTCCAGAAATTTCTAAAAATTATTCATTCCAAATTTAGTAAAATATATGGACACATTCCATCATATTTCTATACCTGTAAATGAGCCAATCTTCTTGTTATTTCATTTACAGAGAGCATATAATCCATTTAAGACCATCTATAAAATTTTTACAATTTCACTATAGTGTACAAAGTGTGATTAAATTCAGTTTACAGTTGTTCATACGAAAAACAATGTAATAATTAATAATTAATGATACAAGAATAAACTTTACATTTTACATACTCATAACATTAAACCTACTTTTACCCCACCTTGTACATAAGACCAACAAGTTCTAATATTTGGAAAATAAAAATAATTTTGTCAATTTTTTTACTTTTTATTTTTTTCAAGAAGAAATGCATCAGTATTCAAAACCAGGTGTGTGTGTGTGTGTGTGTGAGATATCGCCTAACCCTGCCAATGATGTATACAGAGCCCACTATCTTCTCTTCTTTCTTTTCTGCTTAAAAATGTATCTTGGGACACATTTTACACATCATCTCTCATATGTAAAAAACTTGGAAGTTGTCTCTCTAGTTCATATGCAAAAAAATAATAAATACAAATCTTATAACTCTAAAGGGTTCATAGATATAAATATAAGATACAACACTATAAAACTTCTAAAAGATATGTTACCTTCAGTTCTATGATGAGTCTCCAGATACGAGCATGGTCCATGAAAAGAAACATTGATTTTAATCAAAATAACGACCTCTGCTCTCTGAAAGATATTGTTGAGAGAAACAAAAGATGAGCCAGGGATGTGGAGAAACTATTTTGAGCACGTAGCTGATGAAGGGATTACATCCAAATTATGCAAAAGAACCTCAACAGGAAGAAAAACAATTGAAATGTAGGTCAAAGTTTACAGTGGAGAAATCTAGAAGTCCTCGCTTTGGTCAGGTGATCAAGGTCAATATGAGTATTGGTCAGTTGCATCGGTAGTATGTGCCCTTAATATGCCACAAGGAAAATGGCAGTTTATCTCTGTGGTCTTCTTCTCCAGAATGTGTAACTGCAGTTTAATCAAGAACACAATTAGAAAATTCACAATTTATGAATAATTTACAAAATATCTGACCAGTGTTAAGACAATTGCTACTCAAATTTTTCTAGGTCATCAAGAGCAAGGAAATGTTGAAAAACTCAATGAAGAGGAGCAAAAGGAGGCATTCCTGTTAATGTAATGTCATCTCTGGTACTGGATCTGAGACAGAAAAAGGACATTAGAAGAAAACTAAGAAAAGCTCAATGAAATATGGAATTTCATGATGTTAATAGTGATACATTCATTGTAGCAACTGTACAATATTCATGTGAGATTATGCTAGAGGAAACCGTGTGAGGTGTATGAGAAATAACTCACCATCCTGGCAAACAGGTGCAGTCTGGTGTGGATCGTCAGAGCCTGCGCAGGCTCAGGAGAGAGTTCCTCCAACGGTGGTCTGGTGCAGGGTGCTAGCGTTGATGGAGGTGAGAGGAAAGTGGGGAGGATGAAACATCAAGGATATGGGAGCCAGTTGCTTACCATATGAAAGGAAATTGTACATACAGAAAGGAATAAAACTGGTATGAACTTTGTTGTGCTTCTGTATCTGTGGTCCCTAGCTAGTTAGCTATTTGTATGTGAACACGTGTTTGTCATGTAAGCATTGCTCCCTCCTTTTGTCCACTGTGAGGGCCTTGGACCATTAACACAGCTAGCGCTGATGTACTGGCTCCATGGATAAGCTGTTGATTCTAGCTTTGAAGCATTGCAAGTGAAGGCTGAAATACCTAAGCCAAAAAACAGGAAGGATGTCAAAATAATTGGGAACATGAAAAAGAGACACAAAGATCAGCTTGAACAGGAACAACCAGGAAATTAGAACAGTTGGAATATAAAATATATAATAATAGTAATGAATTATAACCTGTTGAATGAAATAAGAATCCATGAGTTCATACTGACATGAACCTTTAACTGTTTCAAAAGAAACAGTTAAAATGCACAGTTTGAAAGCACTTCCCCACAAAATGCTTATTAATTTAAAAAGGAGGGGAAGAAGATAATTTTACAGTGGAGACACCTGTCAGACGCCAGTTTATTGAAGTGACCGAAGCTGATATGAGAAACAGAACAAGTGAAAATTGTGCATCGCCTGACAGACGCAATGAGAATGCAGCACTCTTTTGTGATATTCTGACAATGGTGTATAACCTGAATGTAAGGATGAGGGACCGTCAGAAAAGCCTTCTACATTGAAGAAAATTGAATGCTTGACATCAAAATGTAACATGTAATTCTAAACTGGATTCTTTTGTTATTCAAAAGCATTTTTGGACAATTGGCAAAACTTTAATTGAGGATTAGTTATTAGTAACATATCTTGTGTTATATTTCTGATGAATGTGTCATTGCTGCTGTGGAAATACACATTAGAGCATGTCAAGGTGATGGGATATCAGGGTAACAACTTATTTTTTTTAAAAAATATTTATACTCTACACTCTGGAGAAGATTTAATCTCACAAACACAACATTGAACAAAGGAAGCAAGTCAAAACCACACATTTAGTAGTGTTACATTTTGTAATAGTTCAAAAAAGATAAAACTAAGCTATGTTTTCCAGAAAACATACATGGTAATAATTTTTTTAAAAAGCAAGGAAGAGAGTTCTATGGATGTCAAGATAATTCTTTCCTGTCTAAGAAAGGGGCCTCACAAAAAGTTTTGGGGGTAGCAATTATACATTTCTTGACCCGGAACATCATTATATGGGTGTATATTTTAAATTAGTTAATTAGTTAGTTTCATTATATTTTTGTGCATTTTGTGCAGTTTTAAAAAATAAGGTATTATAGAATATCATAGAAAAATTAATTTATAACAGTGGTCTATAAACTTAGAGTGGAGAATGTCTTGCTAACAGTCAATTTATCTAATCTGTGAATTTCCTGAACCACCAGTGTTTTATACCAGAAAAAAAAACAAAAGAAAAAATTTACCAGTTATGTGATGCATCTTAACATCAAGGATGGTAATAGGTGAAAAAACTCATGTCTGATCACAGCTAGACGATGTGGGATATCTCAGTACAGTGTCCTAGTTCCTTATTTGAACTTCTGAGTCAAAATGAGATGGATGCTTTTGCAAAATTAACTCATATTGTGAACTAAAGATCTTCACTCCAACAAAGATATCACAGGTCATATGTTTATTTGTTATCCCAATACTTATAACACAGTAACATTTTCATACAGTTTCTGACTAGGAAATACATAAAATGATCATCCTAAGACTGAGCACAACTTGGGAGAAAAGTTTTTCTGAATAATTTTGGTTAGATTTTTATAACTTTTTTCATTTGCAATGCATATATTTGGCAAAGGACTCATATCCAGAATATATAAAAAAACTTTTACAAACCAATAAGCTAAATACAAGCAATGTAATTTTTTAAATGAGCAAAATATTAAACACACTCTTTACAAACCAGGATATTAAATGCAATAAGCAAGTAAAACATTGTTCAACAGTATTAGTTTAAGGAAATACAAATTGAAAATTACATTAAGATACCACTACACAGCCACCAAAGTGGCTAAAATAAAAAGTTCTGACCATACCAGGTGTTAACGAGCCATGCCACCGATGCCAAAACTTTCACACATCACTGGTAGGGGTGGGGCGATCTTTTTGTACCACAGTTTTGTTTAACAAAGAATCTCATGCAGGTGGACCTAATTAAATTTAATTTGTTTGTCTTGTTAATTCTAAACACCGCCCTCTGGGATAGTTTACGCTTTGGCTGAAGTAGGGAGAGAATCCATATGCTTACTTATTCTAACATATTTAGGCAGCAATCATGTCACCTGTACTTGTTGAAACGAAGTGTGTATAGTCGTCTAGCAATTTGTATTCCATTTATCCAATGATTCTGTTAAAATATAGCTCTCTGATGGAAATTCATTGAGGTAAATGTCAAGGTTTTAATTAGTCATGAAATCCTTCCATTTAGATTGTGTTTACAAGAAAATATATAAAAAATTATGTATCATGTGGCTAATACTCTAACTGCCTAACAGAAATCTGTACAAACTTATCAATTTTCAAATTATTTCTGGAATGTTATTTTGTATACTATTAATTGTTCGTTTTTATGATACTTCCATTCCCTGGTGTTCTTCCTCTTTGCTCTCTCACTGTTCCATTTCAAACGGTACCATTTCCTCAGCTAAACACAATTAATTGGTACCTCCAAGGATTCTGCCCTGATTTTGCTGCTCTTCTTTCTTTAATGCTCTCCTAGGGGAACTGCATTTACTCTGGAAATGACTTTTATGACTACATGTGAGCCAGAGCATGCTTAGATCTTGATTTCTAGTCTTGAACTTCACTTTTCACTTGAGACAAACTGCTCAACATAGCATTGGTTACACAGACTTCAAAAATGCATCCGTCTTATGAACAAATGTCACCCCAATAAATTTAATTTAAAAAATACATCCAACACAGTCAGCACTGTACTCATCTCTGTTTACTCTCATTGCCATATTCAGGTCCTAATAACTTCCTACCTGGACTCTTTCAGTAACTTTCTCGTCTCAATTCCAAATCCCTCTGTGCATCCCCCATTTCATCATCTTCTCTAAGATTTCCTAGTAATTATCTGGTTTACTCAATTTGAAAAGTGTAAACTTGTTTGTGTCACTCTCTGCCCTTTTCCTAGGATCCAAAAATTGCTCTCTGTTACCTATAAGATAGAGAAACTCAGCAAGAGTCTCTGAGACTTGGTTCTCCCCTAGCCCATCTTGTAGCAGAACTCCATTCTGAAATGTATCCTCCGATGATACCGGAACTTTTGTACTTCACAGAGACATTGTGGTCTAAACTTCTATGAGTTTGTTTATACTGCCCTCTATGCCTCACGTGTTCTCCTCGACTTTTGAAGGGTTTGTATAGGCGGTAACTTATTATAGGCTAAGAATAAGAAAAAATGATATAAACAACACAGATACGCAGAGGGAAAAATAGCAACCCCCTCCTCTAAACCTTTCTTCTATCTTCCCTTGGGACCGTTCATGTGGCAATCCTGTGCCTATGGGAACAGAAGAATATAAAAAACCCCAGTCACTATGGCAGATTCTGGGTCTGTGGTATTCTACACAGTTGTAGGTAATTCCTGATCATGGAGATAAAGAATATCTGCCCTGACACTACAGAGGGAAGTAAATTAAAACCAAACTTGTCCAGCCTTTTTGAATATTGCCATGAGGTAGACTTTGTCAGGATTACATATCATACTTTAATTGGTACTATATTGTATCCTTCTCAGAATGAAACCAAAAATTCATAGATTCAAAAATATTGTCATGTTGGCATCTGCAAATTTTCTTTAGCAATTGAATCTTGTCTGAAATTTTTAATAATTCATTTAAATGCTTGTGAAAAAAATCTGGTTATTATCTGAATCTATAAAGTGATCCTTGAATGATATCACGAGTAGCAATTGGTTCCTCTACCTTTCTGAATAGGGATAGCACTTAGATATTACGTAGTTGTGATATATAACATTACCTAATGCTATTGAAAATGTTATCAAAGAGTTTTCAATCATTTTGGACCTTCAAGTTCACAGAATACAGAGAGACATGTCACATATTTTGTTTGTTTTTGCAAGGGTTTTTTTAGAATTAAAATATTATATTAACACTTGAAAGAAACATGTAAAAGTTTTTTATTAATTATGTCAATAATAATAGTACAAAACTAAACATACTCTTACTATATACCTCAGCAACTGAGCTCATTGGTATTTATTGAAATGAATGAATTGAAATGAAATTGGAATGATGCAGAGAAGATTAGGATGGCCCCTATACAAGGATGACACACAAATTCAGAAAGCATTCCATATTTTTTAATAAAGGAAAGTATACAGAAATGGGACTATGTCAAATTAAAAAGTTTCTACATGGATAAAGAAACCATTATCAAAATTAAAAGGGAGCTTACTCTATGGGAGAACATATTTTTCCAATGATACATTGAACAAGAGTTTAATTTCCAAAATATATAAAGAACTTATAAAACTCAACACCAGGAAGACAAACAATCTAATTGAAAAATGGGCAAAAGACCTGAATAGATACTTCCTCCAAGGAAGACATACAAATGACCCCTAAACATAAGAAAAAATGCTCAGCATCACTAGCCATCAGAGAGATGAAAATTAAAACCATAGTGAGATATCACTTCACACCTGCCGAAATGGCTGTCATTAATAAATTGACAAAGAAGTGCTGGCACGGATATGGAGGAAAAGGAACCCTCGTGCACTGTTGGTGGCAATGCAGACTGGCGCAGCCACTGTGGAAAACAGTATGGAATTCCCTAAAAAAAAATGGAATTACTTTTTTACCCAGCAATTTCACTGCTTGGAATATACCATAAAAATCCCCCAACACCAATTTAAAAGTACTTATGGGCCCCTATGTTCATAGCAGCGCTATTTACAATAGCCAAGAGTTGGAAACAGCCTAAGTGGCCATCAGTAGACGATTGGATCAAAAAACTGGTACACAGACATTGAAATAAAGAACAAACTGGCCCTGGCTGCTGTAGCTCAGTGGATTGAGCACGGGCTGCAAACCAAAGGGTCGCCAGTTTGGTTCTCAGTCAGGGCACATTGCCTGGGTTGTGGGCCAGGTCCTCAATGAGTGCCATGTGAGAGGCAAGCATACACTGATGTTTCTCTCCCTCTCTTTCTCCCTCTGTCCCCTTTCTCTAAAAATAAATAAACAAATAAAAAAGAACAAACCAACAGAAACCAGAGGGGAGGTGGGAGGGGAAAACAGGGGAAAAGGGAGAAGGGTCTTCAAGGAACTTGTATAAAGGCATGAAGTACATATGGACAAAGCCAAAGGCGGTGGTGGGAGGTGGGGATAACTGGGGTGGGTGGGAGTGGTCGGGGGGGAAATGGAGACAATTGTAATGGAACAGCAATAAAAAAGAGAAAGAGAAAAAAATGGGAAAAATAAAAAATAAAAGCAAAATGTGCTCTCTAGCCAAAAAAAATAAAATGAAATAAAATGTACAATTCAAAAAAACCCCAAAACCTGTGGTACATTTACACAATGTACCATATTTACACAATGTACCAGGAATACTACGCTGCAGTAAAAAAAGAAGTGCCTGCCTTTTGTGGCAGCATGGATGGAACTGGAGAGCATTATGCTAAGTGAAATAAGCTAGGTGGTGAAAGACTAACACCATGTGATCTCACCTATAACCAGAACCTAATCAACAAAACAAACAAATGAGCAAAATAGAACAAGAGGCATAGAATCACGGAATAGACTGACAGCTGTAAGAAGGGAGGAGTGAACTGGGGACTCTTTGAAAAAGGGTGAAGGGATTAGTCAAAGGACATATATGAAGGACCCATGGAAATGGACAATAGCGTGGGGATTGACTATGAAGTGGGGGGTGGGCTTGGTGAAGGGGGGCAAAGGGAGATAAATAGGACATCTGTAATAGCATAAGCAATAAAACATGTAAAAACAAAGAAACGTGAACCTGCCTGCTGTTTGGGTCTGCGGAGAAACAAAAGGCTGACTTCTTGTCTCTTATAACTAGAAAGAAGCTGGGGGCAGAGCCAAATAAGCTCTCAAACGTCTTCTGCTAAGGAAGAAAAGGCTCTGCTTTTCCATGAATAAATAAATCAATGACTGACAAAACAACACAGAGAAATGAAATGAAAGTAAAGGCAGCATGGACTGGCTGGAGGAAAGCCTGAAAAGATCTGGGTTTCTCCCTGCTGTGTGAGAGACTCTGGCGGCTGGGGAAATGGTGGTCTGCCATTGTGTCACGTCCATTGTGGATCTGGAGACAGTTGTGACCTCAAATAAGGCAGCCTCTTGAGAGAGGTTTTGCGTTTACTGGAATCCCGTTGCGCCTTCTTGGGCAATTTCACAGCCTTCCTCTGGAAGTGGAGGATAGAGTGGAGAAGACTTCGCTTTGGCTTTTTAAAAATCATTTTCTGTTCTATTGAATCTGTGACAAAAACTGGATTACACTGGAAAATATCTAAATCAGCATTCATTTTTGTCATCCATTCACAATTTAATCCCCTTGAAAATATTCATTTTACGGAAATTCCATCTTTGGCAATCATATGAAAGTAAGCGAATTGATGAATCTTATAAATTTTCATGCTTCTGACAACGGATTTTCACCATGATTAAGATATTTTCTTTTAACTACTACAACTGAGGAAAAAATATCCAATAATGTTTATCCTAAACATGTCTTTATTAAAATACTGTTGGAACCAGAAAATCTTGTAAATATTTTTAAATCCAGTTTTTAATCTGATGTGTGGACTTGGTCAACTAATTTCTTTTCTGAGTCAACCGTCTCCAAATTGTTTAACTCGGTATCAAGGAGAAAACTGACTGCTCACTTAAATAATTTAGAAAATTACTATGTTAGATAAGTAAAGATAGGGTTCATTGTGGGAAAGCTTCATAATTTCTAGCACATTATTTTGCAAAATTAACCTCTACCAGAGGTATTTCAGATCTAACATCTCCCAAGCATTTAAAACATAAGTTCCATTTTTCATGGGACACATTATCATTTTTTTTCTTAAAGGGGAGAGAATTTTAAAACATAATTTTAGTATGGAGTTTATGTAGATATGTAGAAATCATTCTAAAAATATTTTCTAAATATGAGTAAAATTCCAAGCACACTAGGTTTTATTGGCAGATTAGTCAGTTTCTTAGAGAATAAACAATTAATCTGTTTGACCATTTCAACTGAATGTTAAATGTTTTTTTAAAGATTTTATATATTTATTTATTTATTTTTAGAGAGAGGGTAATGGAGGGAGAAAGAGAGAGAGAACTATCAATGTGTGGTTGCCTCTTTCAGGCCCCCTACCAGGGCCCTGGCGCACAACCCAGGCATGTGCCCTGACTGGGAATCGACCCAGCGACCCTTTGGTTCACAGGCTGGTGCTCAATCCACTGAGCCACACGAGCCAGGGCTAAATGTAAATTTTAAATACTAGAGCAACCATATCTACTACTTAAAGGACAATTATTTGTCAGTGGCATCATTTCGTGATAATCAACTAATTCTTAGAGAAAGTGCTAGTCAGTTAATCAACACTGAATTATTAGTGAAAAGTGACACAGTATTTAATTATATCAAGAGCAAAGAAGGTTTGTCTACACTTCATGCATGAGTGAACTATTGATTATCAAAGTTAATGTGGTTGTATTGCTTACCTGTTCCAACTTACATTTTTAGATTATTTATAAATATCTCTACCATTGTTATATTAAAGTGAACATTTTACATTGTGTGTTTGTAGAACTTGAAGGAATATGCTTTAATAGTAATGAATCAATTTTTATACTAATTAATTTAGAAACTTTTTTAAAAGTATATTTTATTATGTTATTAGAGTTATCCCAGTTTTTCCCCCTTTTCTCCCCTCTGCCTGGGTCCCCTCATCCCTCCAGCACTCCCCTCCTCTTAGTTCATGCCTGTGAGTCATGCATATAACTTCTTTGGCTTCTCCATTTCCTATACTGTTCTTAACATCCCCCTGTCTATTTTGTACCTACCCAATTATGCTTCTAAATCCCTGTACCTTTCCCCCATTCTCCCCCTTCCCCTTCCCAGCTGATAACCCTCCAAATGATCTCTATATCTATGATTCTGTTCCTGTTGTAGTTGTTTGCTTTTTTTTTTTAGATTCAGCTATTGACAGTTGTGAGTTTGTTGTCATTTTAATGTTCATAGTTTTGATCTTCTTCTTTTTCTTAAATAAGACCCTTTAATATTTCATATAATAAAGGCTTGGTGATGATGAATTCCTTTAAATTTACCTTGTCTGGGAAAAAGTTTATCTGCCCTTTAATTTTAAATGATAGCTTTTTGGAAAGAGTAATCTTGGTCGTAGGTCCTTGCTTCTTACCATTTTTTTTAAAGATTTTATTTATTTATTTTAGAGAGAGGGGAAGGGAGGGAGACAGAGAGGAAGAGAAACAGCAATGCATGGTTGCCTCTCACATGGCCCTCACTGGGGACCTGGCCCGCAACCCAGGCATGTGCCCTGATGGGGAATCGAACTGGGACCATCTGGTTCCCAGCCCGCACTCAATCCACTGAGCTACACCAGCCAGGGCACTTTTTACCGTTTTGAATACTTCTTGCCAATTCCTTCTAGCCTGCAAAGTTTCTTTTGAGAAATCAGCTGACAGTCTTATGGGAACTCCTTTATAGGTAACTCTCTGTTTTTCTCTATCTACTTTTAAGATCTCTTTATCTTTAACTTTTGGCATTTTAATTATGATATGTCTTGGTGTGCTCCTCTTTGGGTTCAACTTCTTTGGGGCTTTCTGTGCTTCCTGGACTTGTATGTTTATTTCCTTCAGCAAATTAAGGAAGTTTACTTTCATTACTTTTTTTAATAGATTTTCAATTTTTTCCTCTTCCTCTTCTCCTCCTGGCATCCCTATGATTCAGATGTTGGCCTTTTTGGAGATGTCCCAGAGTCTTCTTAAACTCTCCTTGTTTTTCTGAATTATTTTTCTTCATTTTGTTCTGGGTGAATGTTTATTTCTTCCTTATTTTCCAAATCATTGATTTGAATCCTGGCTTCCTCCCTTTCATTGTTGATTTCCTGTGGATTTTTCTTTATTTCAATTAATGCAGCCTTTATTTCTTCCATTATACTTTTACCATATTCAGTGAGATCGCTGAGCATTCTGATCACCAGTGTTTTGAACTCTGCATCTGACAGATTAGCTCTCTCCACATCACTTAGTCCTTTTTCTGGGGTTCTTTTCTGTTCCTTTATTTGTGTTATATTTCTTTGTCTCCTCAATTGGGTAGCTTCCTTGTACCTGTGTACTAGGTAGATCCACTTTGACTCCACTTTATCTTAGCATACCTGTTAAGTTGTATGGAGTGGAGCCCTGGGTATTCACCAGAGCGAGCAGTCTGCTTTGTGACTCCTGTGTGTTGCGGAGGGGTTGAAGAGGAGACAATGCTGCTGCTGGCTTACTTCTGGAGGCTTGCCTGGTACTTATCCCATTTCTAGTCACTTCACCCACTTCTTATATGTGACTGGTGTCCCTCCAGGTACTCCCCTGGTTGTGGTTCCCAGAGTGGGTGGGTTTGCATATGTTCCAGGCTCTCCTGAGAAGCCAGGAGTTTCTTCTGCTGTAGTAACCCCCACTGATTTTTACAGCCAGAAGTTTTGAGGCTTTATTTTTCCTGGTGCTGGAACCCTAGGCTGTGTGATTTGGCCTAGGTCTCAGATCACTTGCTCACAAGGTGTCCTTATGATTTTTAGCCACCACACATGAATGTGGGACAACCCATTCTGCTGGAAGCCACTGCTGGCTCACTGCTGCTGGCTGGCCACCACCACACCACATCCTCTCCACCCCAGCTCCCCTGCTCCACCCTCCTATCCGTCTGGATGAAGATAGTTTCTTTAAATCCTTGGTTGCCAGACTTTCATACAGTTCAATTTTCTGGCAGTTCTGTGTGTTTTTTGTTTTGGAATTAGTTGTGATCCTTCTTATGGTTGTGCAAGAAGGTGAAGCCTGTCTACCTACGCCTCCATCTTGACTGCAATTCCTGATTTAGAAGTACTTAAAATATTTTTTATTTTATTTATTTTCAATGGATTTCTTTACTGAGGATAGTGATGTTGAATATTTCTTGTTTTTAAGTTGCTTGTGATTGCATAGTAGATAGAATAAGTTGCAATTACAAACTGGCAGCCTGCAGACCAAACTCACTCTTAAATGGGCCTTATTGGGCTTTCACCCTGTTTAATTTTTATTTTAAATACAGCTTTTAAAAATAGAGATATTTGCAATACAAAAAACACATGTGGTGACTTTGGGCATGTATTACCATTGGCAAATGCCAGCCAGAGCTGAGTGGAGGCAATATCTTGCTCAAATAAGCTTTTAAATGGTATATTAAATAAGATAACAATAGAGCAATCACATCTACTAGTGAAATAACAATTACTTGTCAGTGACATCACTGTATCATTTGATGACAAAGGGCATTGTCTTTTCGGGTTGTACTATCACTCACACAACATACACCTACTCACTTTTATTGCTCCTCCTCATTCATTTATATGCTCTTAAAGGTCCTTCTGAACTCTTTTTAACTACCAGTATAAATAAGTCAAACAGTAACAACAGGCAAAATAAAAGCTCTATTCCTGACCATGAAACATTTTCACTGGAGAAACAATGGAAAGGTTTGATGACAATCCCTTATCTGTCCTTCATTTACTGTCAATTGTCAAACAGTTAAAGTTCCACTGGCCTCTGTGATGAGGGAAGTTTTTATGTCTCTTTTGGTAATAAAAATGTATGAGCACCTAATCAATAAGATTTCTTTAAAATAATAGAGTAAGCCTTAATTTACCATGATTCTTAAAACTTCACAGATACATAGTACCTTCATTAGAAAACATAAGCACTTTAAAATGGTACTGCAGAAGCTTACATACAGAGTAGCTGTACTTGTGTTTACACCGTCTATGCACAAGGTTAGACTTATTTTATTACCTGCAATTTGCCATGCTAATATTTTTTTAGTGAGGAAAGATTAAAAATGAGTAGCTCATGAAGGATTGGGGTAGTTCTCACTGTGGCCGCTGAGTGCCGTGTTCATGGAGTCTGATTACGGGTTTGGCCAGGGGTCTGTAACTCTGTATAAAATACGTGGGAGTCAAAGAGGACAGCAGCGGCTCAGTGACTTCAATCACAGGCTGCCTGTGTAACACAGGAGCCGCTCATCTGAAGGATCCTCAAGCAGGAAGGTCATACATTCATAAAATTAAGTTTCCAAAATATTCTGTAGTCCATCTGAACTTCATTTTTTTCCAAGGAAGGCCTGGTGTGACACATCCGTTGTCTGACTCTGCGTCCACTTTGCCATGCCAAACTGTGATACCACATGAACGCATTTTCTGATTCTCACGTCTTACTTCAGTTACTTTACTTTGGGTAAGTGTGATTCTCCAGGAATACTGACAAGATCATTCGTTGCTGTTGTTAACACCCCCACCTTTTAGCATTTCTTGGATTTTAAGCATCCTTCCATTGTTGTATGATTTGAAATAGAAGGTAGTTCTCTGCTTTCCACCACAGAAGCTTAAAACTACAGATCTCCCCTGTGCACTTTCAATTCACACACACGCGGGCACTTCTCTGTACTTCTTGGCATCCAGAATGCAGGGATGGGGACTAAATGTGCAAATAGGTGACCAGTCTGGAAATCTGAATCTCAAAAAAATAGTGCAAAAATGTCAGAATAAAGGGGTTATGTTTTCAGAGTCGGTCTTTACCATTCACTCAGTGTTCTGTATTGCTGGTATTCATAATATATCATAATCATATTTTTTCAGAGTGTGATACTGGCTCTATTCCTTGAGGCCCAGCCACCTTGCTTTTTGTCAATATTTCAAACAGTTTCTCAAGCTTTCCCACAGATTCTGTGATCTATTAATACCTTCCAAAACACACATGCTTTTAAAGTTTATTCAAAATCTTTTCTGTTGCTTACAGCTAAGGATTTGGGTATTAAAAACATCTTTGCAGTTTAATAAGGTTCAGCTTAACTTCTAAGCACCACACACATTTGAACTTCTCTTAGGCCTGACAAGGTGAATTTAAGCTCTTCTGTGTATGTTTCCCCTAAAGAACAAGCTGCATCCGAAATTATATCTGAAGCCCCCAAAATTGATGGAAAAATTGTCATAAAAACTAATATTACCATATTAGCTTTTTGGGCATAGCAGACAACCACAATATCTCAGATACATACAGCAAAGAGCATTTATTTCTCATGCATCTGTAGGTTGGTTAGGATGTAGCTGATTTAAGCTGTCAGGTTCTCCTTCAGTTGATCAGTCCAACTGGATTTTGCCACTCTCAGTGGGTTAAGATCTAGTCTGCTTTGCTTTTACTTATTCTGAGCCCAGCTCACTGGGTTTCTAGAGAAAATTCTTCTTACAGTGTTGACAGAGGCACGAGAAACACATGAGGCATTTTAAGGCCTGGGTAGAACTATACATCATTCTTTCTGACTGTGTTCCACTCCAAAACAAGCAGCTCGGCAGAGCCTAAATCCAGCATGGGAAGTCCACGCCATCACTAGCAAAAGGAATTGTGAAAATACCTGTGAAAGAACATGGATATGTGGATTAGGGAAAATTATGACCACTAATAATTGAATCTACTACCATTACCCCAAGGTACCTATCAACATGAAGTTCCGAGGATAGCCAAACAAAGTAGAGCAGGCAATTAACAATTGATACCTGGGACGAGGTCACAGGGAGAGATGTACTCAGAGCCTGAAGCAATTAAAGAAGCAACAGGGACCTTGTTCTTGGGTAAATGGAGAAGTTTCGAGCATGACAGATAAGCAAGAGCCTTTGAATTGGTTATGGAGACTAGGGACAGACTGTCTTCAGTACACAAGTTAACATAAACACCATCTGCTGGATTTGGTGAGTTAATAGAAATAGTGTTTAAACATACCCGTGATGAAATATTTAATAGTCAACTAAGATATCATGGTTTCCCTATGAGGTATGACCTCAAGACCCTCTCATATTTCAGATGAAGTGAAAAATAAAATTTTCATTTATCTCATCATTTATTAAAGCATAAAATTCCACATAATTGAATCTTGGAAGAAAAAAATGTACCTTACACAGAGAAGTACATAAGGCACATGGACCCCACCGTAGCAAACATGGACAACACACTACAAATGCATGATTTGTGCTTAATTTCCATAATAGAGTATTGAAAGCTAAAATTTAGTGAATAATTTTGTGAAAAAGATAAACCTATCTTGTCCCTCTGTAACTGTACTTATTGCGATTACTTCAAACAATACATATATTAGAATGTATTTTGTCAAAACCATTCAAAACATTCAAACATTCGTAATACCAATGAAGGTCATTTTGTCCTATCTCAGATTTAGAAGACTGAGGTAATCATTTCTTATTTTATCTTGAACCAATGGTTACTCAAATGATGTGTGGTGGGAGCAGGGTTTATGCAACAGTAAGTCTCAAGGTGGGAACTCAAGGATAGCTTTTATTTCTGTCATCACTTGTCTATGGCAGGTATCGTATCTTTGTTCTAGAAAGAAAGGGAAGGAGAAAAGGTAAAAGTTCTCGAGGTGAAGCCAGTCAAACTAGTCCCCCTAAAAAAAAGGAAACAACTTTTGAGGACATTCTTTCCTGTAACTTTATTTCTATTTTATTGTTTAACATCAGTTCACATGTCCAGCTGTAGCCATAAGGAAGCTTAGAATTTTGATGGTTTTATTTTAAAATGATTGCCACCCTAAACAAAATCAGCATTCTGTTTTCCAGAGAGAAATAAAAATGGATATGGCATATAGTCTTTTACAAGACCTCTATTGTGTTTTCTCTCTCATACACACATAAATACATGCATATGTTTATATCATACCTATAATATAAATTATAAATAGAGCAACTAGATACATCTCTTTATATATACCCACACACATATATGTTTGTAGTATACCTATAGATATAAATATGTACATATATTTTATTTTTACCCATTAGGCATCCCATTTCCATTCCTTGACGTACATAATATACATCCGTTGTGATGCATATGATACATCTTTTAACATCCGCACATCTGTGAGAATACATGTGGTGTGGCTGTGGCGATGGTGCTGTGTGGGTGTTTAATTTGAATAAATATGTCACTATAGAACTTATGCTGCATAATTATTTTTATTTTATCTTTAAAATTTAGTCATATTTCCAGTTCTTTTGCATAAATCTAGAGGTTCTAAATGCCACAATGTGCCTGCACAATATTTTACTTCTTCCTTGTAGTAATAGATCTCCAGGTGCAACCAACTTCCCATTCCCATAAGCTATGTTAGAGTGAATACCCTTCTCCATAGACTTTGGTTTTGGCCTGTAAGTTTCCCTAGTATGCATCTGGAAAATCTTTGTCATAGGGCAGGCACAAGTTTAATTTCACTAAGTACTACCGATGCAAGGTTTTTATTTCTTCCTATAATTCCATTTGTTTTGACAACATGTACTCTTTCCTTCTATTGGTCCCATATGAATGACTATGCCAATAGCATCTTTCTCTCTTAATATTTCTTATGAAAATTTCTTCTGCGCTCTCTACTCTGAACTATGTGTTTTCTTTCCCCATACAATTTATTTGTAGTTTCTCATATGTAAAATAATTGGTTATAAGATTATGGATTTAAAAATCTATGTAAAGGTATCTTTAGGTTAGTATATTAATATATAGCATAAACTTTGTTCAGAAAGTTACAATCTAATGGAATACAAATATATTGTCTTCAAATAACATCCCTGCTTTTATCTTATTTAGACCATTAGGTACTGATTTCTAAATAAACCCTAAAATTGATATTTTATAATTTTATAAATTAATAAATAAATAAAATTGCATTTATTTTGTTATTCCAATGGAAAGGCTATTTGTACTTTCTCTTTGAGGCAAAATTACAAATTAACTAAATTATTTTAGGATCTATGCATTTAAGATGTTTTTCTTTGACATTTTAATTATAACTAGAAAAGTCAATAACATTCTAATAATGCCTCTAATTTTGAAAGTTAATTGTTTTTCTTATCTTATGTCACATTACATCATTCCTCTTGGTACATTTCACTAATGTAACTCATTTGATCTGAGAAGCTTTTATGCTTTGTTTCTGAAATGTTTTAAAAGACCAGATGTGATAAAATATTTTTAATTTTTCATTTTCATGAATTCTAAGCACTGTACTACTTTTCTGTATGTGATTAAAACACGTTGTACTTTGATTAAATATAATACTTCTCATATATTTAATTATTTAGTTTAAGCAATTTAAATTCTTCACTCACCTAAATAATAAATAAGCATTAAATAAAAAACATTAATCTTCTAAAGAAAGCAATTGTCATGTCGATCTTGTATCTTAGCACACTAATTTATTTTACTAAGAGCAACAATTAAGTCTTTTGAAAATGTGTGGGATTTTTCTTAACAGAGTTGAGATATGCACATAATCTTCAATATAAATTTGATTCAGGACACAGTTCACACAATTATTTTAATTTTTACTAAGCTAGTCATTTGCTAAAAATCTTAATTATAATTATCCTTGGACATATTTGTATTTGTGGGGGAAGCTTTTATTAACAATTTATAATATTCAACTGAATTAAGGAAATATAAAAAACAACATTTCAAGAAGACTACTAGTTTATAAAAAAATATTACAACAATGCATTTCAGCAGAGAGTTAAAAAAGTCAGCATCATATATGTTAGACTTATTGATCCCCATTATTCTCCTGACTTATTCTTTCATATGATGATAATATTTTAATTCTCTAGGATGGTGAAAGGTTGGTTTGAAATAAAAGAGGAATAGACATATATATTTTATGTTGTCATAAGTTTTTAAGATTTTACTTTTAAGTAATATTTATTTTTTTAATTTGTTTTAGATTTTGTTTATTAATTTTAGAGGAGAAGAGAGGGAGAAAGAGAGAGAGACACACATCAATGTGTGGTTGGCTCTCATGTGCTTCCCACCAGGAACCTGGCCTGCAACCCAGGCATATGCCCTGACTGGGAATCGAACCAGCGACCCTTTGGTTCCCAGGCCAGCACTCAATCCACTGAGCCACACCAGCCACGGCCTTAAGTACTATTTATAGAATACAATAGTTCAAATTCTTTACCCAATTATGGAGATAAAGTTTTCCAAGAATGAGGAGGGAAAATGTAGGTACAATTTATAACACAACTAAGAGAATTTAAAGAAAGTATAATTTTTTTATTTTTATATTAAAAATAAAATATTCATAAGTATTTATATATTCATATTTCCTATATAATTATATATTATTATTTATATATAATTGTACATATAATTACATTCTTAGTTATATTTATACAATAGAGTTTAATAGTATAATTATATTTCTACAAATATCATAACATTAGGTTCTCAAACTAGTGTATGCATACTTTTGGTGCAGAGAAGATATGAATAGATTTAAAGGAATTAATTTTGATGTATTTATTTCCTTATATGTTCTTTTCAAAATATATACTTGAACAATTTTTGAAAAGTACAGTTATAATAAAATATTCATTAGTATTAATTTCTGTTGGCAGGTGGAATGGAAATATTAATTCAAAGGAGAAAGAGAATAATGTAAAAGTTGACTCTTAATGAAAAGGTTTATGTTGAGTTTTTATACACTTGTTAGTGGATGTCAAATCACAATTATATAGATATAATTATATATCTATATAATTAGGTATATATTATATAATATATCTATATATGCTATATCTATATAGATAATTATATCTATATATAATTATGTGTAGATATAATAGTGATTTATATAAAATTAGTATATAATTAGCATATAATTGCATACTTATATAAACTATAAAATTAGTATATAAATAAATACATAACTGTATTTATATAGCTATAGCTGGGCACATACCTAAATTGTGGGTTTGATCCCTGGTCTGGATGTGAGCTCATGCAACCGCTGTCCATTCCCATAAGATCTCTGGTCCAACAGGCACTGATCCGGTCCAGCCATGTACTGGAGGCAACCCATCAATGCTTCTCTTTCACATGGATGTTTCTCTTTCTCCCTTCTTCTCTATCTAAAAGCAGCGAATAAGAGAAAAAAAGGAATATCTTTGGGTGGGGATAAGAAACTCCCACAAAACTATATTTATATGAATAAATTATTATATGTTTATACATATATTAAATTAACTCATTTAAAATTATTATAAAATATTTATTTTGAATTTTATAGTGGTAAAATATGATGCCTATTTAAAGTGACTAAGGTGGCACATAGTTTATCAAAACTACGCATTACAAAAAAAAAAATTGTACGTATTACAAGAGCAAAAATTCTCAAAACAACACAAAGAGAATTTTGACTTATAATTTTAACTATATTAAGACAAATGTAGAAACTTCTCTTATCTTATCTAGCAACCCTTGTAATATCTGGTTTATCTACACTCCTGATAGCTATTTATTTTCCCCAAATGTATCAAAGTTATGTTTTTTAAAAATAGTACCAAAAGGTCCATCCTTAGAGAAAGAGAGACAGAAAGAGAAAGGTGTATAAGTACACATGCACACACATGTATGTTTATAGAGAGAGACTGTGTATATAAATATATATACATATGAATATTTAAAGCTGATAAGAAATATTCAAATATAGACATTACAGTAAGTATCTAGATCCCTGAAATTCTTTTGTACTTGCAGTTGATATATATCCATAATAGATGTAGCCCACACTGACAGAGATCTACCCAGGTCCCCTCATTTTTATCATAGTTTTATGTCACTTCTGCTGTGTGTCCCTTTTACTTCCAATGGCCTGGTCAAAGGTGTCACTTGTTAATGGAGCCACTTTTTATTCAAGGGTAGAGAGAATCAGTGTGGTTGGGAGTTATTTCCCGTCCACTCCCCTTTAACTTTGACCAGAGGTGGGTTCAAGTGTATGGAAAGTCAGCTTGCTTCCTTTAAATAGGACCAACTCCAAGGCATAATTTATACTCCCAGGCTCCCCTGAAAAATCAGATTGAAGCCACTCTCTTCAAAAGATTTTACCTAAGATGAGCTCTTTCTTGGCTTTTCCATCTCTCTCTCCTTCTTCCTACACTCCCAGCAAGCTCCTGGGCATAATTTTTAAATAAATCACTTGGAGAGAAAGCCACTTCTCAGACTCTGTCAGCTTTCTTGGAAGCTCAGTTTAATACAATAGGTCATGAAATGACTGAAAAGGAGTTCTCTAATTTATTATCAATAAGGAAGTATTTTAAAGTGTTACAAAGACAAAATCATAACTTACATTTTCATAATAAATGAAATTAGATTTAAACAGGACCAGGTCATGCAAATGAAATATTTACTTCATATGCAAAATTTGAAGGTCACCAAAATCTTAATAATTAAGGTAATAGTTCAATGTGATATTTTAAATAAAAATAAATACAACTATCCATGATGTAAGAGTTATCCACATTTCATTAAAGACAGGATCACTGCTACTAGTTTTTCCTTTAGCCTCCAATATGGTTTGGCATGATAGTGTAATTCTACTTCGAGAAGCTGGAAAAGATCAGAAGAAGCCCAAAGGAGCACAAGGAAGACATAGAGATAAGAGCAGAAAACAGCGAGATTGAAAACAGGAAAACAAAGAGAAAATCAATGAAACAAAATGCTGTTTTTTAAAAAAAGAAAATTGATAAACTTTTAAAAGACAGGCAAAGAAGAGAAAAATATAAATTTTTATCAATAATGAAGAGAAGGAATATCATTGCAGACCCTGCAGACTTAAAAGCCTAATAGAATTCTAAAAACAATTCTACACTCATATATTTGACATCTTAGAAGACATAGCTCAATTCCTAAAAAAAATGCAGATGACCAAAATTCACCCAAAATGAAATAATTAGGGTAGTTTAAAACTATTAAAAGATTTCTAATTAGTGATTTAAAATATTCCAATAAAAACCTCAAAACCAGTGGATTGAGCGCGGGCTGGGAACCAAAGGGTCCCAGTTCGATTCCCAGTCAGGGCACATGCCTGGGTTGCAGGCCAGGTCCCCAGTGAAGGCCATGTGAGGAGCAACCATACATTGCTGTTTCTCTCCCTCTCTGTCTCCTTCCCTCCCCCTCTCTCTAAAAATAAATAAATAAAATCTTAAAAAAAAAAAAAGACCTCAAAACCAGATGATTTTACTGGAGAATTCTACCAACCATTTAAAAGATTAACACAAATTCTACAAAAGTTCTTTCAAGAAACAGAGAGGAGGCAAAACTTCTCAATTCTTTATAAAAGGCCAGCATTAACCTAATACCAGCAGACAAAGGCAACACAGAAACACACAAGAAAAGAAAAGAAGGGAAAGGGAGGGGAGGGGAGGAGGAGCAGAAGGAGGAGAGAGGATTTGTAAACATAATACTTCTAATCCAATCTATTATATATAAAACATGATTTAGTGAGATTAATTATGGTAATGCAACACTGATTTAATATTCAAAAATTCATTACTGTAATCTGTAATATTAAGAAAATAAAGCCAACTTCAGTGGAAATTCACTTTTGACTTCTTAAACAATACTAATTTATTAAAATTAAAACAAAGATCTGAAATGACTTAGAAAGTAATTACTATGATTTACAGACTGGAAAAATTTGGCAATTACAATTTTTATGTTTTACTTAAGAACTAAAACAAGTATGGAGACAATAAGACATAATTTTAATAGCACCACTAGTTAAAGCATAAAACACATTAAATTACCTGTTTTGTTTTTTTCTTAATCTACTCCTTATGTATTGCATGAAAAAATTTATGCATAATATAGATATACATTTCTGCAGAATTATAATTCATAAGCAATTTTACCTGGAATATTTTTTCATGATAGAAAAATAGATCAACAGTTTACCCAATTAATAAACAAGGACTAAATCTATATTGTGCATATCATAAGAAATGCTTGCATTTAACAACTATAATTATCTGTTTGACTTGCTGACTTTTAAATCATCTAGGAAATCTTAGCAAACTACTTTCCCAACTCTAAAGAAAAAGCACATCTTATACATTTACATGAGATTTTTAAGTACTTGCAGAAATCTTTTTAAAACTCCTTTAAGACATTATTAAAAATCATCAAAGTTATTTCTAAATGCCATCAATCTAAATTAACTTATTAATATTTGAGAAAATGTTACTGTATTTAGTAATTTTCCATTGTATCATAGTGTTAAATGTCATAGTGTTAAGATTAATTTAAACAAATATGGCTATAAGAGCAAATAAAATGTGGCTAATAATCATTAAAACATGAAACTGAGGAAATGTAGGGTAGCATATTTTCTGCATGGTAGTCAGTAGACCCTTGATATCTGTCTACTGAATAATCACAGACTCTAACATTCAGTGATGTCCCTGTGGGTTCCAAATGCAGAAATTTGTTGACTTTTTGAAATGTGAAATTAAATCTCATGTTTGAGAGGTAGAGTGGATATGTAAATCAGCCAGAAAGTAGCCTGGAGTCCCCCATCATAATGATCTGAATATAAAGAAAAGTGTAGCACTCACGAAGTCTCTCTTCATTATGTAGATAAATATACAAAAGTGATGCGTATCCCCTGAGCATGCCAAAACACAGCTCTATCATGAAACTAGACAATTTTAGAGCAAGTCCAGGTCATCTATTCAAATCCCATCATTATGCTGAGGAAGAACTAAAGTACAAAGAGCTCAATTTTTGGTCCCTTCACAAGAATCACGGAGGTACTTTCAAGGGACAGATGATACAGCCAAACTTCTTCATATATTCTTATATTAAACCATAGGTTCCATTTAAATAACTGCTTGTATTTGCTGGGGATTTCCTGTAAGACCAGCTATGGAGTAATCATAGCAAATTAAGTACTTATTGGCCTTAAAACCAGAATGTTTGATAATTTAAAAAAAATCGGAAGCCATATCAATGAGCCTGTGTAAGACGGGAAAAGTTAGAGTGGCAGTCACGTGATCTTTCAAGGAGAGACTGGACAGAGAAGATTTTGATTGCGTAAATATTAAATATACACCGTGCATAGGGTTGTTAAGAGAAGCTGGGAAAGCAAAGCTTGAAGACTGATAGTGACTTAGTTGTTGATTTACATGAAGACACATAAGACTTTCAGTATTACCGTCTAGAATATTTTCAATTACTCTGATTTTATATTTGTGAGAGAGAAGAACATGTCTTAGTAACTGATAGCAAAAGTCATGCCATGTCAAAGTCTGGATAGGAGAAAAGTATCATGACTCTTGTTATATATTTATATCCAAATGGCTTTTGAAATGCAAAATGAAACAAAAAAGTATTATTATCAATATGCTAAGTGTCTCAGTAAATATATACCAGGGATTGAAACACAAGAATTTTGTCGAATAAAACTTTCTATCAGGCACTCATATGAGGAAATGAGCATGAATCACGACAATATTAGAGGCCCTTGTCTAAAGGAATTACTGTTTTTCTAAGAGCGTAACTTTTCCATAGGGCCTTTCTTTTTAAAGCTGAGAAGAATGACAAGGTACAAGCTCTAATTTTCCAAATGCTTGTAAGAGACATTCTGGGAAGTACTAGTTTACCTACTTACACCAGGACTGTGCTGCCCCCTTCTGGGGAAAAGAAAATTCCACTGGGAAACTTAAAATTGCTCCTCCTCAGCCATTAGAGTGTAAATTCCACAGTGTTTCCCCATCACCAACAATCATGTCCGCATTAGAGTAGATACTGAAAACAAATCACATCTCAAAATATTACATCTTATTTTAGAATTATTTGATGGCTTCACATTGTGACAAAACTCCAGTTCCTTGCTTTGGCATTAACCTCTCTCTGTAATCCGACTCTAACCAGTTTTTCAAGCCGTAACATTCGGTCACGCACACCTTTCAGGCTTTGCGTCAGTCCAGCTGCTACTATGTTTCCAACTATGTCCTTTCTGCTCCTATATATTCTCTCAAATGGTTCTCATTCCCTGGAATGACCTCTTTCCTCTCTCTCCACTTGTCAAAATCCTTTCATCTTTTACAATCAAAACCAATACTATTTTTTATTGAATTTATTGGAGTGACACTGATAATAAAATTATTTAGGCTCCAAGTGTACAGTTCTGTAACACATCATCTGTACATTGTATTAGGTGTTCACCACCCAAAGTCGAGTCTCCTTCCATCACCGTTTATCTTCCCATACCCTCTGCTACCTCCTCGCACCCCCCTTTCCCTCCTGTAATCACCATGCTGTCGTTTGTGTCTATGAGGGTTTTTATGGCTTAATACCTTCACCTTTGCACCCAGGCCCCAACACCTCTTCCCTCTCACAAGTTGCCGGTCTGTTTTCTATATCTATGAGCCTGCTTTTATCTTATTTTGTTCATTGGTTTCCACATATAAGTGAAATCATATGGTATTTGTCTTTCTCTTACTGGTGGGTTTCACTTAGCATAACGTTTTCCAGGTTCATTCATGCTTTTGCAAAGGGTGAACTTTCCTTTCTTTTATGGTCAAGTAGCAATTCCATGGTGTAAATGTACCACCGCTTTTTTATCTATCATTTACTGATGGGCACTTGGGCTGCTTCCAGATCTTGGCTATTGTAATAACACTGCAATGAACATAGGGATGCATAAATTCTTTCGAATCAGTGTTTCAGGTTTCTTTGGATATATTCCTAGAAGTGGAATCACTGGGTCAAATGGGAGTTCCATTTTTAATTTTTTGAGAAAACTCCATATTGTTTTCCACAGTGGCTGTACCAGTCTGCATTCCCACCAACAGTGCATGAGGGTTCCTTTTCTTTACCTCCTTGCTAACACTTTTTGTTGATTTGTTGGTGATCACCATTCTGACAGGTGTGAGGTGATATCGCATTGTGGTTTTAATTTTCATTTCTCTGATATTAATGATGTTGAGCATATTTTCACGTCTATGGCCACCTGTGTGTCCTCTTTGGAGAAGTGTCTATTCATGTCCTTAGCCCATTTTTAATTGTTTGTTTTTTGGTGTTGAGTTTATATGTTCTCTATATATTTTGGATATTAACCCCTTATCAGATGTATTCACAAATATGTTCTCCTATTCAGTTTTGTTGGTGCTTTCCTTTGCTGTGCAAAAACATTTCAGTTGGACATAGTCCCATTGTTTATTTTTTCATTTGTGTTCCTTGTCGAAGGAGATGTATTAGAAAAAATATTGCTATGAGAAATGTCTGAGATTTCACCGCCTATGTGTTCTAGGACTTTTATGGTTTCATGTATTACATTTAAATCATTAATCCATTTTGAGTTTATTCTTGTGTATGGTACAAGAAGGTGGTCTACTTGTTTGTTTGTTTTTTTTTTTTTCATTTATTTGTTCAATTTTCCCCAAACCATTTATTGACTAGACTGTCTTTATCTCCTTGTCTGCCTGGATGTCTACATCCCAGCCCAGGCAGCTGACTCCTCAGCAGGGCATGAGCTCTGCAGGTAGGAGTGACAGGGAGTGTAGACGGTGGGGCTGTTGCTTCCCCCCGGGGGTGATGCCAAAAGGAGGAGAATGCTCCATCCAGGAAAGATAGTGTCTGAGGTGTGGCAGAAAGACTCAGCACAGAGATCCTGGTGGCTGTCCCTTCACTTCCCTCCTGAGAGCCACAAACCCCAGTCTCTCCTCACATGACTCTAGTCCCCTCTGTTCCCTCTGCCCCTGAGCCTGGGGTGAGTGGCTGCAAAAGAGATCTTGTGCTTTGGCTCTGCGAGGGGGTCCTTGTGTCTCTAGCAGACTCCTGTCTCCCCCTGGCAGACAGAATCCTTGCTGATTTCCACAGCCAGGTGTTATGTGGGTGCCTCCTCCTGACTGTAAGTGCTCTGGGCTGGGGAGCCTGGCACGGGTTGAGACCCCACACTTCTCAGGGGGAAACTTTGCAGCTGAGATTTCTCCAGATTTTCTGCCGCTGCCCTGCCTTGGGGAGCAGGGCCAGCCCTTTTTGCATCTTCATCATTTCTACCAGTCTCAGTGTGGCTTCTGTAAATTCCTGATTATAAAACTTCTGTTCAGCTAGCCTTCAGTCACTTCTTTAGGTTGATTTTTTTTTATATATATACTTTAGTTATAACTCCAGTTTGGCCTTTGGAGGAGATGAAGGTAACTTCCACCTACTCTGCCACCATCTTGGATCCCCTCCCCAATAACTAATTCTTTTGTAACGTTTTTATGAGGATTCCACAAAAAATTTGTTTGCCTTTTTGTTCCTTCATTCTGCTTTGATTTATTTTATATTATAATAATTTATATTATCAAGATTATATTACATTATGTGCCCCACAGGTTTTTCTTGTTCATCTTTGACAGAGATCACTTCTTACTCACTTTACTATCTACATTTCCCACAAAACACCTAATCCCAAATGTGTCCTTCAATAGAATAAATGTTGAATACATTATTCTGCAAAATCGTAAGTAATGTTTTATATTCAAAGTGTGTTGGCTGAGTTAAAATCATTTGGAAATGCAGATGGATTACTATATCAGGTAAAGTAAGGTTTATAACACCAGGTGAGGCATTAACAATTTTCACTAATTACAATCCAGACAGCTAACGATAGTCGTTAATCATAAATTCATTCTATAGAAATGTTAAATTCTGAATTATGTTTTCTGGGGTGTTTGTATGTGAGTGCATTAGACTAAATAATACCTCCCCAAAAGCTCATGTTATAATCCTTGGAACATGTAAGGATTTACATGTTATAGGAACATGTAATAACCTTACATGTTAAGGATTTGGCAGACATGATTAAGAATTTTGAGAAGAGGAGAGATCAATTTGGATTATCCAATGTAATCACAAGGACATCCAATGTAATCACAAGAGCTCTTACATGATTAAGGCAAGAAAATCAAAGAAAAAAGGATATATGGCTATGGAAGATGAGGTTGGAAGCATTTTAAAGTTGGAGGAAGATGTGGTGATCCAAGGAATACAGCTGCAGGCTTCTAAGAGCTGAAAAGAGCAAGAAAATAAATTATACCCTGGAGACTTAGAAAGTAACACAGTCCTTCAAGGACACTGATTTTAGCTAAATAGAACTTATTTCAGAATTCTAAACTTCAGATCTTTGTTGTTTTAAAAAGGAATGTGGTAATATCCTAAAAAAACTAAACAAAGTATTTCTCTAGTATTATGATATAACTTTTTTGCATCTCAAACTTAAGAATACAACTACAGTTGGAAAGATGTTAATTGTGACATGTCTTAGGTTTTTCAGATGGAAAGTTACCAGTGAATTATCTCTACATTAGGTCATTCAAAATAATTATACGTCAAATGGAGTATTTGGTCTCTTTAGTTGTGATATTGGCTCTCAAGTAAAATGACAACTTTTAAAAAGCTTTTAGAACAATGAAGTCGTGCCTATGTTAATCCACGATAAATAACTGGTCTTCATTTATTGTATTAATTATCAGGCTAATTACTAGAAATTGCCTATGAATTAAATACAAAAGTATAGTCATTTGCTTGAACTTTAATTATTTGTTAGTGAATTTTCAATCAGATTACAACTTTTCCTGAAGTTCTCAGATAACAAACGGGCAATTGGAGTTTTTGCTGATGTTGCACAAAGAATAGCTTAAATGTTATTTCTCAAGCCTTTATTTTACTAGAGTACGAGGTACATCTTAACAGGCCATCCTTTTTAGTTATCTCAATATTTTTGTTACTTATACCCAGTCTATATGTGATATTTCATATAGTATCAAAAATTTACAAATATACTATTATCTCTAAATGTATTCTTGAACATTTTAAATGCATTTTATGTTTTTATTGCTGTAGGAGCAAAATCTTTATTTTAACAAATAAAATATCTTTAAATATGTAATTTGAATCAAACAAAAGTGTCATTGTATGAATAGACTTTTGTTTTAAAAGCATTAGGGGGTGTTCTTTATTTTATAAACACACTTTGGAACACTAAGTCATATGTAATGTACCACTGAGAATAGTTTATATATTTAGTGTGAGTAAATTATCCTCTCTTCATTTCAGAGATAGAGAGTGAACTACCTCTAGTTACTGTCAAGGTGCCTTTCTAGTATAAGAGATTAGGAGAGCCCTCTAGGGAGGAGTGAGAACCGCTGCTCCAAAAATCTTTGAGAACAGTGAAGAAAGGGAACCCAAGAGAAAGTAAGACAAAACCTTTTCTTAAAGGATAGACGGATCTGGTGATGGCAGCACAGAGAATGGACACTTACATAAAGTAACTCTCAATTCTGTTCTTTAATTGTTAAAGTGGTTGTTTTCTTCAGAATAAATTTTATACACTATTCGTCTTGTATTTGGCACTTGCACTTCAAAATCATATGTTTATTTATCTAACTTTTTCCTGTAATTTTCTATTATTCCTGCTTGCCTATTGGAAACTACTCATAAGAAATATTTCTTTCACTTCACTGAAACTTCAATCAATTTACTTCTGCACCTTTTTGGTAATCAGGAGATCCATCCTTTATTTACTTACCTTTCTTTCATTTCAGTTTCATTTGTTAGTTCTCCATATGTTTTCTCATTTCTCTTATTACTTGTCTGAAAAAAATCTTGCATAGTGTATAGATGGGTGAATAGGTGTATACATAATCACTTATTTCTGCACTCATAGACCCGTGCATTGATTAAGAAAATTACACAATCAGACAGACTGGCATTTCTGTGTAACTATAATCCCAAATTCAGGGAGGTCCTTCAATCTCATCATCTTTCTTATACATGCCATTTGGAAAATTTAAATAATCATGTAGTAAATCTCTCAAGTTCCTATGGTAAATTACAAAAAAAAAAAAAACTATGTATGAACCCATATACTCCTTCTTTCTTCATGTTTCCATGGAGAAGACATTCCTCCTCTTTGCAAAGGTCCATACTTCCGCATTTACTTGCCATCTGTTCCCTCTCATGTTATCAGGGGTTTTGCTTTGTTACAACTATATCCTCTCTATACTGTGTTATCTAATTTACCTGTCTTATATTTCACCATTTATCCATTCAAAAAGTTCTTTATTTCACCAATTTTAAACAGACAAAATTGGATCCTGCACAGGGAAATGAACCAAACCAAACCAAACAGTCAACATTTCCTTAATGGCTCTCACTGTGTTTTGAGTATAATCCCAATACTTTATCTTGACTTAGAGGCACTAAATGTTTTTGGACCCACTTGTACTTCCAACCTCAACTATTGAATAATATCATTCTTCTCCTTGCTCACTACATGTTCACCTTACAATTTTTACATTCTTCTAACACTGAATTTCTTCATCTACTGAACATTCCTGAGAGCCCCACTTGCTATGGACATCTTTGGCCCTTCTGGAGTAAGCTGGAAAGCCAAGTATTACTGCTTTATAGTCCTTCCTTTTGCCTCCCTTATTACCAGCAGCAGCAGGTTTCCTCTAGGGTAGAAGTTGCTAGCAATAGCTTTCCCACTTCAAATTTTACCCTTGGACTATGGTTTAGCAAGGTGTTGCTCAGATGATAACTCAAAACTTACTTAGGTCTAGTGTGAAAAAAACAAGAACTTCAGATTATTTATTAATGCCGTAATCTGTGAGCCATAGGGACTTTACTCATGCCAATCAGACACTTGGTTACAGAGTCTAAAATTGTGTATGATTTAATTTCCAATCTAATTAGGAATAACTAGAACATAGAGTTTGAGAAGGTAACTAGGTCACTCCCACGCTACAAGAAGTATTGAGAGAAAAGGATATCAACCAAGTGAAGGTAAAGGAAGAGAATTCCTGACCTTCCAGGGCAGGGAGACAACCAAGGAATACAAAAGCAGTAACAGCAAGAGGTCAGTCTGCACCATCACTTCTACTCAGGCTAATCTCTGTTGTCTTGTGAGTATTAATGAATACTGAGATGGATGGGTTTATCACTCCCAGATTCAGATGGATTTTAACTTCAGTGCAACTCAAGAACAAGGAGGGCTGTGTATGGGGAATAGACATTTAACAAGTTTCTGAATAAGGCATCAGATGGCTCTCCTTCAGAGTGACTTCTGCCTCTCCTAGAACCAGTTCTCTTTTTGAGTGCACAATTTAGGACACGTTGAGCAATTAAGGGCAAACAACCAGGCACACACAAAAGAGGCCTAGAGGAGTAATTAGGAGAAACTCACAGAGAAGAAACATTAAGTATGTGAGTCCTGTGCTGCTCATTGCATTCTGAATGAACACATAGGGAACTAACAGGGCTGAAGTTTGATCCATTAGCCTGAGCTGCATAATTAGTGAAGCACAAACCACTCCCTTCTTGGAATCAGTTACAGGAATCCAACAACAGTGAGATATGGGAAACACTTGGCACTAGCCCTACTCTACCTATTAGCTTTTATGAATGGGGAACATGAGTCCATCTCCTCACATGATCATGGGTCTGGTATAAAAACATTAGGCATAACCCATTTCCATGGAGCTTTGCATGAGGCCAACTTCTTTAAGGGAAGTCCAGCCTACAGGAAAATTATTCGTGGACCAGTTAAATTCTCCCTTCCTGGAGATCATCTCATCTCAGGGAACATATAAAACCTAAGGGGCTAGGAGGAAGATAATCAAATATCTGGGGGTAGAAATATTGCAAATATGTCAAAACAATATGTTGTAAGAGTATGGCTCTCCTAGGAAATGGCAGAGAGAGGAGGTGATGAATTTTCAGAGTAACTGGCTTGATGGGGCGACAGCATGTTCATGGAAATGACCCACCGAGGGCCCTGCAGGCAGAGTTAGTAGTATTGACCTCTATAAGGTGGCAAGTGAAAATGGAAACCACAGCAGCAGTACCTACATAGATTTTTGATCTCTTAACATACAGACAGCAGAATAATTGGTGACCTAGAATATCTAGTAGTTGATTATAAAGAGACTTTATTTATGAAGCAGGAGCTATGTTGCAAAACCTTGAAGAACTAATCATCACCTTAAACTTGCAAACAGATCAAATTTGTGTTCACCAAAAAGAACATCAAGTCAGACTTCTGGAATTCTCAGTTTTTTTACCCAACAGGTTAAGGTGGCTTAATAGATTCCAAATAACTAGGGACAGAGGACACGGCATCAGGCTGCCCCAGCATGGGAGCATATGATTCTAACACTGAAATATGGAACTTCCAATCACTAAGTTCTTAACAAAATGAGGTGTTGTTCTAGATATTGCAAAGCCTGGAGGTGGTGTAGTTATGGTTCAATTAGTGGTTCCATGATTTTCAGAAAATTTTTGTTCTTTCCATCTTTCTGCTCTGCTATTCTCAATATGTTGGTTTTACTCTTCAGGTTTGTACTCTAGTCACATAAATGCCGATAGCATTTCCAAGCATCTTAGTGCCACTAATAAAATACCCAAGAGCCAGAAGGGAAGAAGAAAAAACATCCTTTCATTGTGAATCTTTCTGAAACCAAGGAAATGCTTCAGGGTCTACCAGTAGACTTTACCAAAACCTCACCAGGCAGAATTGAGTCAAACTTTTTTCCTCCAAGCAAACTCTAACAACAAGAAGAAAATTTCCAAAATTTTAATTCGGCAGGTCCATCTCCTAGCCATCATATACTTTAATTCGATTGAAGTTCTTTTTAAAAAGAAGTGTAGGGGTGAGGGGCGAGACAGAGGGGAAATAGAAAGGCTACTCGATTAGCTCTCAAATGTATCTGTTGTGGACTGTTTGCATGGTAAATCAGTAGTATCTGTTACATTCTTTAAAGCATTTGTTTAGCTTAGTTTTAATATTTTGACTTTATAGTATGGTTATTTACATTTTGTCCCTTTACTAAACAGTAACCATCTTGGCAGTGAGGTGATCTTATTTACTCTGAAGTAACCACAGTATCTAATGCAATGCTATGCAGAGAACAGTTCCTCAATAAGCTATTACTTAACATTCTTTAAAAATGATATACATACTCTGGTTTCTCTTTAAATCATATAAATCTTTTGCCTTTTTAAAAATGATATACAACTATGCCTCATTTTGTACAACTTAGTGTTCTTCAACGTTGTGAGCAAATGACAATGCTTGTAAGTCAAATTTTTGATCCCCCATAAGTTTTATTATAATTAATAAGCCATTTCCATTTTAATATTTAACTAATAACATCTAATATTCTAACTGTAACCTCAATATTCATCAAGTATCTTTGTCAATTAATTACAAAATAAATACATAGATATATGAAGAAAATTAAAGAATTAAAGGAACTTTAAACCTTTTTATAAAATAAAAATCATTTTGTATCATGCAGCATTACAATGAAAGCAGAGCTTATTTTTTAAAAAAATTTAAATTTGCTTTTATTTAAGTTGACACCCATATTAAAATATTAGAATGATGTTCTCAGATACTCATATAATTTGATTTTGATATAAGGACTTACAAATTCAAACCAAGTAGTCTAATTACTACACCATGGAGTAATGCTTAAAATATACATTAAAAAAAACCCAGAAAAATGTAAGTAACACATTTCCCTCATCTCTCCCTTGAATGCTGCTTGCACTCACACCATCTCAGTGTTCTTCTGGCAGGGAACTCAAACAATTTCAGAACTGAAGCAGACTTTAGCAATCCTTTGGTCAGACTTAATATATATATTATTACAATCTTTAAGCATGTGTTACATATACATTAGTATCACATATGCAATAGTATCACATAGGCATTGCTACCATACATAATCATATCACATAAATACTATTTAATAGGAAAAACTCAGTAATGGGTCACCATAGTTCAAACAAGCAAAGAGTGTTTCATATGGCAAGTATACTGATTTTAATAAAAATATTTTCATTCTCAGAACTAACACAACCATTTTATAACTATCATATCATGTACCTGCAGATTAAAGTTTTCAAGTAGCATATTATAGTTTATAGGTTTCAAATATTAATGAGGAAGTTTTTAAGGGATATCCATAGGACAGAAATATGTGTTTGCACTTATGATTTAGAATGGAAAAGTTTTTCTTTAAATGTAAATACTATGAAAACTATGTGTAAGAGTAAAAATTTTAGGAGAAAGAATGCATCTTTCCAAAATCCTTGGAACTGAATTATCGTGTTTTGACAGTTTTGGCTCCATTGACTGAAATCCCTTGTTTTCTCACATTTGTAAAAATATTTTCTGAGAATTACCTAAAAGATGGCTAGTGACCAGTCAAGCTGTTCTATTTAAGGAAGTTTTAAGGTAGTTGCCAACAACAATGAAAAAACTGTTTTTCATTCTTATGTTTAATTTGGGTCAACAGTTAAATAAAATACATATTACTTTCAAAGTCATGGTTTTTTTTTTTTACTCAGAGCTGACAAAATCCCTGTCCAGACAGATGTGTGATTTCAGAACCTAGCCAAGTGAGCAGATCGCTCAGTGCTGCACTCCAGCCCTCTCTGGAGCTGAGGATTGGTGGGCGGAGGAGGCTGTGCCAGTGGGGGAGCATGTAAGGACATGCTGCATTTGAAAAAACAAATGCACTGCAATACTAAACTTTGGCTCCCACGGAGAAAAGTCATGCTGCCATTTTCAAAAGTGAAGGAGGAGTGGAAAGAGGTGCCACACGGTTTCCCAGGGACAACCTCAACTCCATAGTAGAGTCACCTGAGATACCCTGAAATACCAGTACCTAGGATCCACCCTCAGATACGCTGACCAATTTGTCCATGGTTGGTTCAGGCCCTATGTAATTTTGAGAAACCACGCCAATATTTACAATCTGAATTTATGATAAGAAAAAGCAATCCCAGCCATAATGGTTAATTTTATATCAACTGACTAGGCCAAGAGGAGCCCAGATAGCTGGTAAAACACTATTTCTCTGTATGTCTATGAGGTTATTTATGGAAGAGATTCAATCACATTTGAATCAATGGACTGAGTAAAGAAGAATACCCTCACCCATGAAAGCAGGTATTATTCAGTCTGTTCAAGGCCTGATAGAACAAAAAGGTAGAGGAAGGGCAGGTCTGTCCTCTCTGCTTGAGCTGGGATGGTCATCTTCTCCCGCCCTCAGACATTGGCTCTCCTGGTTCTCAGCCTTCCAGACTCAAATGCCATTGTCCCCCAAGCTGTCATGTCTTCAGACTGAGAACAAATTACACCGCTGACTCCTCTGGTTCTCCTAACTCAACATTTCATATATGGGTTCTGTTCTCTGGAGAACCATGACTAATAAGCCCTCTGCATCAATGGATAGAATAAAATCCTGCTTTAGAAAGAGCTTTGTGGGTCTTCCCTATGAGGAGTTATATCTGGCATACTGCTTAGTCCTACCATCTGCAGGCTGTCCAAGCCATTCCTTAGTAGCCTCTGCAGCTCACCTTATGAGGTCACCACCTACTACCCATATACATTATTTTCCTCAGTTGTACAAATGTAGATGAAACTCAAAAGACACTAAAGCACTAGAGCAATAGCCTTAGCATCATGAAATAATATTACATGGGAATTCAGTGCCACACAGTGATTCCTCCATCTTACTCTACTCTTTTAATTAATTGGTTTGTGTCTATTCAAGTTTTAAAATGTCACTTATACATATAACCATTCTGATAATTTCATACAACCCACTCAAAAAAGGCATCATCATACTTCACCTGGAAAGATTTCGTATTTTCATTATTAGAGAGTGGTTTCCAGTTTCAGACTGTCTTCAGATCTCAGCTGCAGGATTATTTGATGTGTTATCTTGGGGGAATGATTCTATGCCACCGTGCATCAGTTTTTTTTTTTTATTTTTAAAACAATGCTATCTATACTTCATAGGGTTATTAAGTTAATATCCATCAGCACTTAGAACAGTGCCTGCCACATACTCATGTCCTAATATATTGTAGCTATTATGTGTAGACTTTTCTAGAGGCCTGTGTCCTCATCAGGTTATGTCATGGCAACACATTTCAACATCTGAGGTTTTCTCATAATTATGTGGACATTGCTAATCTTCTCAAAAGCTCATACCACAAGGGGAGGGAAAGCTGGAACTTGGCACTTTGCCTCCTGTCTTATCTCTGTCTTTATTCCAGTCCCACAAACTTTGGGGGCTACAAAAGATTTCCAGTGTTCCCTCATACCATGTCTTGAGTTCTCACTGTGATATGGTTAAAGTTTAAGGCCATTATGACTGCCTGTTTATATTGAGGAAAGCTTAAGAAAGCTTCTGTTCGCTTCACTGAGTTTTTTTTTTTTTTGAAGGCTCAACCAGTTTGCCCATTTTGTGATGAGTGATTTACGACAGCATCTGCCCACACCCTGCTGAGTGTTCAGCAGTTTTTGACCCAAAACGACAGGACCTCTGTGACCTAAATTCTGTATTCACCTGATCTCATTCTGAAGACTTCCTTTTGTTTTCCTGGATGAAAAAAGTTCTCAAAAGGAAATGTTTTGCCAATGTGGATGAGGTGAAACAAAAAACAGCAGAAGCACTAAAAGGCATCAAAACTGATAAGTTCAAAAACCGTTTTGAGCAGTGGGAAAAATATCTTGGTAGGTGTATTGCGTCAAGTGAAGAGTACTTTGAAGGTGAAGTTTAACCATGTAATGATAAATATGCTATTTTTTATAAATACATTTAAGGGTATTTTGGCCCCCATCCCATATATCTAAGATGCAGGAGGGATAAATAAATGGGAAAGAGAGACTTGATTTCAACCTTAGAGAGAAAAAATTAGAGTCAAAGTTCTAATTCTGTTTCAACCACTAATCATCTGGACACTTTCCTAAAATCACTTTCTGTGTGATAATAATATAATGTGAGGCTTTTTGAAAGTGAAATGGGATACTGCATTGAACATTCTTGTCACAGTGGATAATACATTGTGAGTGTTCTGTAACTGGTAGCAATAAGAGCAATAATTATTATAACAATTACTATGAGTAATACAATAATTATTTTTAGGAGAAAAATATAATCACCTATAGGAAAGGAAAGTGGCTGTAATTTACATGTCCCACTTAATTTTAGCATTCCCCCCACCTAATTTAGTAAAATAATGTTTCACTAAAGCATTAGTTGCTCCAATTTTTAGAGTAGATCACCTTTCATGTATTTTATTTTCTCCACTGATAATTATCAAAGAACTTTTAGAAACTTAAGTTGTATTTGATATTTGCACATCACTAATCTTGGAAATAATCAGCAGATATTAATTATCCTTAGATCACAATACTCTTGGACAACTCAGTGAGGTTAATGACATCTCTAGGACAATACAAATATATAAGAAAGGATTAAAGGAAACTTTCAGAATTTCTGAAGCTTATTTGTGTATACATTAACAGTTCATAGTTTACAAGCTAAGAAGTCTCTAGCTTTATAAATGAGGTAATTCTTGGCCTACTTTAAAGAATAAGTCGTTCACTGATCATGAAGTTGTTAAAAATGGTGGAGCCCTGGCTGGTGTAGCTCAGTGGATTGAGCGCGGGCTGTGGACCAAAGGGTCGCCAGTTCGATTCCCAGTTAGGGCACATGCCTGGGTTGCAGGCCAGATCCCCAGTGGGGGCCACATGAGAGGCAACCACACATTGACGTTTCTCTCCCTCTCTTTCTCCCTCCCTTCCCTTTTGTCTAAAAATAAATAAATAAATAAATCTTAAAGAAAACAACACTATATTTTATTTTTTTAAAGGTTTTATTTATTTATTTTCAGAGAGAGGGGAAGGGAGGGAGAAAGACAGGGAAAGAAACAGCAATGTATGGTTGCCTCTCACATGGCCCTCACGGGGACCTGGCCTGCAACCCAGGCATGTGCCCCGACTGGGAATCGAACCGGGACCCTCTGGTTCCCAGTCCGCGCTCAATCCACTGAGCTACACCAGCCGGGCAGAAAACAACACTATATTTTAAAAAATGGTGGATAATAAGGTGACCCCCCAAACTGAACATTACACTATAAAAGTACAGTGGAATATACAAATTCAGAAATATAAAAATATATCAAGTGAATAAAAAGGCCAATACACAAATAATTTTACCAGTTTGGGGATTTAAAATAGATCATTTCAAAGCATTAGAAAAAGATGAAAGTAATGATACCTTTCCTCTGGGGAAAAAAGTTGGATACCTACAACACGTCATTTGCCAACATTTATAAGAGATGACCTAGAGACTCTCAATGATGAGGTTAAAAGCATGACAGAACATATGTGGATGTGTGACTTTGGATCAGGAATTACCTTCAGAGCAAGGTCTTCAGGATGCACACCATATGTCTCAAGCTGGTGGCGGCGGCACCTGGCAGATGTTTTTTTTTTTTTGTTTGCCATTCGAAAGAGTGTTTTGTTGTTGTTAATTATACAACACCTAAACATTATAGTTTCAAATACAAAGATAATTAACCAGCTTTTTTTTTGAAAACACACAGACTGTCTGGCAAAACTGGACTAACATTTCCATAGTCTAATCATAAGGTGCAGCTAGGTTCGGGGGCCCTGTTAGAAAAGGGCAGGAGGAACCGGTGCGTTGGGCCACTCACCTGCCATGCTGCCTCCTTTCCCGGAAGCATGTGCTCTGTATGCTTCTAAAATCGAGATCCTGCTGCACATCACATTTAAATGAAGGAAGCAGCACAAAAATAAAAAAATAAAAAATTCAAGATGCATGATGGCTTAATATACCCATTATTAAATGCATATCTCAAATAAAATAAAATATAAAAGCCATATTGTATTCAGTTATCAGATTGGCAAAGGTTAAAAATAGAATTTTATGGAATGTTCTTAGGGAATACACATATGCTGATTTTTACAAAACTGATTATAATAAATAGCTTAGACAACAAATAGCTTATACTAACACAACTGCTACCCCCTCCCATCAAACATCATCTATAGCTTAAAATAAGAAATGATTTAAAGTAGATGAAAGATAGAAAAATAAAGGAGAAGAGGAAGAGAAGAAAGGAGAAATGACAAATGGAGGTGAGACAATGCATTATTACATAACACATGCATTCTCAGAAGTAAGAATAGAGAAATAGTGTGAATGCCATTTTTTTGTTTTGATGGGTTTTTTTTTGTGTGTATATGTGTGTGTTTGCTTTGTCATGCAGCTCTGCTTGTATCCTTTTATACTCCGTATCTTCCAATAGTTTGAATCTTTACCAATTGGAAAAAAGAGAACACGTTTAGCTAGCAGAACACAGAGTGAAGCTGGAAAGTATGTCAGCTGCAAGTTTGCTCCATGCTGTGTGTTGTCACTGTCCTCCAATGAAACAATCCTCCACGCAACCAAGTTACGTGTTCAGACTTTGTGCTGATGAACTGGCAACATCGATCCCATCTGGATGGATGAAAACATTATATAACTTTGCCCTTAATGATATGCTTCTTGTTTTTCTTCAGAGTAAACCTTGTGACTACCCTTGAGCCACAATTGTGTTTGAAGTGAAGGAAACTGATTGTGTTATCTTTGTAAGCCAAATATATATAAATCTGCTGCTTCAAATTTTGACAGCATTTGAATACTTACTAATCTTAAAATAGCATGAAAATGCCAAATGTTTGTCAGTAGACAAATGTTTGTAAAGAATGTAAACTTCAAATACGATCTGAAAAAATAAGCACTTTCATAACCTTACTCTCTCTGTTCTACTTCTCATATAACTATAGTATTTTTCTTTCTCATTTGCAGGGGAGAGGCCACACATCTGTTGCATATTTTGCATGCCTTTTTCATTTGGGTAGTCTCCAGTCTTACCTCTTTCTTTATGTCTTTATTTCTTATTCCATTAAGTAATAAACAATTGCTCTGTGCCTACCATGTATCCATTTCTGGAGTTGTGGCTGTGAGTAAGGTAGACATGGTTCATGTCCTCGGAGTTTACAGATTACTGGAGAAAATTCTCAAGTCATTAGGCAATAATTATGCAGTGCAATAATTTCTTTAATAGAGTGAATTTAATGTGGCTTATCCTGGGAGTGCCTATGTGGAACATTTAACCATAATGTAATAAAGGAAATGGCCAAGGAAGACTTCTGGGAAACAAGGACATCCAAGCTCTGACCTAAACTACTGTGTAGATTGTTGCCAGGAGAAGCAGCAGAAATGGCATTTCAAAGGCCAAGAGAGAGAAAAGATAGTGTAGTGCATTCGGACAAATGCAAATTGTTGAAGGGGGTTGGATAAGAGACTGGCAGATATGGAGGGCACGTGGACAGAATCAAGGGGGAGGAGGGAGGCTGGGGAGGGTGGTGGGGTTGAAGGGGGAGGGAGGAGGGGAAGGGAGAGGATGCAAATAACTGTAATTGAACAACAATAAGGTAATTATTAAAAAAAAGAGAGAGAGTGGCAGAGACATGTGATGGAAATCAGGGAACAAAATCTTATAGACAACTGGGAACCATGTTAAAGATTTTAGGCTGCATCCTGAATGGGGAGCCACTGAAGTTGTAAAGGGAAGAGAGAGAGGTGGTAAGGTTTAAATTCATTAAAAAGATTGGAGGAGGACTAAACAAAGTGTTTTTGTAGCAATTCAGGAGACAGATGATGAAAGACTGAACTAAAAGTATGTTTGGTGATGTTTAAAAGACAGAATTGACCTGTTATACATTAGGAATTAAAATGTAAAAAGAAAAAGGGGGTTGTGAAACTGGGCTGCATATTTCTAACTCAAGCGAATACATAAAATACGGCATTTCCTCCTGAAATAGGAAACAAATTCTTCTTGGGACATATGGAGTTTGAGGATTATGTGACGTGGAGTTCCAAGTTACTTTTAGATCTCTAAGACAAATTCAGGAGAGAAGTGAACTAAAATATATTGATTTAAGAAAGTAAATGGTAGTTGGAAGAATGAAAACGTCTCGAACAGGGTAGCACCCTGAGATTGAAGTTCTTTGCATGAGTGTAAAAAGACAGAGAAAAAGAGGGACCGGGAGAGAGAGAAGATATGCAAAGAGGATAATCTCAAGAATTAGTTCCCTTTTTTAAGTAAGAAAGACTTTTAAATAACATAATACTATTTAAAGCACAATAAGAAAATGTCTGACAATATTAACCATTACGTTGAATTGTACCCTCTGATAATCATATGTTAGGGACCTCCAATCTCTCAGAATGTCAGACAAGATGTATAGGCCCCAAGGAGAGGATACGGCAGCCTGGACGAGAAGGACACTTCTTGTAATGGATGGGAAGGAGAAAGAGATGATCGCAGAGATGTTTGTCAGGTGAGGTCAGCGAGTAGAAGGACCACTGTTTTCTCTGTTCTGTAGGAACCTTTAACTGAACATTTTGAGGAAGGAGAGGTAAAGGTTTGAAGAGAATGGAGAAACTTTGAAATGTTCACTGAGGAAAACAGGGAACAGAGTTCACCAAAAGAACAGAAAAGAATTCCAAGAAAACATTGAAAGATAGATTAAATCTAGAGGAGATTGTTTCATATTTGTAGAAATGTGCACATTCCCTCAATTTTTCTCCAGCATGTTCATCACTGTGGGCACAAGCACAAAAAAGCCAAGGCAATTGCCAGCTGGATGGAACAAAAAAACAAATTGTGGAAGAATTGCAATAAAATGTGAGGTATTTGTCTGTAAAGTCTCAACAGAACAGGGAAGAAAATGGAGAGAAAAGAAGAGAAGGCTGTGGAAAATACTGGAAACAGAAGACTGGGAGCTCAGTGGAGTTGAAGCATACATACTTTGGGAAACCTTCAAATATAAAGCTTTTAAAAATGTCTTTTCCAAAAAACTTCCCTGTGTGAGTGATTTCTTAAGAAATCACGATTTATTATTAGCCTAGCAATGAAAAAAATAGCAATGATTCTACTTAACCTAAATGATCATTATCCTCCCTTCTTTCTCCCCCTTCCCTCTGCCATTTTATTATTTCTGCTCTGGAAGTAAAAACTCTTGCGAGGAGTTCATTTCATACTGGACTCTATTTTTTGCCTTAAGGGACCACTAAGTCTTTACATTGTTGCGGGTTAGAAGTTTCTGGATAGAAAACTCTGGGACAGAGTTTAGAGTGCAAGGTGACTGGTGAGGCAGGAGGGCTTGGGATAAACCCGTATGATACAGGATATGAAGGCGAAGGAAGCATCACTAAGTAGAGGGAGAACTGAAGTTGAAGAGGTTGGGTGACAGCATTGGTGGACCCCAGGACAGAGCTCTGGAGCTAAAGCGGCTCCTTAGAGGGGCCCTGACTTGGGCCTTTTCATCCATTGTTACCAGTCACTTTGTGAGCCACCCAAGAAAGGATTTAGATTTGGGCCAAACAGATGTTGCCTCTGATGCAGTCCCAGCGGCTGACAGCTGTTTTCTGCACAATTCCAGATCAGGCAATGCTCTTTGGAGAGGGATCACTCAGTGCAAAAAGACCTATCTATCAGGTGTTATCACACCCAGGTTTCAGGTAATGGGAATCATTAAAATGAGTGATCTTTTGTCTTCTCTTCGTGCAGAGCCTCTGGCAGTTTAGTTACTGATGTGCTCTATCATAAGTGGATGGAGCATTCATTTGCTAAGGTATAAATACATTATGTTAAATGTCACAAAAACACCAATGTTGTGCTTTGAAGTAAAACTTTCAAAGGCTTATTTTTCATGCCTTCCACCTGATGAGTTAAAATTGGTTTGAGATTAATGATTTGTAGCAAATGTACCGTGGAGAATGAGCGAAGATGCTACATAGACTCAGTAAGTGCTGTCAACTGAACAGAACTCCGGAGATGGATACTGTCCTATGGGGTTATGAAACACTACAGATGAGAGTTATAATTATGGTGTTTTTCATTTGCAAATCAAAATTTCTGCAATCAACTTTTTATCATTCCTACTTTTTCCAAATGTAAGGTTTTTAATCTTCCAATAAGATATTCTAAGTGACTAAGCAAAGAAGTAACTAGTGGCAAGCAAAAAATAATTAAGGAATTGAGTATGTCTTGAAAACTGCCATTTAGAAGATTTATTTTCAATATGCTTTATTTCTTTTGTGAACATGTTATCAGATGCTTATGACTAAAAGTAACATTTATAGTAATTTTTGTTAATACAAATGTCAAAGAAGACTGCAAACTTGATTATTTAAAACACTTTATAGTTGGTTATGCTAGAGAAGATCATTTCTAACAAGAATGAATGACTCAATCAATCAGATGCTACATTTATCAAAAGTATTGAAAATCAGTATGTTATGGAAAAGAAACTTTGAAATAATGATTTGAAGTTCCTTTGTAAATTATTTAAGCAAAACCGCAAGTCTGAATGATGATGTTGACAAACACAGAAAGATACTGTCCTTCTCTCCCTGACCTGAAATTACTCTTTGAGTCAAAGAATCTTAGAATGCTGCTTCTGAAGTTGTCCTGCTATCATTAGCTTAACCTGAGGTTTGATTTCACCATCGATTCCATCTCAAGACTGCTGTTTATGAGTGGCTGTAAGTGGTACAGGTTGACAAAAAGCCTGAAGACGCTTTCTAACACGTCTCCCTACCTCTGGTTTTGCTTATCTCCATTCTTCACTTACAGGGCTTACAGTCATTTCAATTTGTTAATTTATTGCTTCACCCATTCATTCATTCTTTGTGCAGAGTGTCAGTGAATTCTGGAGCTACGCTTTCCGATTACAGTAGCTCTATGTAGTTATTTAAATTAATCAAAAATAAATAAAATTAAAAATTCAAGTTACTGTAGCGACATTTCAAGTGTCGGTAGCTACATATGACTAGGGTCTATTTATTGCTGAGCACAGACACAGAACATTTCCGTTATCATAAAGAGATCTGTAGGATAGTCCTGTTCTTGTGCCTAGTAATGCAGAGATAAAAGTTGAAATCTCTTCCCTGAAGGAGGTCACAGACCATTAGAAGAAAATAATAGACATCTTCAAAGTATTCTTGGGTAACAAAGGAAATCACCTCAATGAATCTGGAAAGGGATATGGAATAAAAAAATTATGGTTAAATTGGATTCAGTTGGCAGCTGAGGGGTTGAGGAGATGGCATTACAGGCACGGAGAATATTATTTGCAATGCTCATGGACAAGAAAAACAACAACAAAAAAGAATGATACTTTCAGGAACTTGCAAATAATTTGAAGAGGTTAGAATGTAAAGTAATCTCGGACGAGGTTGTCCAAACTGGTTTTGCACGTGCGCACGTGTACGTGTGTGCTTCAGTTACAGACGGGGAACAACATTACCTAATTCTTACAGTCCATGTTAAAATTTAACTTTTTAATACATGATGAACATAGAATAGCTCCTGACACTAGCACAAATTTAGAAATACTAACAATTAGTATTACTAGCATTATTGTTGTTATTTTAGAAGATTGGAAGTGCGACCCGGGATTCATTACAGGGTTAGAAGCAGAAGTACACTTATGATCAGAAAACCACACTCAGTGATATTTAGGAAAGTATTAAACTGAAAATGTTTAGACATTTCTGTTTCCTTTTTTGAGCGCAAGTGGTAGGAAAAGCAGGGCACCACTTCTACAAAAGTTGTGGGGGCCTGTGGGAGTAGGAGCATCACAAGCTATGAAGGAGAAATGAAAACTAGTTTAGAGTGTACACAGCCGGAAATTTTTTTTTTTTTATTTTTGCATGCGTGTGTGTTTTTAACTTAAATTTTTTAACTTGACTTGGTAAGGAAAACATGAGAAAATAAAACTATGCTTGTGCTTTCTTTCTGGTCTGATGGAATCAAGGTTTAAAAACTGCCAAGAATATTCTAAGACAGACCGTTCTTATAAGAATTCCAGTTGACTTTTTCAGACTTAAAAAGTTTGGGTGGTTTGGCTAGGAGTCAACCAAGAATCAAACATCTTAAATGTTTATTCAGACTGAACTTTTGAACCATTTCATGTCCTTGTACTACTACACTCTGATGGAAACAAATCCTTTTTTTAATTAAGGTAAATAGCACACTATAGTTTAATTTTTAAAACTAATTTCTTCCCCTTACATTAAACTGTGAGTATTGTGATTTTAAATCATTGTGTAGCAGTTTTAAAGTATCCAATTTAATTCATTACATTATTTTGTTCATTGATATAACTTCAATAACATAAAAAAGTGTTATTTCCTCAAGAATCATATATTATAAAAGTTTGTGAATTTTGTTTTTGACAATTAATTGCAATGAAGTAGTTAGTTTTATTTGTGATGCATTGAATAAATGAGGGTTCTATTTTATACACAAACTATTTTAAGGGATAAAAAGCACTTGGAATTCTTTTTGTCCAAATTGTCGGCAATAATTTTATATATCATATTGTAGTTGAGGCTACCTTATTAATTACTCCAATCAAGATCCCCCAGGTCACACTCAAGAACTTATAAATCAGAACTGCAGGAGATGGAACTTGTTTCTGGGAAATTTTTAAAAACCATCACAAGAAAAAGTGATGGACATCCTTTTAAAAAATAATTTTTAACCCTAAGAAACTGATACCATATACAGATGGTACAAGAAGCAATAAGAACTGGTTTTATAAATATATAAAATAAAATTGAAACAAATATTTGTGCATGTCTTAATCTTAATGCAATTTATATAACAAAATAATATGTATTTCAAAATATAAATTTTAGGCAGTAAAGATGATATACTACATTAATCGTCTTACACTTAAAACGAATATGTTTGGATTTGAGAAAAACAAGACAATGTTCACCTGAGGGTTGTTTTTTCAATTCTTAATTTTTTAAGATAAATAATAAGTATTAATGAAAAGCAATTGTGAATTTGAAACTTTAAAATACACACTGATATACGCAGATTCAATAATCTAAAGCAGCATTGATTTAATTTCCCAAAACAGTGATATTTTATAAGGTTTTGAGCAAAATAAATAAACTACCCTCAATATAAATAGAGTGACCATGTTCCAAAAGAGTAAAATGTTAAAAAATACTTTGTGTTTACATATAAAATGTTCTGTAATCATTATAAATATAGTTTATCTATATGAGCGGGTCATGTTATTATTTGAAAGTCCTGGGGGAAATGGTATAAACATTTCATGGAAATATCTTGAGCATTGAAACTAATATCTCTGGTGCCGCATTCCTAAATGGCAGAGTTACCCCTCCTGCCATTTGGCCTGCCCGAAAAGACCCCACAATTTTCCAAATGTCTCGTGGAGCTAGTGCCGCCCACTTTGAGACCTCTGGAAAGGTAATCTGCTTCTGGAAAGGTAATCTGGCTATAGATTTTCATGTACAATTTTTCTAGAAACCAACACTAAAGTAAGTGTTTTCTCTGGGATCCTTAGGAAGTTTCTGTTGATTTGGGAAGTGTCAAACCAGATAACTGACCTCCAGGTTGCAAATTACCCTGACCTTGTGCAGCCGATACAGTAGATGCTGCTGGAAACCCACTCCACCCCCGTGGCCCCCACAGTCCCCAGGTGTGTCAGCAGTGTCCTTCGTTCTGCTGGAGAACTTTCTAGACCCACATACTTCTCAGGCTGAAAACGACCTAGCTTAGACTCTTAGTGACCATCACTAGTTCGTTGACACTAGTGAATTGAAGGATAAAGGTCCTATCTTTCTTTAATCTTGAATCAGACAATTGGGCGTGGAGCAGGTTTCCCTCAAACTAGAGCCCCAGTTACCTTCAGTGGTAACCTGGGTAATTAAAGCATCTTTTCAAATTTTATTTCTTTCCCTGTTTTACTGTCTGCTCCATTACAGATCCTTCCTGCAGTTAATTTACAGTAAAATATTTGTCTTGGTGCATGAATCTAGGGAATTCAGCTTAAGAGAGCTGGTGGAGTATGGGATTCTAGAATTGGATCACTTGCTGTTCAGATGTCAACAAGGACTCCCTTGCTGGTGGTAACTGGAATGGTAACAGCCTATTTGCCATGTATAATGCACTCCTGTGAATAATGTGCATCCGCATTTTTGGCCCAAACTTTCAGGAAAAAAAACTTTCGATTTAATTTTTAAATTCAATTATTTATTTATTTATATTTAGACACAAAGCCTATTATTGTATGCCAGGGTATTATGTTGCGTATGGATAATTTTATTGCTTTCTAGAGCTACATTTTTAACAGAAAACATAAATTAAAAAATTAAAAACATTTATGTAGACACGGAATTAGTACTACCCATGTATAATGCACATCCTTATTTTTCCCTCAAAAATTTGGGCAAAAAAGTGCGCATTATACATGGCGACATATGGTAATTCACTGCATCCTGTAAAATACAATGAGTAACATGGATTAAGATTGAACACAGTTGAAATGTTAGCCGTGATCAACCTTAGTGCTTGAAAGAATGAGTGTGATGCTTATTATACAAATTGTGTTGTGGGTGACTGCTGGCATCACCGAAGTCCCAAGGAGGAAAGTAGCAGACAATTGATTAGCAAACCAAGTAAGTCAGAGTATAGCGTGAAACCCAGAAAGTGTCCTTGGCAGGATTTTAGAACGCGTTTATCTCCTGTAGCTCGGAGCTCAGAGGGTGGTGAAAATCAGGGTCTTGAGTGTCAGAGGTGCTGACCACAAAGGAAGCTGACTTCACAGACATCACAGATATTTCGTATTGAAGCCTGAGCCCAGATATGAAAGGGATGAGAACCTGAGGCCAGGGTATTTGGGTAGAGATGCCAGAGAGCTTTAAACCCCTAAATGTCTCTAAAGTCTCTAAACTCCTCTAGCAAAGTCCACCCTCTTTACTAGAGGAGTTCGGCCTCATGCTTCCTGAAGATTTTGAAAAGTCCTCACTGAAACTGGTGCCTGAAAAAATGATTCCTGACCTCCTTTGATGCATCTACCTCCACTCACTGCTTCTGGACCAATAGGCATGTCAGGTTCCACCAGAACATGAGTGGAAAAGTACAGTTCCTGCTGAGGAAGGAAGTTTATACACAAGGACTACAGGTCCTGACTCATATGTACTGACAAGAACATGAAGAACATAACGGAGAATGTGTTTTGTGGCTGTAGGGCAGGAAAGGTGAAAGAAATAAAGGCTGATCAGAAATTGTTCACAGAGAGGCACGCAACCATCATTTAGAATATAATAATGCATTAAGAATATAGGACACACCCCTAATATATTTGAAGAAAGTGTTCATTCAAACTTAGAAGTACTAAGTAAATGAGGCAGAGATGTCAGTGCTGCTTAACACAACACGGAGAAAGCAGACAGAAGAGTCAGAAAAGTGAGCATGTTAAAAATAGATCAGTCACAGAAGACAAGAAAAACCACCAGCTTCCAATGTAGCAGGTAGGAAGGCACAGGAAACAGTGTGGTCCCTAGAGAAATAAGAATTAAGTTAGTAGAGTGACATTATCTTCATTGACAAAATCAGTATCAGCTGTCCTCTGTACCTTCTTTATTTTATAAACTATTTTAATGGAAATAAAATCAGGACTTAATCTATTTGTGAGGTAACAATGTTAATGAACAGGTGGCTATTATTTAAAATTAAAATATTAAAATATCAGAAATATTCTAGAAACATTTTAATGTTTTAAACCATTTTAAAATCTGTATCAATGAGCAGCTATTTATTGATTTTAAATAATAAAACAGTGTTTTATTGATACAAGTCAAACTAAATATTTTAAATAATGTAAGTCAATTATCTAAAATATATGATGATTTAGGACATATTTTTAAGAAAATGAAAGTTGGTTAAGAAACCAAAAAATATGAATTATAACTAAAAGAATATTTTCCAAAATATTTACTGAAGATAAGTTAATTTTTGCAAAATATATTTCATGAATGTCCACCTATCTATAGAACATTAGACATTCAAAATATATATTTAAGGTAGCTAGATGAATTAGATATCAATAACATTTTATGTAATGTTTTATACATTGAGATTTTTGTTTATTAATCTAACAAGAATCTGTTAATTACCTCTTGATCCATTCGTTTTTATTCAGTAGAACCTGTTTACATTGACTTTTTTTCTCATTTAATCCTCACACCATCCCAAGGATGTAGCATTATTATTATGGAGAAAAACTGAGAAACAGGACCTGAGGCTAAGAAGGATGAAAAAGTTTGCTTACGATCATATAGCTGGCTGGTGGCTAAACTGGGAGTGGAAGTATGTAGTCTGACTCCAGTGCCAGCACGTTTGGCTATTTGTTTTGCTTATAACGGTGCACATTCAACGGTGCACATTCAATGCCTACGTTATCCATTGAGGACAGCTCACTGTGCACGGCACTCATTTACGGGGCTGCCAGCAATTACAGCCAACTCAGTGTCACATAACATACAGGTTGTACTTTCCAAACTACTGGAGTAGAAAAATTATTCAAACAATTTCATATGGTTTGTATGCTAAATTCTTCAAGTTGTGTCTCAAATCACATAAATTTGACTTCCAGGTTGAAACAAACAACCCAATCAACTGCAGGACCCAGAGGATCGTTGGCACGGCCACGGAATCTTCCCTCTCCTGCAGGCGGCCATCAGCATGCCTTAGGTCCTTGCATTTCTCCGTTTATTGATGCTTTCTTGCTCCTCAAGTCTCATTACAACAGCTACGGTTCGGCCTTTGTTACCTCCCACCTGCTTCGTTTAACAAACTCCTACCATTTCTCTTGCAACACTCAACTGCATATATATTAGAGCTGAAGTAGGAAAAATACCACTGTTCCATGCCACCCTTATGCTTAAGAATCCCATAGGTCTCTGAAACAAGTGTCTGCTTCTCAGCCCGCGGTGAGGGCCTGCAGGTCTCCTCAGTCTTACCCCCGCTGTGTCCCCACACGCTCTCCGCAGGGCACTGGGTGTCTGCTCCTTGCCTCTGCCACAAGGCACTGGGAGTAGTAACACTTACATTCATATTTGAATACATTGTTTTCACTTCCAGATGCATACTTTTTTTAAAGTATTCTCTGAGCAAATAATCGTTGTGAAATACTTATTGATTGATCAATGTTTGCAAAACATAAACTTAAATTTGTTCCTTGGCAAATGTACATGAGAAGCATATAGGAGGGCTTGTTAAATCACAGTTGGCAGGGCCTCCATCCCCAGAAGTTTTGATTCAGTAGGTTTGGGGCAGAGTCTGATAACCTGTTTTTCAAACAAGTTCCCAGATGATGTTAAAATTGCTGGACCAGGAACCATGATTTAAAAACTACTGGCCTCAGCTATTAACTGATAAATATAACAACTTATTATAAAAAGCATAACATCTCTGTCCTCAGTTTTTATTTTCCACTTTAGATTTTTTAAATTTAGTATCTATTGGTATAATATCAGGAGAAAAAATATAACACAGTTGCTTTCTGTTATTCTGATTTTAGATTACCTGACTCATTACATATAAATGTTGTACTTTTTGTGAACTACTATAGCAGTGGATTTACCTGGACTATTTTGATAATCCTGGTAATGGAGGTATTCTTTTTCCTTACTTAACAATGAAAAAGTGGTTTATTCAATTAAAAAAGAAAATATCTAGATAAAAGTCATTTATCAGAACCATTTACCAATCAGTCTTCATTCCCCATCGCTGAGAGAAATCTGCAAACAGAATGGGCTGTAATATCTCTTAGGACTTTCTCAGAGGTACAAAATCCAGTCACAGCAATGCACAAATGAACGCCCAACAGAAATAACCTCAAGTCATATGAAGGAAATGATCTGCCCCAAGATTTTTTCCTGGCTAATATCCCAAACTCATAAAACTTCTTGCCCCCTATTCTTATGAAAATTAATAAATAGAAATTGTTAAGTTCCTGTTACTCTCTGAGGACACTATCTTCAGACAGCAAAGCTATTAGGTAGGTGGCAAACACATGCATTATAACACTACTCATAGAAAAGTTATATCTGACATCTGTTATTTATGTTTGTTTTTGTTTTCCACATATGTTCAGATTGCTTCAGATGTAGCATTGTAAATATACCAAAGGTTGTTGTCTTAGTAGCGCCACCTGGAGCAAGTAGGGTTTGCCAAGGACGCTGGCAAAATCAGAGCCTTTATCTACGCAGACACTAGAATCTGACACATGCTTAGTCATAGAATAGGAAGAGGAAAAATTTAAAGAAAGTATAATAAATTTATATGTAATATATATACCTCAATTTCATTATGAAGTATATTCAAAGCTTTTGTACAAATATCTGTTGAATATCAGTTACCAAAATATCATCAAAACAACCTATCGAAGATGAAACAGATTATTGCGCAGTATAGTAGAGAAGAATACCACTTTAACAGAGTGAGAGAAGGGAGGGAAAAGACTGGATAGATTTTGGAGTGTCTCATAAGGCAGGTTTTTCAGTGTGGAAACTTGGTTAAGATTGGGTAAGGATCGTGATATAACAGTTTAGCTCTAGACGACACGGTGAGGTAAAGATTTTGAGGCAAGGAGTCCAGAGTCTTGGAATGTAAATTCTTGCTTGATTCTTTGCTAGAGAGGAGTTGATGGGTCTGTCTGAAACTTCCTCGGATCAATAATAAAGTCATTGACCATTTTTATCTTCTTGGCCAAGTGTTTTATGGAATTATAAAGTTAAATTAATTAATAGTAAAATTCTAAAGTCATGTTAAGGCAAGCTGTGCAGTTGTTTTGATTCTCCAACCACTGCTGAATGAAGGATGACCCTCCACTCCTGTAGAATATTGTCTCCAAACTGCCAGCTAATCTTTGCCTTCTAGGAGTCTGTCTGTCTCTGTTGCAGAGTACTATATGAATAGTAGATCCCAAGTTCATGGGCCCATTCTTAGAAATCTGTTTTTGTTATGTGGGTTCTTTGGTGAAATAATCTTATGTGAGATTCCAAGCCTGATCAAGTATTCTGTAATCCACTGGTAGGACTGATGGCTGATGTTCTGTGGGAAGACTAATCATTTTCCTCAGGCCAAACTACTGAAACTTTCAAGATGGAGGGAAACCAATATGATTGACTTGTACCCAGGGGACCAAGTTGGTCTCCTTAAGGAATAGTACATATTTGGAGCTCCATGTTGGTTTTTGTTAGTGGAAGATGCAACATTCAGAGGCATCAGTAGCTCAATCAGCTTTGGTTAAGTAAGAGTCTGTGCTGCTAGGTCCATGTGTAGCATCAGTCTCTCTCAACGTTGTCAGTCTGTCCTGTGCCCGCTGTGCCAGTTTCATGGTGACCAATATGTGGAGGCTGGTTAACAGAACTGGCCAAGCCATTTTGTTTAATTGGTTATTTAGTGACACTGTCATGATGAAGATATTCTAGTAAATGTTAATATGTAACATAGAAATTTTCACACTGTGCCAATAGCCAACTATCTATTCACATTTCTCTTTTCTAGAATCCCCTGCCTCAAGCTTTCCATTCCTTTACCTTCCAGGCCACTCACACAAAGCCAAGCTTTTGATTATTGCCCAGAAATCTATATATAACCTCAGGTCACTTCTACACTGAGTGGGTGATCAGCTACACTGCAACTTTTTCCACCATCCATCAAGGTCACTCATGTGACCAGAATGCAGCAGCCATTCATATTTGGTTGACATCCATATATGTAGCCACCATATGTAAACTAAATTTGATCTTTTTCTTCCTCCTTCAGTTGTTTGTACAGACCTGCCTATGACTACAGGTACTAGCCAAGGGAGGGGCTTTGTAACTGTGGGGCAGGATATGAAACTCTTGGGCACCTGCTCATCACAAGTTATTAGTTTATTGGTGCATTCTCGTCCTACTTGGACTAGATCTTGAATGTATCATTCCACAATATACTGCCATTGGTCCTGTTCGATATTTTTTGATTCTGAGGATAAAGCAAACATAGCTCACAAAGGGCATTTCTGGATACGTGATCAAATGTTGTGTCTGTACTAAGGTCTAGTAACAGGCCAGGAGCTGCTTCGCCGATTTCTCAGAAAGCATATAATTCCCCACTATAATTACATCACCTTGTTCTAAATCCCAGGGCACCGCATTGTAATTCTCCCTCTCAGACTTTTCATCAAAATACATGGTACCTTTCCCTATTACTGACACATTCAACACCTTATGTCTGGTGATCATACGGCCCTGACAGCACAATTGCTTTCATGGGAGCTTTGACCTGCTGCTGACCCTTTTCCACTCCAAGCCTGACTCAAGGGTGGCAGCTTTGTATTTCATCCAGTATCCCTAGGTGTGGGATGCATTACCGTAACAAAGATAGGCTTACAGGTGATGTGCTCCTTTTTCAGTAGTCGGTTATGCAATACAGTCCTCAAATGTCTGGCATTGCAAATGACTAAAGAATATTAAGAATTGGGAGTTTTTTTTAACATTCGTAAGGAAAGAGATTGGCAAGAAATCAATGGAGGCCATCCTGTACATGAATTCACGATCAATGGTTCCAGAATTTCTGAAATGTTAGTGTATGTGTGGGCATATTAGGTGCCCACCTACCATGCCCAGTGTGTCATAGGGTAGGGCCCTAATGATTATTAAGAAAATATATGTCCATTTGTAAAACTAGACATGAAGCCCCAGCTGTTTCTGATATTAGACCTGATTCTTCAGAGATGAGGGGTGTGCATGTGTGTGTGAAAGAAAGAGAGGTGAGACAGACAGAGAAAGAGAAGAGAGACAGGGAGAGAGAGGGAGAGAGAGAGGGAGAAACAGAGACTCAGCAGGAAATAGCGTGTATTTTAAAAAGAAGACAATGGTTCTGTGGGCAACACAGACCATTCAGAAAGCAAACATGGTTTAGGCTTGTCTATGTTGTTCACAATTTTCTTCTTTATTCCTCTCTCCCTAGCCCCATGTTTTCTTAAGATGTGGCCACTAAAATTCTCAAATGTAGCAAAAATACACACTAATCCCCCGAGCACCTGAGCAGTAAATGGGGCGTGGAAATGAGTCATTGCAGCAGGAAAGAACTCCACTCGGCCTCTCCCATATGCAGCGTGGATACATTTGGTTACATACTAGTGTTTGTTTCCTATCACCACTTTAGCCAGGTACTACAAACTCGGTCCCTAGACAATACAAACTTAATCTATTACTCCAGAAGTTAGAGTCCAAAGACAATCTCACTGCTCTGAAGTCCAGGTATCATCAGCAAGGAGTTTGTCTTTGAGGCTCTAGGGGAAAATTCATTTCCTAGTTTTTGTCAGCCTGCCTATTGTCCTTGGCTTATGGCCCCCTTTATTCTATTTGCAAAGCCATCAGCACAGCATCTTCAAATTTCTCTCCTTCTCTTCCACTGCCTTAATTATCACATGACCTACTTTTCTCAGCCAAATATTCTTTCCCCTCCTTCTTATAAGGGCACTTGTGATTATATTTAGGGCTCAACCACAGAATCCAGGTAATTTGCCATTTCTTGATTCTCAATTTAATCACATCTGCAAAGTACTTGTTTTCCCATTATAAGGTAACACTGACAGATTCCAGGAACTGAGACATGGATATATTTGGGGGCCATTATTCGGCCTACCACAGTCAGTTATGAGCAAAGTTGTTCAATAGGCTTCTTCACTTATATCTACTGCAGTTACTGCTCATCAAATTTGATGCATCTGTAGCCACCTCTTTAAACTTAGAGATATGCCCTCCGACTAAACACAAATCTAGTAAACCAAAGGAAAGAAAATATATGCAAAGTGTTGGATATGTATCTGATGTTGGATAGGTATGGATGGAAAAATATTTTAAAAGTTTCATCCTTAGTTCCCTTTTTAATTTATTGCCTTCAGAAGAAGGTATAAAAAATACAGTGAATAGTTATGAGTCACTTTCCTCAAGCCACAAAATAAATTTGTTATTAGCATCCTAATTATTCAATAATGATAAAGTGCTCAGTATCCTCCTTTTAATCTTAGTAATTAATTTTCCTGATTGTAATTATAATTTTATTTACAATAGCATGTGAAAGTTTTATATATTGTGCTAAGTACAGAAAGGCTCCATACTAGTATAAATGCATATAAGACTGGCAATCTAAAAAAGACAGCAATAACATACTAAAATCCTTCAGGATTTGAAATAGCGTTAAATTTATATTCAAATATTAGTAAAGTCATTGCTAATGAGAAGACACATTAAATAAGAGTTTCTGTAAATTATGTGCCAATTGAACATACGTTTGGACTTTCAAATTAAAGGCACTGCACATGCATTATTAGTTTATGTTAACATTGAATATCTATTATGTACTCTAAAGATATAACAGAAATGAATGAGGAAAAATGCACACAAAAATATGTTCCCTTTCATAAAGAGATGTATTTTGTATGTTAAGCCTGGAGAACTATAATACTTTCTCCTATATACCTTTAATGATTTCAAGATTGCTAAAACATGGTCCATTATTGGGGAAAAAAGCAGTGAAAAGAGAACAGAAAAGACAAATTATGAAGGCTGGCTATTATTTTTCTATTGAATGGATAAGTGAATGAATAGCAGTGCAAAAGAATTTATTTTTCACTTTCATGTCAACAAAAGGAAATGTATTTATTTGTTTGTTTTCTTTTTAGAATTATAGTTTCCATAATAAAACATTGTTTCACTCTACTCGCAAACATTAATATTTTAAACTTCATAGGATACGTCATTTTGTTTCATAGTGACCTGTATTTTCTATAATATGGCCTGGTGGAGATGACTAGCTGGTCACCAGATCCATTTCCTTTTTAATTTCAAACAAAGTTGAACTATTTTTCCTAACTTTCTTTTAGTTAGAAGTAGTCATATGATCCAGTTCAGCCATTGGAATGCAAGTAGAGGTACACCACATCCCAGACTTCTACATGGAATTTTTTATGACCTTTCCCTTTCGTTGCAGACTCTTTAGTTGCTGCTTTATTGCAGATGGGCAAAATTATCTTGAAAACCATATTTTTCATAATGGTAGAGCAGCAAAATGGGAAGGATATATTTTCTAACTTAGAAAAAAGTAATATATTGATTAGGATTTTAGAATAAGGAGAAATAAGCTACTATCTTTTTTATAAGGCAATCATAAACTTTTTATCACTGCAGCTACTATTGCATTACATGGAATAACTGTTTGCTTGAAATAAAAAATAATACACAAATAAGCATGTCTAAAAGAAATTCGGCTGAACCAATTGGCTATAAATCATGTATCTTTCTTGAAAGTGATAAGAATCTTTCCTTTTATTTTTATAAATGGGTTGAAGTTGACAGACGTTAATGAATTTCTGAGATCGAGAATATAAAAAGTAATCTCGGACAAAAAAAGGAGTAAGATGAAGATAAAATATAGAGACTAAAGAAGTCTTTACAAGCTGTTGGATGTTTGCAATTATTTATTAAAACAATAAACCTGCCTCATACTTTCTCAAACTGTTTGCATAGGAAGCCCCAACAGTGCCAGCCCGGGATTATGAATTTAGAAAGCTCATCACCCTGAACTCATTTACTATCTCTAGTTAATATTATCAGACTCTACCTGGCAGAGAAAAAAGCTCTCCTAATGTGTAAGCAGACATGGACTATTTTAGCAGCCTTAATTCTTATCAACCAAGTTTCTAACCAGTGAGATAAGGTTCCTTAGCTTAATCTCAAGTTTATTTGAACTGTTAGAAAACATTTACAAAAAGGCATTTTCAGGGAAAACATCACAGGAAGTGCACTTTCTAGCCCACTGACAATAAATTTCAAAGATCACAGCTACGAATCGAATCGGTGGAGACAGAAGTGTCAGGCATTGTAAACATGGAAGCCCAGAAAAAGCACACACAATGTGTCCCTTATACCTCGAAAAGGTTGAGTTTGGATAAAGCTTTGGTAAAAACCTGAATTATAACAATATCAATTCTCTCAGGCTCTTTCTAAGAGGAATAAATATAAGACAACATTACTTTCAATTGCTCAAGTGGGAAAAAAATTGTTCTATTGTCTCGGGGCCTGCCATTTATCCTCTCAGAAGTGATAAAACCAATGGATATAAATAAATAAGCAACCAAGAAAAAAAGGTTTCCAGAATTATATCTAAAGAAAGAAGTTAATAGAGTCTTCAACATGATTTCCCAAAGATTTCACAAAGTACTGAGTTAGTCTTCTGAAAGTTGTCATTAACAACTTCACTGGGGATGTGCTAATCCCACTGCCTGGCAGATGGAATGCTAATGCTTTGGCAACTGGCAGGAAAGGATCCTCAACAAATTGCTTGTTACTTCATTGTGATTTTGAAACATCCTCTGGAGTATAACTGTCATCATACTCCTTAATGTTACATTATAACTCATAGATTCTGACACTGTTATTTACCTGAAGCAGCAGGTTATTTGCCAAACTGCTGTGAGTGTTTTCTCTCTTGGAGAATTAAAAAAAAAAAAGCAAATTGATTAGGTAAATAAGCTACAGCATGAAGACAGATCCTATCCCTCTATTGATGATTGACTTTATCTGCAAATTATTTTTGTTTGTTTTTAATGAAATCAAGTCATTCAATTTACCATAATGAGTTGTGTATTTACCCAAATGGTAGTTCTATGACATACCTTTTAAAATCATCTACTGGCAAAGTATCAAGGTCCAATGAGCTGATTATTCAGGAGAAGCAGCTGTTTCAATCATCTAGCAGGTCTAATTAGTTGATATGTGTGACTGTGCTGGCTTCGTACAATATAAGCACATCCTGGTTGCTCAATAATAAATGATGAATACTGGAAATAGCAAATGAAGAGGGCATTACTGGGGCAGTGATTATCTGAGGAGACATTTTAGTCAAATTCCACACTAATCACAATATGCATGCCCAAAGATAGGAAGGAAAGGACAATAAAGCTTCCAGATTATGGACACAGCCAGTGGTGCTGGAGTCGGCTCCTACCAGCTTGTGAGAGCTGTTAAATTTCCAGGAATTTTTGGAACCAGTTTATTAAATACAGCCATTACTAAAAATAAATTACATAAATTTATATCAAAATAATTATACTAAAATTGTAATAATACCCCAAAGTTATCACTCCCTAATTGTTTTACTACATTTAACTATTATTCTCTTAGACTTATTTGTGCCAACTATACCTGTAAAGTAAAAATTCTGTAATGGTATCCAACTGTGTGTATGCATTTCTTCCCAATTCTGCCTCCAGTGATGACTCGTGGGTAGCTTGAAACTGGCCACAGTGGGTGTGTTTACACCATGGATATAAGCAAATGCTACAGTTCAGTATTTAGACGTTTAAAGATATCATTATTATGTTACAAATCTGTTTCAGGTGTCTACAAGCAACCATAGAATCTATGTGCTAAATTCTGAGTAGGCGAATACCCGGAAATTCCTAGATGTCACAAGTTATAACAATCACATTATATGTTGAATTTACTATATAAGTTATTTTGAAATACATTCTGATAACTGTATGTTTTTCTGAATGCATATCCTAGCTGTAATTTGATGTAATAAATATTGTTTTAAAAAAAGAGCAAGTCCAATTAAAGGCAAAAGTTGTACTTGGAATACAAATAAAACCAACTGCATTTCACAAACCATAGTAATAACAACCTTGCTTTGTAATGACAAAATGTTCATTAAAACATAGCAGAGTAACTTAAACAGCTAAAATTGATAATGTAGAAATTTCATTTGAGGCAACATTTCTCTAATAGACACAGATAAGATTATACGGTCTTTACTACTAAGCAATTTTTTTCAAGAAACTTAACTGTGGTTCTAAATTCTATGTCCTGAGCCTGTACAAAATCCAAATTTCTTCAGAATTCCCTTTGCATATTTTTCTGAAAAGTTGATTTATTTTAGTATTATTCTGGTTGTCTGTTAGCTGTCATCTCTCTACAGCCAGGAAAGAGCGAGTTGTATGCATGTCTTCGTGTTAAGTTTCATTATCAGCCCGCTGGGCAGAATTGCACTCACTGCCCTTCCCTTGATGGGTAGAAGCCCCTTGCTAGGTTGGTCCAGCCTGTCACTCCAAGGAACTCTGTCGCTGCCCACACTCCCCAGCCTGCTCCTCTGACAACAGACTGCTGGATCATTTCTTAGCAACATTCCTTCTATATTCTGCTTCTCTTCAATTTTAAAATTAATGTTCAACTAATCTGGCCAGTACTATGATGTTTATTTTTTCCAAGATAATCTGCCCCTCGATTACAGATAACCACTCAGGTGGCTGCTCTGCCCCATACAGAACTGTTTTTTCTTATCCTTTTTCTTTGGTTACTAATAGGGTTTTTACATTGTTCATATTCTTTGTCTTAGCTGTTCCATGAAGTGATTGGTGCAGACAGAAACCTATTTAGAGGAAATTTTAAGGGGTTCATGTTTTTTCAACGTTTAAAACTAAGAATATATAGTAGCCAGTTTTCAAACTTTAAAAGGAGCATTACCCTCCAAAAAGTATTTTAGAAAAGGAATTTAAAAATACAATGATTGTTTGTGTTCTTTTTAAGTAATTATAACAATTACATTAGGTATTAGTAATAAATGAAATTACTCTATTTCAATTCATTGGCAATGAAATCTTGCAATTTCATTTCCCTCCTCTCTTTTTGTTCCAACTTTACACAGTGCAAGGGAGTCTACTCTGTGGAGAAGACTACATTTTTTCCGTTCAGTGTTATTTTGAAACCAGAAAGAGGAATGCAAAACAAGTTTATTTAACATGGACTGTCAAAACAACATCTGGTTTTGACAGATCATGCTTAAACTGCTGATTGTTCAGAATCCGAAAGTACTTTCTTCTGAGTTCATTTTTGCTTTGTTTTTTTTTTTACAAACATGAACTTTGCAGCTAAGATTTATCATAAATAAATAAAATCCATTCTACTCTGGTCTTTTAAAATATGAATTTTTTCCAAAAACACTTAAAAGGGGGAAAAAGGACTCTAGCTCATATATCAACTACATAAGGATTTAAACTCTCTGGGTTTCAAATTTGGAAATCTACTCTTTTTCCTTAATGGATAAATTTGGTTAAGAAATGCAAATGTGTGTGAGTTTGTATATTAATTATTTATGTGCATATTAATTTTCATTCACTGGAAAGAAGTGTTAGATATTCTACTATAATTCTGTACTATAGTTTTTCTGCTCAACACTCTAATAAAACATGCTGCCATTGGCCATTTAGAGTTCACAAAATTTGTGTGCATTTAATTCTCTGAATCCATACATTGATGGAGTAAATCAGTAGTATTTTAGCTTTTTTCCCTTCATACACTGTAAAATAGATATGAATACAGCCATAATCATTTGTTTCCTGATGGGGACCAGGATGAGGTGTGTCTGCCCAGCATGGTCTGGAATATGTGGGTTCTTAACTTTGTGTGGGAAAGATTTCACAAGACATGTCCAGGCGATTTGGAGAGTATGTTTATTATAGCTGTAGACAGTGAAGCAAATGAAGGGCTAAAGACAGTAGATGCAAGATCAGAGCAACAGCAGCAGGCCCAGATTAGCTGCCTAGACTCAGGAAAGGAAGTTACCTCAACAGAAGTGAGCCATGCTGATCTGTGTGGGCTCAGAAAAGGAAGTTACAGACACAACAGGATAGTCCTCTGCAGCTGCCTGCTCTCCCGTGGTTGTAAGTTAATGGGGATCCTTAGAGTTTAGAATAAAAGAAAGCAAAAGTACATGACCAAGAAAAGGAAGGGCATGTGCTGGCTTCTTTGTCTCAGGTTTCTTGTCTGTTATCTAAAATCAGGAGTTTTGGGGGAGTTCTCAGGGGTGTTCTAAACATAATAATCAACAGCTTTCCAGGTATGTTCTTTAATGTGTTGATGAATATTAGCAGGCTATTAATTGCTCAACCTTATGTAATTATATTATCTCAATTTCCTCATTCCACTTGCCAAGGGACTTTCCCAGCTTCTTATTATCCTGCATCAAAGATATTTAAATTACTCTTTTTCCCCATACTACTCACCTTGGCTAAGAAAGCTAGCTCCTCAGGCTCCAAAGCCCGGCATGGTTAACATCTCAGGAAAGCCTGTATTGACAGTCCCGTGAGAAAAGTAATGGTAGAAAGAATGAATGCGGGAGGGTTAAAGAACAATTAGATAACTACAGGCAGGGCAGTATACTTGACTTGAAAAATGAGGGAATGGAAATATATACCCAGAGATTAGAGCTGGTAAGTTATACTGAAATAAGACATCTAAAGTTATTTAGTTCATTGGCTGGAGTTTGAACTTAATTTTGAATGGAATGGGGTTGGGTTAGAGAAGAAGAAAATATGTGGCATGCTGAAGGGTACAATATTTGAACTTGTGTTTATTAACATAGTTTTTATTTTATATATTTTATTTTTCTAAGTCTTCTTGTGTATTTTAATTTTATCCCTCTGTCGAATTAAATGAATTTTTTAAATCTGTAGAACTGTCCATGTTACCTAATTTCTTCCCGTATCTTTCACCTGTCCTTTTACATGTACTGAGAGACCATACCACAGTTTATTCTTAGAAATCATTAACATTTTTTCAGCATAAAAAGACTACTAATTTAAGTTCAGAATCACCTATAAATCTGAGGTCTCAAATTTAAAATTATCATTTGCGTTGTAGTATTATTGATCACAACCCACAAAATATGCTTTCACTGCCAAAGGGAATGTGATGTAGTAATATATTAATTACCATCATATACTTTTAAAGAAAGTATTAATTTCTCATTAAAATTGTATGTGTTCCCTTTCTTCCTCCTCTAGATAAAGGCCCAATCATTTTTTATCATATTTATTTTTTCATGATTATATAATCATTAGGAATATCATACATCTTTCAAATTTTCTTTTGTGTGTTCAGAAATGTGGTATGTATTTTTTAATTTAATATTCCAATATGTAGATATTTTCCTTTGAAATATTAAATATCTTTGAAGTGAAATATAATTCATTGGAAAACTTACGCAAGCTAAGAAATCTTAAAGACTATGTAAAATCAATTAAACTGTTTGCTTCTTATGAAATGAACACATTATAAGTACAAATGATAAGTTCCAACCATTAGTGATAAGCACAATAAGTACAACAATGAAACTCATTAAACAATAATTATAAGATATCCCATACTGAGACCGTGCTTTAATAAATTGGAAAGTCAGAAGGAAATTCATATGTTTTATTAGATAAATAAATTGCTTATTTCAAACCCAACACTTTTATTGCTATAGGAAAGTCCAAGGGGTTTTCTGAATTAAAAGCAGAACCAATTAAAACATTTCAGAACAGCATAGCATGTTTGTATGAGCTATGACCTGTAAATACACATCTTTCATATAGTCAGGAGGTCCTATGTATAAGCTACTTCACAGGTGAATTTTGGAACCCTTAGCAAAGTGAATTAACTACTTCATCCCCCTGGAAAAACAAAGCGTTATTTTAAAACACTATCAAGTGATATTTTACTAAAGGAAAGAGTCCTAATTAGGTTCCAGCTGCAGAGACAATGTACTTACCTAGTATGCATCATTCCTCATGAAAGTCTTTAACATCAACATCCATTAAAGGCATATAATCAGAGTAACTCTCTTTTCCAATATCCCCAATCTTAAACTTTAGGATAAGTTGATATAATACATATAGGGTAAGAAGAGTCAAATAAGACTCCAAGGCTTTTTTTCCTCTTGAGTATTTAGAAGTCCTTGTTTTCCATTTACTAAGACTGGGTATTCTGTTGAGAAGGTTTCCTGGCACGATGGCCAGAGTTAGATTCAAAAATCAGGGATATTAAGTATTTGTCTTCTTTACTGAAAATTCCCTGACATCAGTTTCCGCCAAAACGCCAGCTATGTACCCTGAAAGGATATATCTTTCCTGTGGGAGAGGCTTAATAGATTTTCCTAACAAAAGTGGAAATGAAAATAACCCTAAATGTTTGTTTCCTGGGTAACTCTCTTCCATTAGCCATTACCACTCACCTTTATGACAAATTTTTGTTTTCCATGATTAAGAGCTCTTGATTCATTTTTGCATTAATTGTAATAATGAAGTTGATAAGTAGTTTGAAATAAATTAGGTCTCATTTTTAAAATTAGGTGTTTACTGTGCATAAACGTTTCACGTAAAGATCATCACAATGGTGGGAAAGAGTTAAAGCTTTCCTAAGCACATTTTACTAATTAAGAGGAAAATTAGTGTTTTGTATATTAATAGAAGAAAAATGTGTTTTCAATGTATTTTATTTTAAAAAAATATTATTTTATTTTTCTTTTATTATTTGAAACCTTAGATATTTAGTACCACTCGGTAAAATTTAAATATTTAGACCAGAAAATAAGAAAAAATTCCCTGGTTGGTTTGGCTCAGTGAATTGAGTGCCAGCCTCAGAACCAAAAGGTCACTGGCTCGATTCCCGGTCAGGGAACATGCCTGGGTTGTAGGCCTGGTCTCCAGTAGGGGGCTCACAATAGGCAACCACACATTGATGTTTCTCTCCCTCTCTACCTCCCTTTCCCTCTCTCTAAAATAAATAAATAAATAAATAAAACCTTTGAAAAAAGAATAAAAACAAGCTCTATTCATCTTTATTTATTTGCTTTGATTCTACTCTGAGTATTTGTTCATCAACAGAAATGTTTGAAGAAATAACAGAAAATTCGGTTAAAATAAATAAACAACTACTAAGGCAGTGAAAAATAGAGCAAAGATTCCAGGGAAAGAAAAATCTAAGGGAGAAATTAGAAGTGTCAGAGCATAATGAAAAGTGTACTTTCAAGTGATCAAAAAAAAAAAAAAAAAAAAATAGCAGCCAGCCATAATCTGTAGTCAGTAAAAATGCCCCTTCAAAATGAAGGCAAATGAAGATGATTTAAAAAAAACAAAACCAGAATTCCTCTCCAGAGAAACTCTTCTAAAAAAATACTAATAGGAGATTCTTCTGGAAGAAGGTCAATGATATCAACAGAAAACATTGAATTGCTGGAAGAAAAAAAATTGTATAATTACATGGGTAAATATAGAGCACTCATAACTACACAAAATGATAAAAGGATACTCTATATGGTTTGAAAATGTAGAAATTAAACATTCCAAGAATAATATTAAAAACGAAGGAGTAATTGAGTTAAAGTTTTCTCAAGTATTCTAACAAGTTGTATTTTGCTAAATTTAAAATGTTCTGTTTTCAGAAATAGTGTGAAACTGGTTAGAAAAATTAATTTTAATAGACTGTGATAGGTAGAATGAGGCTGTATCTATGAGTATCTAGTCCAGAAACAGAACTCATACGATTTGTTTCAATGGGGATGATTTAATTAAAACTTTAATAAAATTAACAGCTACGTCTCAATGTGTATTAGTCAGAATTCTTCAGAGCAACCAAACCAATGTTCATAGATAAATATACTTTTACAGACATAAATGTATATTCTTGCGCATACATATATAAAGAGATTTATTATGAAGAATTGGTTTATATGGTGATGGAATGCTGAGAAGTACTTCCAGGTCGCGGTCTGCAAGCTGGAGCCTCAGGAAAGCTATAGCTCCAGTCTGAGTACAAGGCTTGAGAACCAGGAGAACGTATTTTCATCTGTATAATTTCCAGTAGAATGTAGAAAACTCACATCCGAGCTTGAAAACAGGCAGAGAGCAAATCCTTCAAATTTTTGTTCTGTTGAGACATTAACGGACTGGACAAGGCCTACCTACTCAGTCCACCAATTGACATGTTAATCTCATCCAGAAACACCCTCATAGATAAACTCAGAATAATAGTTAATCAAATATCTGGGTACTCCTCACCCAGGAGAGATGACACATAAAATTAACCTTCACACAATTAATATTCTTGTCAAAGTAAATAGCTAGTTTTTAAGAAGTAAGGGTGCAAACAGCATCTGATATTTAACTAGGAGAGCTGAATCAGATATTAGGACAACATTCCGTTACGTTTACTAAGAAGCTATAGAGTTTGTAGATTCATTCCCACACTCTAGGATACTGCAGCTGTGGAGATTTAATTCTCAGAGAAGACAGGAAATCTCCCCGGGGGTGCTGCCAAACCAGTACCTGATTATGGGAGGAGGGACCAGAGGGAAATTCATCTGGGGGGCACATGCACAGTAGAAACCAGATGACGTTCACCGAACTTTTTCACATGTACAACAGAAGTCAAGATGGCACAGGGAGAGATGTTTCTACTTTTCCACATGTGCAGTAAGAGTAAAAATGGCAACGTAAAGGAGTGGGAAGAACTGGAATTGTATGAATTGGATAGAGGGCACAGAACCTTAGTAGTTCCCACAAAAGGACTGGTCAGAGGGAGGGCTTGTTCAAGCCTGGGAAGCGTCAGCAAGCTGGGTCGATGGTTTTAATGTCACCTTGATCATTACTGAGAATGAAGAAAATATACAGAGGATTTAACAGAAGCTTGAAGGCGTTGCTGCTGGAGCCTGCCTGCCTGCTACGTCCTCATGGCTGAACTTAACTCCAATGAATCTTGCCGCCACATTTAAACTTCTCCATGTGCGTGTCATTTGAAATTCTTTTCTCTTGGCACCACAAAAGAACTACTTTCTACCTGTAACATTCTCCTACCTCTTTTACACGTCTTTTATAACTTCCATGAGGGATCACCAGCTTGTAAATGGAGGGCAGACATTTGTATATCTATAATTTCTAAAAATTGGTCTGTACATATGTTTATCCAACCAGCTGTTTGATATTTTCAAATAATTGAGGACTATTATTTTGCTCTCCTTAGATTTAATTTTATACTGACAGGTTTCAACACAAAGGCTACCAAAACCACTGAAAATAAATGAGTTACAGGGCCTCTGAAGGCATATCGCCCTGGCCTTGTGATCTTGTAGAAAACCTTATCAATAGATGTTAATCATGAATATTTGGTAAGTGACCCTTTTGGGCAAGTGTTGTGAAAAATAAAGAGTTTAAATTTCATTAAATGTTTAATTTCAACAATTTTATTTTTCAATAAAAATGATAACTTTTTAAAAATTCTGAAACTCTTCAATCACAGTTGTATATTCTTTATACTTAATCAGCATTTGTTCATATAATGTCAGTCTTCACTACCAAAATAAGTGGCTTCAACAATCATAATGTTTAAAATTTCTACAAGAATTTTGAAGGATGATACAGTATCAAATAATTGTCATTACCTTAGAAAGTGAATTATTGTGCCCCTAGCCTACCAATGAAATAGGAGTATTTGTAACTACTTTTGCCTTTTAATGGAATGTTACAGTAAAACACATCCTGTGAAAAGTGCCCATGTAATCCTCTCGCGTTGGATTGTTGTGTGTATTCTATTCAAAACTAATTTACTGTAATTAAAAATAAAAATAAAAATATTCTGTGGTCCTTGAACACCTACAATAAAATGCATGTTTCTGTAGTGAAGCATTCAAGTCTCTTTCGCTTTTATTAAACGCGCCAAACATCACACCACTCAGCAAGTGTCAAGTATAATGGGAGAGCTGTGTTTCTGCCAAACTTATTTTTTTCCATCATTGTTACTAGTCCACATTTTCTTAGTAAGTGGCTATTCCTTTTCAAAGACAATAAGCATTTCACACCCATCGAGGATCCATAAAAATGATAAAAGAGGCATAAAACAATAATTTCTATTATACTGTTCTGCCCTGTTGAATACCTGAGGAGAGTAGGAACTGCTAGTAGAGTCTTTTCCTAACTTAGACACCAGTTCTCTTTCTTTCCCTTATCACACAGAACTGGCACATTTATTTTTCTGATGCAGTAGTGGGCTGCATTTGCATTTTCCATCACTTTAAGACTGAATGGAGAACACTCGAAGAATAAGCTTACCTTTTGCAGACCTCTGAAAGAAGAGGCAGAGATTTGATCTGACATCTGGACAGATTAACTTCTAGACAGTCAGTGCCGCCTGCCAGGAGGGGGAAACCTGTCCCGCGCTGCAGTTAAAAGTAACCCTCCGGCCACCTTGTACAGGTTTGCTTTTCTGACTAAAATTGGATAATATCAGAAACTCTGAAAGTGACGTTCTATGGGTAATAATGGCATGTACTTAAATGTCAAACTCCAAATTAACCACTTTATTGTAAAATAGAAAATGAATCTCACACACAGATTTAGCCACTCTTCCTGGAGTTGTTCTGGAATAAAACATCCATGTGGTGATCATATGTCTGTTTTTCCTGGGGCATTTCAAGTTAACTCTGATGTTCCAATGTGGATATTTATAGTGTCCCCTCTCACCAAAGTATTCAAGCTCAGATGATAAAATCTATTTTGCACTGTGCTAAGGACACTGACCCACATGTCCTCTCTCTCCCTCCTGTGTGTCTCACAGCATTTTCAATAATTAGCGCTCCTTGGAGATATCCCCTTTAAATCAATTAAAAGTAACCCCATCACAAAAATTGGGGTCATCATTTGTGTTTGATGTCCCTCCTGTGTTCTCCCAGAGCAACTAGCATTCCCCTGGAACTTATTAACAGAAGATTGTAATTACCTGTTCACTTACCTCTCTCCTACAATAAAATCTGGATCCCATGATGGCATCAGGAGAGCTATTAAGTATTATACCCCAAGCATCCAGCACAATGACTGGTGTAGAATAAGCTCAATAAATGTTTAATAAAAAATAGGAATGAAATAAACTGTATTTGTAGTTAAGCATGTAATTGTTTTTCACCTCATTGTTATATGGGTTACCAAGTCACACTGTCTTATTCATGATATATTGATTCTCTTCAAGTAAATCTTTACTTCATGATCAAGAAAAACCAAATGACTTTGAAATATTTATGCTGTTTATTAACTCTGTATTATTAGATATAGTTGAAGTACTATCTTTCAAAAAGTTTTCTAAATATGCATAAATAACTAGTTATTCTCCATTTCTTCAAAATATTCACGTAGCCTCTTAAATACTTTTACCTTAGAATGGGGGAAGCCACTTAGGAATATTCACTCATTATGTCTAATTACCAAAGGTGATTATTTCAATGTACATATGTAATTTGATATATCCCACTTGCATTTTTTAAAAAATCTATGCTTACTACTATTTGCCATGCAATTACACACTCTATGTATACCAGAGGAAAGTGTGATGTGGGTAGAATTTCACCCAGAAACTAGTGCTATTACTATATAAACAAACAAAATTTTATATAAAAACAAACCTTCAAAACACATTGAGAAATAAAAGAAACTAATTTAATGCTGTTATAAGACATAATTGGAAACCAAAAGTAGCATCTTATTGAATTTTAGAAGTAGATCACATAACTTAAAAATTAAAGTAACATATTTCATTTTTGTCTCTGTTTTAGTAGCTTGAAAATCCTTCAAAAAATCCAGGCTGTCTGGAATACTATATGAACGTGATAATGCTACTGATTTCCTCTAGGTCTATAAAGCAAGTACTAACCAATTTTGAAATAAAGTTTTAATGGTACATGATTCATTTTCAACTTCTCAGGTTATTGAACCTTTTCCATGATACTTCATCATACTGCAGCACCGAGGCACTTGAGCTGTGTCATGTTTTGGTTTTGTTTTTTGTTTTATATTTTGATTTATAACAGGGCTCTGGACTTTCTCAATCCAGATGAGGTTTCTATGGCAGAACTGAAACTCAAGCAGGTTGGAGAAAACCTTAACTGCTGTCTTTAGTAAAATCTACACTGAAGCTTAAAAACTTTGGGCTGAGGATAACTTACTGACTATTTATTTTATTTTTTAGTTATCTCAATTGCTGCTAACATTGAAATATAAGAAGACTCCCCATAAAAGAACTGGATTGGGATTTCAGAAAACCCAGCAGCACTAGGCCAGTATTTGTAAGATGTACCTGGCAGGAGCTGAAAACCAGCTGCCTTGTTAGATGATTAATAGTTATCACAGTTCCCTCTGGGTGGACTTCAGTCATATATGTTGCATATTCCTGCAGGCGTGTGAGACTGCCAACCTTGGCCTTAGTTGAAAGTATTAGTTCTGTGTTTCACAAGGGAAAGTTTACTTCAGAGAAATAGAATGCCATAGAGAAAGGTAGAGGGTTTGGTTTGGTTTGGTTTTCCCCAAACCCAGGAAGAAGACTGTGCTTGATTTCTGGGCAGAGTGTGGGTCCTGTGCCACTCACTGATTGTGTCCCATGTGAGGTTGTCAGATTTAGCAAATCAAAATGCAGCCCATCTTGTTAAATTTCAATTTCTGATAAAAATAAATATTTTTAGATATGTTTATACTATACAATATTTTAAACATAAACTAAAAACAAATTATCTGTTTATCTGAAAGTCAAATTGACCTCAGCACTCTGTATTGGCCCTGATAGGCCTTTCCCTAGGAGATTGTCAGGTTCTCAGAAAAAATATGGCTACATCATGCACCCGGAGAGGCTGGACTTCAGGTACTGAAATTTCCCTCATTGACAAAAGTTCTTATTCCAGAAAGGAATGAATGGCGTGTTCTCAAAGGACTACACAAACTTGGGAAATGACACCTTGATCAGGAACCATGATGATTTGAATTAATAAGGAAGGAGACTCTCCACATTTTTCAGGTGCTTCTCTTGAACAAAGATCCTCTGCTGCTCTGTCCAAGGCAACATGATTGAATTTCCTGCCTGGGAGGATGCGTCTCACTCAAATTTAATTAGATGAAAAAAAACCTTAAAAAGGGAACTTTTTTTGTATACTTTAGTGTGTATATCGAGAGATATATGTGATGCATGGATATCTTATCCAAAGGTACTTTTTCCATAAAATTGGTATCACAATTTCACTACACTGTCAACTTGTTCTACTCCATAGAAACAAATATAGTTAAACATATTGTTTCAAATTTGGTTGTGACACTAACTAAAAGTTTTATTTCAGTATCTCAAACCAGTGCATACATCATACACCATCAACAAGTCACAAAGGAATGATAACGCTGTCACTTAAAAAAAAAAAATACCGACAGCAAGCCTATGTGCTTATTCAAAATCAAGCTCACCAGGCTGGACAAATAAAATATAAAGCAATGAAAATATATAAAAATGAAAATGTTAAAGTAGAACAAAGAAATGTTATAAAGTCATAGCTCATCACAGCTAAAAGCAATGGCAAGCTAAGCATCTTTAATCATTTGCCACTGATAGAAGAACATCTACAACACTGTCAGGTGAGACGACACTTCCGTGCTTCCTCATTATCTACGGATACACCCTCGTTATAAGTGGTGAGTCCTTTCAAATAAAGAAGTATAAACAACAGGACACATTTAAACACCCATAGGATGGAATTCCATCTATAATCAAAGCGTTGACCTATGTATGGGAAAGATGCACTAAAAGGGTTTGGGTAATGTCTCTGAATTTACTCCGAGGACCCCAGTGGCTGGCAAACTACAGCTTTGCTTTGCAGAGCAGGTGTTTTCTTGGGGTAAAAAATATATAAGTGGATTTTGTTTATCTATAAATGGCGTATCATGAATTGAAATTTTTAAACTACATGTAGTTAAAGGATCGAAGTATCAATATTTAAAGGCATCTATGAAGGCTTTGATCAATCTTTTGAAAAATAATTAGCACTGGTATGTTACAAAATATTTCCTCAATTTTAAGTTTAACTTCTCTTTTACATTTAACATTTATAATAGTAGGGTAGTCTTTTTTGTGATACATTAAATTTAAATGTAATGCTTACATTTCTGTATATGAGCCAAGTTTTATTATTTCCCAAAGGAATGGATTATGCCTCAGGCTGGTCTGGGAGCCAAAATTCTAATGTGTTGTCTGGCTCTCACATAAAGAACACAAAATTTGAAGCCTAGATCACATCATCTTCAGGGAAGTAGGAGAAAAAGTCTATATTCTGATTCCATTTTTGATATGTTTCATTTTTTCTATCCAATGTAACCAAATTTAGATTCATTTTTACACACACCCTACCAAGAAATGACTAATAGTCAGCCCAATATGACATAAAATCCCTAAAACTAACTGGAGCTAACATTTTTAAAGATTTATTAATCTTATACTATGGCTTCTATTCCATTACAGCTGTAAACTTAGAATTTAGGCACTCTTGAAATTATTCATGATGAACATATTACCAGAGACAGTATTTCTCTGAGAAATATTTCCGGGGTAGGTTGTGGTCCCAAAGCACTTCCGATGTGGCAGGCGATATTGAAGTTACCAAAGCCAGGTGATGAAAGAGGGAATACTCTTTTCCAATGCTAAAATGTCATTTCAATAACTCAAACAGAAAAAGCAAAGTGATAGCTGAAAATGAAATCAAGCACATTTAACATTTTTGTTGACATATTTCAAGAAGGAGAAGGAAGTGGTTCTTGTAGATAGTTCTGTTATCATATGCTAAGTGAGCTGTGGCAATTTGGGAGATAATGTTGCTAGTGTCTGTGGGAGGCTCCAGCGTAAGCAGGCAATGTCAGTGCCATCTTTTTTGTAAAAATGGAAGAACTGGAGCTTGGCTGGAGTCGGCATTAACTAAAGAATTCTGCTCCCCACTTGTGTAGAGTCACAGTGTGTCCATGTTTAATGTAATCAATAGCCCCTTCTGTGTAAATTAAAAATAAATCCCCTTTGCCTACAATGTTTAAAAAGAAGAGAAAGAACACCCTATCTTTCTAAAATGTAATTAGTCTTGCTGTATGTTTCTTTCACATCTTGTCCTGAGAAACATGGAAGTTAAGGGGAAAAACTGCCATACTCTATTGACCCACTTGGTAATAATTGGAAAGTAAGTTCTTTGCTAATTGAATTGACCCCCAGCACCAAGTAAATTTACAACTGTGAATTTCTCTACTACTGTCAAGATTTTTTAAATTTTACAGCCCCAAAGAAGCTTTAAAAAAGAATGAAGAATTATGTTGAATCATTATTTAACATTGGGATATATTTTAAAACTCAAATATTACTACATGAAGAGGTACTGAAATAAAAATCAGGAGACTAGTTTTGTAGACCTTAGATTTACACAACTTAGAGAACTTGGTAAATGTGACTCTAAATGGGAATTTTCATAAGACTATTTCTCAGAATACTCTCGCTCCAAAATACTCCTCACTGAGGAAATGTGATGGACAAAATAGTTTGGGCACTACAAACACTTCATCCATCCAACTGTAAGGAAACATGTTAATTTTTATGATGAACATAACTCCTCCAAATATGTTTAATCTATGTATTTTTTTATTCTATGCATAAATTAATTCTAAGCATTAGTAGACTTAATCAGTCTCTGCTTTCTGGAAAATTTTGTTTTCTTGGTTTCAAAGAGTCAATTCTTTCTGTTTTCCTTCTCCCTCAGTAGCAGTCACATTAAGCGAATCATCCACTGTTTCCTAAACTATAAAAATGGATCACTCCTCAACACCACCTATAGTTAATCTTCAGATGATCGATATAGAAGTGTATATATTAAACTCACCTATTAAAAATATGAGACCTGCATTTATATAGCAGTGCCAAAAATCCTTCTACTTAAGACTTAACTCTTTAATAGCTGTCTCAATCTACAGCTACACTGAGCTATCATCAGGTCTCCAGAATCTGCTTTTCTTTTCAACACCGCAATGTTCCTAATCTCGGTTTCTGCCATCACAATTTCATTGAAATACGAAGGTTAAAACAAAACCAGCCAAACAAAAAGAAAAACAAAAAAATAAAAATTGAGTCATCTTTTATTCAGAAGATATCTAATAACCTATATCCAATTAATAAGTTCAGAATATCAATTTCAGTTCTATAGTCAAAACACATCATCTATCTGAAAACTTCTAAAGAATTCCTTTTCTATTACTTCATTCAGTCATTACTTGCCTAAACTATAGCAGTTAACTCCTAACTAATCTTTTTACTTTCATTTTTACCTCTAGTGAAATTTATACAGAAGAGACTTCATAGGTCTTTTTAATACATAAATTACATGTTACACTTCTACTTAACTATTTGAAGACACTGTAGAGTGACCAAAAGTAGACAGAAAATCAGAAGTCAACCCTTGAAAGAAGGGAACTATGTAATATAATCGTCACACATATATGGCCTCTTGAAGGTACTCTTTTTAGCACAAAAAGAAATGAAAAGCTGAAGTGCTGAAAAGAAAATTTATATCGTTAATTACTTACATTAGAAAAAATATTATCTATATAGGATCTAAGTTCCACCCTAAGAAGTTTGAAAAGGTGACCAAATAAATCTAAAATAAGTAAAAGTAGAAAAATAATGAGGAACACAAATCAATAAAATAAAAACTGAACAAAGAGAAAAAAATTACAAAATTAGTGGTATCTTTTAAAATGATTAATAAAACTAATAATCAATAACAAAATATACCAAGGAAGAAAGGGAAAATACCAATTATCAATATCAATAATAAAAGAGGAGGTAACATTATAGATCCTGCAAACATCAAAAGAATAATAATGATTCATTTTAAATAACTAAGAAAGCACATTCGATGACTTTAAAAAAGGAAGAAGGACTCATGGACATGGACAACAGTGTGGTGATTGCTGGGTGGAGGGGAGTATAACAGGACCAATTGATTATGGGAAAAAATACAATAAAGAATAAATTTAAAAAATATTTTGTAAAAAGTGCAGATTATTAAAACTGATGCACGTTGAATTCAAAATCCGAATAATTTTATTAAATAAACTAAATGTACTATCAGAAATGTTCCCAAAGTAAATCCAGTCCCAAAATGTGTTCAAGGTGAAATATATCAAGCATTTATTTAGGGAAAATGCCAATTTTACATAACTATTTTCTGAAAACAGAGGAGTAAACATTTCCCATCATTTAATGAGGGCAGTATATATCAGATTAAAACTGGACAAAGACATTACAAGAAGAGAAAAATACAGAAAAACATCCTTTATCAATGTAGATTTAAAAATCCTTAACAAAACATTGGCAAATGGAATCCAATAACATGTAAAAGGGACAATTTACTGTGACCAAGTGGGTTTATTCCAGAAATTCAAGGTTGGTTTAACATTTGAAAAAGCAGTCAATGCAATGAACTATATTAACATATAAAAAGAGAAAAACCATATGGTCATCTCAATAAATGCAGAGAAAGCATCTGAAAAGCTTCGGTGCCTATTTAGGATTAAAATTTTTTGAAAACTGAGGATAAAAGGAAATTTTCTCAGCCTAAAAAGTTAAGAAAATAACATGATTGGTAAGTGTGAATGACTGAATATTTTCCCTCAGAAAGGCAACAAAGCAGTAAAGTCCATTTTTTTTCTCTTCTATTCAACATTTTCCTTGAGGTCCTAACCTAAGGTAAAATAAAATAACAAAGACTATGAAGGAAAAATCCAAACTGTCTCTATTTGCAGATACTATTATTATTTATGCAGAAAATCTTAAGTAATCTAAAAAAAAAGTAGAAAAATTAAGTGGCTTTACCAAGTTTGCAAGATACAAAGTCAACATGCAAAACCCAGCTTTATTTCTTCATTCTAGCAGCAAATAATTAGAAAATTTAAAAAAATTCAGTTAAAATATGATAGAAAGTCATAAAGTTAGAAAGGTTTTAACAAAGGTGATGAAAGACTTTAAAACATAGCTAAATAAATAGAGATATAAGTCATAGTCAAGGATTGAAGATTCAATATTGTCAAGATGTAAATTTCAAAATAAAAAATTTGCATAGAAATATAGTGAAATTCCAGTCATGGTCCTGGTGGACTTTATTTTAAAGAAAATTGAAAAGGTATTTCTAAAATATGTGTGGAAACTAAAACAACCTCAAGTACCTAAAACGATTGTGAAAAAAAGGGATTGGAAAGCAGCTAAATTTAAAGAATTACTATAACGCTTTCTTAATGAAGGCAGTGTGATTATGATGTGAAAATAGAACAACAGACAAACTGAACAGAAAACTGGAAGGGCCGAGAAGCAAAGGTAGGCCACTAACACAGGGTACAACCTATAGCGGAGGTGGGGGACCAAACACCCACTGGATCTGACCCACTAACTGTTTCTTTATGGCCTATAAGCTAAGTAAGGTTTTTACATTTTAAAAGGGTCAAAAAATAGGAAAGGAAGAATATTTCAAATTTTAGTATTTATAAAGTTTTTATTGAACCACAGCCATAGTCATTTATTTACATACTGACATTAATATAGTGGCCAAGTTGATAAATATGTCAGAGACCATATGGCTGGCGTAACTTAATATATCTACTACTTGGTCCTTTATAGAAAAAACTTGCCAACACTTGACTAGAAGCCAGATTGTTCTTTTAAGTAATTTTCTTCACTAAGAGCAATCAGAGAAACTTGTAGAAGAGATCTGATCCAGGCCTGGGTCAGACAAAATTTAAGATGAGCCAGGGACAGCTGGAACCAGGAAGTGTCTGAAGAATAATGATGTTATCAAGAAAGGTACATGAGCCATCTTGAAATAGTTCCCAGTAGCCAAATGTGAGACATTTTGACTATAAAATTAAATAGTGCTAGTCATACATTATAACTTGTTGACTAAAATAGGAATTCACAATTCCATACTGATGCAAATGAATGAACAAAGCAAAATATCGTCCTTACTTACATAGTAGAAAATGAACTAATAAATGTAGAATGATGGGGTTAGGAAATCACACATTTTTCAACTTAGTGGTAAAATTCTGAATGGTAACGGGATATTTACATAGCTTCAAAGAATCTCCCCACAAATTATTGATTTAAGGGGGGAAAATAGAAACTCTGCAGTCAGGAGAAGTGAGGGAGACTATTTTGTGAATTAGAGTTAATATAAAAAATATTGGGGCAAAGCAAGATCATGCGTTTTTTAATATGGTGCACTGCGGGGGGGACATCACATCTGCAAGGTATTCCTGCAGATAATGTATAATTTGAATCTCATTATGAACTAACAGCAGATAAATCCAAACTGAGGATATTTTATAAAATGACTGGCTTACACTCTTTAAACAATGACAAGGTTGAGGACAATAAAAAGCTGTAGAACTGTTCCAAATGAAAGGAGAATAAAGAGACAAGACAATTAAATGCAATAGATGATCCTAAATTGGAGGAAAAGGAGGTTGGAGAGATCACAATTGTGACAACTGACTACATTAAAATATGTACCATGGATGGCCCAATGAGCCCTTACAATAGCGTTGCTTTTCAAACGAGTGCACTGCCTCTGCATGGCTTGCTTTTGTTCATACCCTGACCTCTGCCTGGAATGGCTTTCTTTTAATAGTGTAGATCCTACTGAGATTCCCCTTTATCATTGAAAGCTCTTTCAGGCACTTCAATTCTCTCTCCTTAAAGCTTTCATGCTAAGCCATATGCATCTTTCTCATAGCCCTTAGCATATTATATCTTGAATTTCTTTTCACATTAATCTCTCCCGTTGGTGTAATCTTAGCGGTGGAATCATACCTGATTCAGTTTCAGAGATTTAAATTTTAGTCCCTTAATCATTACAAACTATGTGCGTGCTTAGGTTGTTGCTGTTTTCTTTTTCCCAAGAGAATATTGAATAAAACATCAATAAAATGACATGTCAGATACTGTTTTACATCTATAGACATTGGAAAAAATCTGTGTTTTCACAGTAGCAAATCAACAGAAGAGTCAATCAGGCAATTAATACCCAGAATTTGCTTATGCAAAACGTCAACCATCCAGCACACAGTCAATAAGACAAGCAAAAAGACCTTGGGGCAGTTCGCCAACTTTACGAAAAACAAGCAAGCATATAATATGTTAATAACCGAACGTCCCAATATCCCATTTATCACTAATTTGGATAAAATTTTGTCACATTTTCTTTTTACAATTCAAGAGCAGAAATGTATTTGGAAAGTGTAGAGTAGTTGTTAGAATTAGGTGTATTAGTTCTATTTCTGGTAGCTAACGTTCAGATGAAGAGAGAACCATGAAAATAAATCTCAAAAATGTGTGAGCACAATGTGATCACTTACTCTAGAAGTTAATTACTCAGAACATTTGCTTATTCCCTGAAGTTATGAACTGAATATGTACACTTAAAGAGTATTGTGCAAAATACATTTTGTATGCATTTCTAGCAGAACCCGAAAATAAAATTTTATTTGTGCTCAGAAATATAAGCTTCTATTTTCAAAAAAATTAATTCAGGCAGAATGGTTCATCCTCTACATAAATCCTTATGGTCATTATTGTGACTTTAATTAGACCTATTGTTCTTTATAAAAGAAATGATTTGATATTTTGAGGAAATTTCCACCTGTCTTTTTTTTCATAAAGCAACACATTATGTGTAAAACCAGGGGCCTTCGGAGAAAGTACAGCAGAATGAACGCCTTCCGGGAACAGCACCTTGTTTTAAAAGTATTCGTATGAAACTCGGCACATTTCATGGCTTTTAGGGGAACTTCTTCAGGATAATGAGCTAGGAAATGGTGAACATCAATCTCTACTTCCTCTTTGGGATAGAAAATTATTTCCCTTGGGCATTTAATATTACTAGACCACCACTGACTAGTCCCTGTAGCAGATAATATTTTGGATTTTATTTGCTTAGAGAAGGCCTATAACTTAGTGCTTTCAATATATAAATATGGCATGGAGCCACAAGACCAGAGAGGAAATACCAGGCTGTTTTAAAGTGCACGATTTTTCGCATTTCAATTTTAAACCCACAGAAGCACGTAAAACCTAGCACTGCAAAAACAAAATCAGCATTACCATCTCAAGCTCTGTGTCTAAGAACTGTTTGTATTAGGCTAAAATAGTTATATCAAACTTTTCTTTATATATTTCTATTGATTTTTGCAAATATTGAATACATTGTTTAACTCTCTTTCCTGAGAAGTAGGGAATTGAGACTGCTTTTTATTTTTCTATGATTATTTAGCTTAACTTTGTTATTCATGTGTCAAAGTTCACTAGCTATATATTTTATAATTTGATGTTATTAAATAGAAATTGGGTAGGTGATTGTTTTTAGAATTAACTACTGGGTGCATGTTATAAAGAGTAAAATAATAATTCTTTAAACAACATAAATTAGACATGCTAAGGAAATCAGTCTTTCCATGGATCCCCACATGGTCAGTTTTCATCTGCTTATTTACATCTATACTGGTTCTCCCTTATTTCTCCTTCACATTTCTGTGCACTTTAGTCCTAAGCCTGAGCACTTTGTTGAAAAAAAAAAAAAGCTAAATTAAGCATTCAATACCACTGAATGACTAGTGAAAAATTCCTTTACGAAAGCTATTGCATATTTCAGGAATTGAACCATTCCTGTGCGGTTCCTATTCTAATGAAGAACTCTTAAAACAGTGCAATTTAGGCATGAGAATTTAAACAAAGATAAGTTAAATATTCTCTCCAATATCACATTGAAATAAGGGATAGAACTTTTGCTTTATCTCTTTCTTATACTAATAATAATAGTAATAGCATAGTAATAGTAATAGATATTCAGTAGTGTTTAAACAAATGAATCCCAAAAACTTGAACTTAAAGCACTTAATTTATTAACACTGTTATGTATTTCACCTGTAGATGACATGAATAAAGGCAAGAAAAGTTGGATTCACGTCTTTTCACTGACAGTACTTATGCTGGTCACTTAGACTCTTCAATTCCTTAGACTATTTTTTCTTTTCTTTTTCTGCTCTTCCTCTATGTCCTCCCCCCCTCATTAGATTCACAGAGTCGAGCTAATCACATCACAACATCCTCATCAGTACATTTAAGACTCTAAAATGGTTTTATGTTATTGCTCTGTCATCATTATTTATTCCTCCCATGTCTATTTCCATCCCCTAAGTACATGCTAACATATTTGGTTATTTGCAAATAAGCACAGCAAGTGCTTAAGCTTGTGAATTCTGAAGCCAGATAGTCACGGTTTGAATGCTGGCTTCAACAGTAACTAATTATATGGATGACCTTTCAGAAACATGTGACCTCTCATGTTACTTATATTTCATACCAGTTTTTGTTCTGCAACATGGGCATAATAATACCCACTTCCTAGGTTATTCTGAGGCTTAAGTTATTTACATTTCAATAAACAAATTTGGCATGCGTATATATTTCATTTACACATACATGCTCATATATTTATACTTGTTGCAAATACTTCAGCTAAACATCTATGTTCTTATATATGTATGTGTTTCCTTGAAAATCATTCCCATGAGACAATATATTTTATGCAGTGTCTTATAATTTTCCTTCAACACTATGTTTAGGATAAATCAATGTTGCACTATATAACAGCAAGTAATTCATTGATTGCTTCTGAGTATTAAAGCAACTTCCATTGTATGAATTCCTATACATTACATTCTCATTCATATGGAAATCGAAACAGCTAAATTAAACATTCAGACATTCACATTGATAGAAACAGCTAAATCACCGTGTTTGCATATTGACCTACATGGAGGAAGGGGGGTGTATACCCAAGAGTGTTTCTGCTGGGCCATACAGCGCATCAACACTTCAACAACGGTATTAGATTAAACTCAGGAATGGCAGCAACAGTTTACTCTCCCTCCAGAAGAGTGAGTGTGCTTCCCCGCAGATGTGCCAAAACTTTCTATTACTAAATGTTTTGCCATCATCGACGTGGCAAATCAAGGCTTCGTTTAGAATATATTTGTACATGATTTTATGAAAGGCTTCCAATTTATATTTCTCTGTTAGATGAGCCTTTTCCCTCATCGTAATTTTCTGAATGATTTGTCCTTAACAGCTTTATTATATATTAAATTTTCACAGTATTGTGATTAGATTTTTGTCACATGATTAGATTTATTTGGGTTATAGGTTAATTTTATAGCTATGTTGGGGAGAATCAATATGCTTAAAAAGTATGTTACCCCAAAATTTGTTATTTTTTCCCTCTTATTCAGAACTTTATTATGTCATTCAATATAATTATAAATTTTTTCTATAAATACCTTTTGCATTCTTTGTAAGTAAAATCAGGATTTTTTAATGGATATGTTGCTAAGCAAGGAATACCTTATTCTTTAGTGAAATATTTGAAACATACAGATGAGAATAATAGAATTAACACAGCACATATAACTTAGCTTTGCTAATTTAATCATTTTATTATATTTATTTAATATATTATTTTAAGCAATAAAATATTAGTTAGAGTACTTTTGAGCTTCTCTAAGTCCCCCACTTTTTTCCTCTTTCACCAGAGTTAGCTACTCTGAATTAAGTATTTGTCATTGCTATGTATGTTTTTATACTTTTACTATACATGTACATAATTATTTTTAATTTTATTAAAACATGAAATAAATGATATACTGCACTGAAACGTCACTGTTAAATAAAAACTCCAGTTTGGTATTAAAAAAATGAAAGCAAAAATAAATCTTGAACACCCATGGGGTTAGGGGTGCCAACTCCAGCACAGTGAAAATTCACATATAACTTTGACTCCCCCTCAAACATAACTGCTGATAGCCCACTGTTGACTGGAAGCCTAACAAAAACAGTCAATTAACATGTTTGTACATTATATGTACTATATTCTTATAATAAAGTAAGCTAGATAAGAGAAAAATGTTAAAAATTAAGAAAATCATAACAAGAGAAAATATGTTATAGCAGTTATTAAAAAAATCATTTATAAATGGACCTGCAGAGTTCAAACTTGTGTAGTTCAAGGGTCAACAGTAATGTATTGGCTAAGAGTTTATGTAAGCATAAGTGATTAATAGCAGGTAGAAAGTATCAGTGATTATTTTCTTCTAAACCGGGGCATGTGTTTTGACTTCATACATACATTAAAATATGTTTCATAAATCTAAAGTTCACAAAGATACATTTGGCATTTGTACATATAGAAGAGACATAGACTGGGTTTAGACAAGGATAAGGAGGTTCTTACTTTCATGGATCACATATATTCAGGAAACTTAGAAGGGATGAAAACCACAAAGAAAAAAGCAAAGCAAAATGCAACCTGAATGTGTACTTTCATTTGCACTTAAATACTTCAGTGCATAAACATTGTAAACCACAAGCTACTGTAATAATACTGAGGCAATAACAATTTCCTGCATTGCACTAAAATTGACAATAAGACATTTAAATGTGTCAGTTCTTAATTTTTATTTTATTATTGCTGATACCTTTTAAAAAGAGACATACCCTGGCTGGTGGAGCTCAGTGGACTGAGCGTGGGCTGCGGACCAAAGAGTCGCTGGTTCGATTCCCAGTCAGGGCACATGCCTGGGTTGCAGGCCAGGTCACCAGTAGGGGGCGTGTAAGAGGCAACCACACATTGATGTTTCTCTCCCTGTCTTTCTCCCTCCCTTCCCTTCTGTCTAAAAATAAATAAATGAAATCTTTAAAAAATAAAGGAGACATAGACTTTCTGATTTTTTAATTTTTTGTTTTTAATATATGGCTTATGTTATTCTAGCTTCATATACTTTCCCCTCCTTTGTTGAATGCTTTCCTCTTAATCACGCCTTCCAAGTTATCAGATACACTGTCTTGCATATGGTAGAGGCCCAAGTGATGTTTTTGCTTATTAACTAGTTAACTATGACAATTTATCTCCCCCAAACAGCCAGAAATCAAAGAAATCTGTTTTTCTTGATGATGCTTTTCTTATAAATCTCAATTTTTTTTTGTTTTGTCTGTCAAGATTCCATGTTTCTTTTCTTTTCTTTTCTTTTTCTTTTTATGTCTCCCACCTCCTGTTCCTCCCAATGCCTTTCTTTTTATGATACTTCTGTTTTCTTTTCTTTATTTTCAGGGTTTCTAAAGAAAGTATAAACTAGCAGTCAAAAGTCTGCCTGTTTCATTTATTTAAACTTACAATTATTTTCCAATGAGTATTTGCCATTGTTATATCCTCATGAATGAGAAATGTGACTTTTGACCACAGTTTTGCTGGGAGTGTGTGTGTGTGTGTGTGTGTGTGTGTGCATGTGTTTGTGTTTTGCAACAAGGAGAGAATATCATGTATAAGAACCCTTAAAGAAGCCCTTTTTGACTCAGAAATTATTCTTGCTTATAGCTTAATATTTCTATGAGAGATAAAGATGTGACTCTTAGAAAGGAAGGTGAGGAATGATTACGATTAGAAGTGACTATTAAATTGGATTCATATGAATGTTCTGTTGTTTTATGTAGTGAAATTCAGTCTCACTGGTATTAAAAGAGTCATACAAAAATTACCTAAAAAAATGAGCTATCTCTCATTTGTTTTTACCAAAACTATTGGTAGGAAGGAAAAAAAGAGCATCTCCTAGTATATTGAAACTTTTGTCCTAAATTATAAGGGATTTAGAGAATGCATTGCTTAGTTCCCAAGTAAGTCCAAGAACAGACCCATGTCCAGTGAATGGGTCACTGCTGTTAACTGTTGATTATTAGACCTTTCCATGATATAGCAAAGTATGAAGTAACACTTAATTTTAGCTATTTTTTCTTGTTATTTACTAAATTTATTTCTGCCTTGGGACAAATAATGTAGCTTTTGAATTTTTATTTTGGAAAATTTAAGACTCTTCTTAACTCCTTAAAGAGAATAAATATTTAAAGTATTTCATGTCAATTTGAACAAAAACAACTTAAACTTTTGGTTTCTGGGTAAAAATTTATATTTCATATATGTACATATAAATGCGCAATATTTACACATCTGAAACATACACACACAAACAATTGTGTCTATATATGTATGCAGATAAATGATGGATAGATAGGTAATTATTCACATCCTTTAAATCTTGGATCCTTTTTTTCCAATAAATCTTGGTCCTTTTTTTCAATGTTTATTTTTAAGGAAATGATATTGAAATCTCCACAAATGGTTTTAGATTTGTCAAAATTTCTTTGAAAATCTTAAACCATTGTTTTTCTATTTGTTTCCAAATGATGCTCTTGGCTACCTAATAAATTCTGTTTATCTTTTTGAGTGATTAATTCCTTTATCAATTTTTATTCTTCTATGTCAATTAAATATTTTACTTTAATTTACTATAATTTATTTTTTTACTGATAGTGATATTGCTTCATTTGCTTTCTTTTGAACAGTATCTCTCAAGTGTATGTGTCTCTCCCCTTATTTGAAAACATTTCTATAATTATTTGAATTTCTTGAAATCACTTTGTACATGTTCCAACAATAAAATGTCTAAAAGTCTCTTTATATAGGTGATTAATTTATGCATTATCCTAATGATCATTGAATCTCTACCATTTCGATTTCCTTTATTTCATTCTTGTTTTTTGTTTTATTCATTTCTTGAATTCTCTTAAACGAATCCAATTTTTAAGCTCAGTTAATTACCATTAGTTTTCTCTTTCCTTATTCTCTACCTTTCAAATTAAAAAACTGTAGTTACTATTATCTTATGTATAAAATTAATTGAGAATATGCATAATTTTATTTGCTGTTTTCATAGACCAGTGATTCTTTTCTCTCACCATCTTATATTTGGTTTATGTTATAATAGTTCTGTTTCAATAAGCCATTCTTTCAGAAAGGATCTGTCCCCACAGATTTTGAGCAGTTGCATATCCAAAATAAATTTATTTTTCTTTCATATTAGAATGTTCTTTGATAGTGACAAAATTCTAGATTTAACATCACTCATCACTTTTCCCTCAGAACTTTGGAGGCTTTTCTTGATTATCTTTAAGTATTTTTATGGTGAACCTGAAAATTGATGTTCAGTTTTGATTCTTTCCTTTGCATGTAATAAAATGTGTTTTCTGAAAATAGCAAAAATTGTTTTCACTTATGCAGTCCCTAAAAGATATGTCTGGTTTTCAGTCTTTTCATTTATGTAGTTCAGGTCTTTGTTATTTATTTCAAACTTTAGACTCATCTATGTGATTGTTTACTTATTCCAGTCACTTCTTTGTTTCTTTCTGTTTGGAATCTAGAACACCTATTAGAAGTTGATGACTGTGAGTAGTTCTGGAATATTTTTTCTAGGGAGATAGAGAAATAGATAGATATAATATATGTATCAATATATACTCTTACTTTTTTAATGCAATGGAATATTTTATTTACTTATTTATTTTTTATTATTATTATTTTTTTAATTTTATTTTATTTTTGTTCAATTACAGTTACTTGCATCCTCTCCCCTCCCCTCCTCCCTTCCCCTCCAGCCCCCCTCCCCCCAGTCTCCCTCCTCCCCCTTAGTTCTGTCCTTGTGTCCTTTACAGTGGTTCCGGAAAACCCTTCTCCCCATTGTCTCCCCCACTCCGCTGTCTATTATTAGACTGTTCTTAAATTCAATGTCTCTGGTTATGTTTTGCTTGCTTTCTGCTTTTGTTGGTTATGATCCGGTTAAAGGTGAGATCATATGGTATTTGACCTTCACTGCCTGACTTACTTCACTTAGCATAATGCTCTCCAGTTCCATCCATGCTGTTGCAAAGGGTATAAGCTCCTTCTTCCTTTCTGCTGCATAGAATTCCATTGTGTAAATGTACCATAGTTTCTTGATCCATTCATTTGTAGATGAGCACCTAGGTTGTTTCCAGCACTTAGCTATTGTGAATTGTGCTGCTATGAACATAGGAGTGCAAAGGTTCTTTTGAATTGGTTTTTCAGGATTCTTAGGGTATAATCCCAGTAGTGAAATTGCTGGGTCGAAAGGCAGTTCCATTTTCAATTTTCTGAGGAAGTTCCATACTGTTTTCCATAATGGCTGCACCAGTTTGCATTCCCACCAACAGTGCAGTAGGGTTCCCTTTTCTCCACATCCCCTCCAACAGTTATCTGTTGCTTTGTTGATGATGGCCATTCTGATTGGTGTGAGGTGATATCTCATTGTGGTTTTAATTTGCATCTCTCTGATGGCTAATGATGGTGAGCGTCTTTTCATATGATTCTGTGCCCTCTGTATGTCCTTTTTCGAGAAGTGTCTATTCATGTCTTTTGCCCATTTTTTAATTGGGTTTTTTGTCTTCCTGGAGTGGAGTCATATGAGTTCTTTATATATTTTGGAGATCAGACCCTTGTCTGAGGTATCATTGGCAAATATGTTTTCCCATACTGTTGGTTCCCTTTTTATTTTATTACTATTTTCTTTAGCCCCACAGAAGCTCTTTATTTTCATAGATCCCATTTGTTTATTCTTTCCTTTAGTCCCTAGCTCAAGGGGACAAATCATTGAGGATGTTGCTGCGTGGAATGTCTGAGATTTTCCTACCGATGTTTTCCTCTAGAAACATCGTGTCATGACTTACATTTAAGTCTTTTTTGGTGTCACGACTTACATTTAAGTCTTTTATCCACCTTGAATTTATTTTTGTGTATGGTGTAAGTTGGTGCTCGAGTTTCATTTTTTTGCAGGTAGTCATCCAGATTTCCCAACACCATTTGTTGAAGAGGCTATTTTTATTCCATTTTATGCTTCTGCCACTTTTGTTGAAGATTAATTGTCCATAGAGACTTGGGTTTATTTCTGGGCTCTCTATTCTTTTCCATTGGTCTGTCTGTTTTTATGCCAGTACTAAGCTGTTTTGATTACAGTGGCCTTGTAATATAGTTTGATATCAGTAATTGTGATCCCTCCTGCTTTGCTCTTCTTTCTCAAAATTGCAGCTGATATTTGGGGACGTTTATGGTTCCATATAAATTTTTGAAGTGTTTGTTCTATATCCATGAAATATGTCATCGGTACTTTGATAGGGATTGCATTGAATCTATATATTGCTTTGAGGAGTATGGACATTTTGATGATGTTGATTCTTCCAATCCATGAGCATGGTATATGTTTCCATTTGTTTGTGTCTTCCATGATTTCTCTCTTCAGTGTTGTGTAGTTTTCTGAGTACAGGTCTTTTACCTCCTTGGTTAGGTTTATTCCCAGGTATTTTATTTATTTTTTTTTTTTTGTTGCTATATCAAATGGGATTTTTTTCCTGATTTCTGTTTCTGCTGTTTCATTGTTGGCATACAAGAATGCCTTTGACTTCTGGATATTGACTTTATATCCTGCTGTCTTGCCAAATTCAATTATTAGATCGAGAAGTTTTTTGGCAGTCTATAGGATTTTCTAAGTATACTATCATGTCATCTACAAACAACGACAGTTTTGTTTCCTCCTTTCCAATGTGGATGCCTTTTATTTCCTTTTCTTGTCTGATTGCTGTGGCCAAAACTTCCAGAACTATGTTGAATAGAAGTGGTGATAGTGGACAACCTTGTCTTGTTCCTGATCTTAGTGGGAAAGATTTTAGTTTTTGTCCATTGAGTATAATGTTGGCTGTAGGTTTCTCATATATGGCCGTTATTATGTTGAGGAATGCTCCCTCTATTCCCACTTTGCTAAGTGTTTTTATCATAAATGGATGCTGTACCTTATCGAATGCTTTTTCTGCATCTATTGATATAATCATGTGATTTTTGTCTTTGCTTTTGTTTATGTGATGTATTACGCTTATTGTTTTGCAAATGTTGTACCATCCTTGCATCCCTGGGATGAAACCTACTTGGTCATGGTGAATGATCTTTTTAATATATTGCTGGATGCGGTTTGCTAATATTTTGTTGAGAATTTTAGCGACAATGTTCATCAGTGATATTGGCCTGAAGTTTTCTTTTTTGTTGTGTCTTTTTCTGGTTTGGGGATTAGGATGATGCTGGCTTCATAAAAAGAGCTTGGGAGTCTTCCATCATTTTGGATTTTTTGGAATAGTCTATGAAGGATAGGTGTTAGTTCCTCCCTAAATGCTTTGTAGAATTCTCCTGTGAAACCATCTGGTCCAGGGCTTTTGTGTGTCGGGAGTTTTGTGATTACTGCTTTAATTTCATCTGCTGTTATTGGTTGGTTCAGGCTTTCTGTTTCTTCCTTATTGAGTTTTGGAAGATCATATTTTTCTAAAAATTTGTCCATTTCTCCTAGGTTTTCATATTTCTTAGCATACAGTTCTTCATAGTAGTGACTTATAATTTTTGTATTTCTGTGGCATCAGTTGTAATATCTCCTCTTTCATTTCTGATTGAGTTTATTTGGGTCTTTTCTCTTTTTTTCTTTATGAGCCTGCTTAAAGGCTTGTCGATTTTGTTTATCTTTTCAAAGAACCAGTTCCTGGATTCATTGATCCTTAGAATAGTCCTTTTAGTCTCTAAGTCATTTAATTCTGATCTGATCTTGGTTATTTCCTTCCTTCTACTTGCTCTGGGTTGTCTTTGCTGTTGTTCCTCAAGTTCTTGTAGGTGTAGGGTTAGGTTGTTTGTGTAAAATGTTTCTGCATTTTTTTAGGTAGGCCTGTATCGCTATGAACTTCCCTCTCAGGACTGCCTTCGCTGTGTCCCATAAGTTTTGGGTTGTTGTCAGTTCCTTTTCATTTTTTTCAAGGAACGTTTTGATTTCTTCTCTAACCTCGTCCTTGACCCATTCATTGTTTAACAGCATGCTATTCAGTCTCCATGATTTTGAGTGTTTAGCAACCAACCCAAAGGAAAAAACCCCAAAACACTTCAGTCCCTTGTGGTCAGAGAAGACACTTGGTATGATTTCAATTTTCTTGAATTTGTTAAGGCTTGTTTTGTGTCCTATCATATGGTCTATTTTTGAAAATGTTCCATGTGCATTTGAAAAGAATGTATATTTAGCTTCTTTGGGGTGAAGGGCCTTATATATATCAATTAAGTCCATTTCTTCTAGGGCATTGTTCAGTGCCACAATGTTTTTGCTGATATTTTGTTTGGAGGATCTGTCCATTTTTGACAGTGGGGTGTTGAAGTCCCCTACTATAATTGTTTTGCTATCAATGTCTTTCTTGAAGTCCTCCAAGATTTTCTTTATGTATTTGGGTGCTCCTGTGTTGGGTGCTTATATATTTACAATATTTATGTTTTCTTGGTGGATTCTTCCCTTGAGTATTATAAAGTGTCCTTCTGGATCTCTCTTAGTGGCCCTTCTTTGGAAGTCTATTTTGTCTGATATGAGTATTGCTACCCCAGCTCTTTTTTTCTTGTCCGTGTGCTTGGAAAACTTGTTTCCAGCCCTTCACTTTCAGTCTGTGTAAGTCTTTTGTCCTGAGGTGGGTCTCTTGTAGGCAGCATATGTGTGGGTCGTGCTTTCTTATCCATTCCGCTATTCTATGTCTTTTAATTCGAGCATTTAATCCATTTACGTTTAAGGTTATTACTGATAGGTACTTATTCATTGCCATTTTTTTTTGTACCTGTGTTCCTCACTCTCTCTCTTTCCCTTCCTTTCCTTAAATCAGTCCCTTCAGGATCTCTTGCAGAGCTGGTTTGGTGGAGGTGTATTCTTTTAGACTTCTTTTGTCTTGGAAGCTCCTTATTTGGCCACCTATCTTGTTTGAGAGCCTTGCTGGGTAGAGTAGTCTTGGTTGCAGGCCTCTGGTTCTCATTACTTGGAATATTTCTTGCCATTCCCTTCTGGCTTGGAGTGTTTCCATTGAGAAGTCAGCTGCTAACCTTATCGGGGTTCCCTTGTATGTTACTTCCTGCTTCTGCCTCGCTGCCTTTAGGATTCTCTCTTTGTCTTGGGATTTTGCCATTTTAATTATGATGTGTCTTAAAGTGGGCCTGTTAGGGTTCCTTTTGAATGGGACTCTCTGTATTTCCTGGATTTGTGTGGCTTTTTCTCTCATCAGATTAGGGAAGTTTTCCATCATTACTTTTTCGAACAGGTTTTCCATCCCTTGCTGCTCTTCCTCTCCTTCTGGTATCCCTATAATACGAATATTGTTACGTTTCATGTTGTCCTGCATTTCCCTTAATACCTCTTCATTCTTTCTGAGCCTCTTTTCGTGTTCTTGCTCTTTTTGGGTGCTTTTTTCAACCTTGTCCTCCAGTTCGCTGATCTGATCCTCTGCCTCATCGAGCCTGCTTTTGAATCCTTCTATTGTGTTCTTCAGTTCAGATATTGTATTCTTCATTTCTTCTTGGCCCTTGTGAATAGTTTCTATTTCCTTTTTCATGTTGACATAGTTTGCAGTGAGTTCATTGTAGTTTCCCTGGTAGTTTTCTGTGAGTTCATCAAGCTTCTCGAGTTTCTTGAGCTGCCTGATAACATATGCTTTGAACTCAATATCTGGTAGTTGGCTTGCCTCTGTTTCATTTATCATTCTTTCTGGGGCTTCCTCCTTTCCTTTCATTTGGGGATTGTTTCTTTGTCTTCTCATTGTTTGTGGGATTCTTCTTGCTAGCCTCTGATTCTTAAATTGATCTGACAAGTTCTCTGGAGCAGCGATGTTAATTTTGTGTCACTGTCTCTGTTTTTTGGGCTGACTCTTGTCTGGATCCCACTCTATTCTCTTCACAATTTCAGGTTTTAATGCCTCACCTGTGGATAAAGAAGAAAGGGGAGGGGAGAAAAGAAGGAAAAGAAAGCAAAAGAAAAGGAAAAAGAAAGATAAAGAAAAAGTAATACTCAAATAACATAAAATAAAATATAATAAAAAATGAGATAAAAAGAAGAGAAAACTAGGAATACCATATGAAGGGAAGGTAGAAGGAGTTAAAAAATATAGAAGGACAGATAGGAAGAAGGTTGGGGAAAAACAAATGAAAAAACAAAGAGAAAACAAAAGAAAGAAGGAAAAAAAAAGAAAGAAAAAAAAAATGTCTTCCGTTGGCTGGCTTCATCTGTGTCTGGTCAGGGCTGGGACAGGCTGGGAAGATATCAGACTTTCCCGGGTTTCTTCCTCAGCTGCACTCTTAGCTGCTGTCCTGCCTCCAGCCGAGTTGCTAGGAATTCGCAGCACCTCCTCTGGGCTGTCTGATCCCCACCCTAAGTCAGAGTTTGTGAGTCTGTGTCTCCCTTCAGTGGGGTTCAATGTTTTTCTCCCACGGAGGGAGTCTGAAGCGCAGGTCTCCAATCACAGTTGCTGGGTTGTGTCTCAGGCCCTCCCAGAATGAGCTTCACACCCCTGTATTTGTTGCCCGCTTTTGTCTCTGGATTCGGGGCTTGCAAGCCGAAGGCCTGGGCGCCCGGTCCGGCACCACCCCCAGCCGCCCCTGACTGGCTTCGCTGGGTGCGCATTCGGTCCCGGAGTTCCGGGCCTGGGTCTCCGGTTCAGTTCAATCTCCAATTCCTCCCGCTGGGATCGCTGGCCTCTGCAGACCAGTCCCCACGTACACACCGACCTCCGGACTGCTGGGGACCAAGGCTCTTCCAACGGACGCGCACGTCTGCTTTGACAACTCACACACCCCAATCCAGCTCCCTCTCACGGATCCTGGAACAAACCGGGAAGCTGCTGCTACTGGATCCACAGACCTCCCGGCTCCCCGCGAGTCCCTTCCCTCCGAAGCAGACTCCTTACTGGCTGATCTTTCAGTTTTATGCGCAATCCTGGTTGCCAATCTTCCTGAAATAAATCTGGGCAATCTCTCTGCTCCTCAGAAAATCAGCCAGATATCCCACCAGTGGGCTGGAGGAAGCCGATCCAACCCCCTCCTACTCCGCCGCCATCTTTCCCCTCTATATACTCTTACTTTTATTCATTTTCCCTCTAATTTCTGGATATCTTCCTTTATCAATCTTCTACCTTGCTACATTTAACTTTGTTTATTTAGTTTTTAGAACAAGTATGCCTGCATAATAATACATGTCTGGAAAAAGCCAAGCCATTGTTAATAGAATGAGAACAGTTTGCATGACATAGGTGGAACCTGGCAGCCAAGGAGAGTGGACTGGAATGCATACGTGTGAACAATGACAATTTCACTGTCCCAGTCAGTGGGGGTGGTAGATACCATTGAGTGAATATGTGTACTGTGTGGCCATCACATTCAAAATGACTGAGCAGGTAAACAACAAATCTGTATCAAATTTTGCATTAAGCTTGAACATTCTTCCGCAAAAACTATTTGATGATTCAGAAGGCCACAGCTATGGGCAACTAGTGATTGGCACCTTCATCATGACAGTGTGCCCACTCATGCATCATATGTTGTGCAGAGTTTTTGGTGAAACATCAAATTGCCCAGGTGACTCAACTTCCCTACAGCCAAGATTTGGTGCCTTGCAACTTCTGGCTTTTCCCAAAACTAAAATCACCTTTGAAAGAGAAGAGATTTCAGGCTGACAATGAGAATCTGGAAAATACAATGGGGCAGCTGATGGTAATCGGGAGAACTGTGGGAAGTCCCAGCGTGCCTAGTTTTGAAGAGGACTAAGATATCATTGTCCTGTGTACAATGTTTCTTGTACCTTGTATTTTCTTCAATAAATGTCTCTGTTTTTCATATTACATGACTGGATACATTCTGGATAGACCTCGTATGAAGGGGGACCCAAAAAAAAACTCCAGAATTATCTTCTGGAGGGCAGGTCCTTGTAGTATACGCTTCCCCCATTAGGTAAGTGTTCTAGGGCCCATCTGTCTCAGTGTACCACCTGGTGTTGCTGTGAGAGGCTGTGTTTGGCTTCAGTGAATTTTTTTTGAAGACTGTTTCAACTCATTTGCCCATTTCATGATGAGTGATTTATGAACACATCTGCCACACCACGCTGAATGTTCAGCAGCTTTGGACCATTAATGGCCTGACCTCCATGTTGCGCCGTCTCTATGCACCTGATCTCACCATGAGCGACTTTTGTTTCCCCAGATGAGAACATCCTCAAAGGGAAACATTTTGCCAATGTACTAAAGGTGAAAAAAAAAAAAAAAAAAACAGAAGCACTGAAAGGCATCAAAACTGACCAGTTCAAACATTGTTTTAAAGAGTGGAAAAAATGTCTTAATAGGTGTATGGCATGAAATGGAGAGTGTTTTGAAGTGACTGAAGTTTAATGGTAAGAATAAATATACAATTTTTATAAATAAATTCCAATTTTTTTCTGGGTCCACCTCATAAATCAACAATTTTGAATGTTATTTCTGTAACTCACATTTTCTCAACTATACATCTTTTTTTATTCTACAATAACTAATTATTATACTAAATTATATTACTTCCTCCTACTAATTCTGTTTCTTAAGGATTTCATTTTGTTAATTAACTTTGGTGCCTCCATTCCATGATTTCCATGCTTTAACACAAATATGTGTAATTCACTGTTGTCTGTGTGTCTTGTAGAGGTCTTAGATGAACAGTGTAAAATAAACATTTTTCTTCCATTGTTGAAGCCGATCTTACTTCTATGGCCCTTGCTCTGGGGCTTTTCAGAGAAAGGTTGAGAGGTGCGGCTGTGTGGAGTGTGGTAAGCTTATGTTATGGGGGTGCCACCTCGCCCCTGTCTAGAACACTCGCAGTGCAACTGAACCCAGGTTCAGCTGCCTGTTGCAATGAAAACTAACCTTGTGAGGCAGGGGTGGGTAAGTGGAAAAATGATTTCTTTGTGTGCTAGAATTTCAAGAAGAAAGGCGGACTATCCTGGAAAACCCATCTTAACATATCTGGGCTGAGGTTTTTCTCTTTTCTGGTCCTTCCATAAGTCCAACGCTACTTGCTTTGGTCTTAAAGACTCCATAACTCCTGGTCTGGTGAGAGGTAGGGAATGCAGATATGTGTCACATCCACCAACGTGATTCAGATTTTCCCAGAGCTGGAGTTCCTTACACAGCGCTCTGTCATCTCTAGACTCTACTTTAAAAAGTAGTCTCTTTCATTTTTGAAGAGAGTCAAGCTTTAAAAACTACCATGAAAAGAACAGTGATTCTAGGATATTAAAAGACTGGGGCAGAAGTCTACCAATAACTTCCATTTCATCCCTCTACGTTTTCATTTAGAAGCATTCTCTTTGATCATTAACGAGAAAAGGGGCTTTGAAGGAGCTTGTCTTTTCTTTGTAGATCAGAGAAAATCCCTTCAAATTGAGAGACTTGTAAAGAAAAGTTAGCCTTTTTATTTTTTAATGTTATGTTAAGAAGAGGCCTCCTTGTATGAGAGATGTGCAATGAAAATTAAGTAGCATCACGAAGGGAGAATAAAACCCTACTCTTTTACGAGTTCATGAACTTTTACAATCATATGACTTCCCATGTTTATAATTACTAGCCATACTTTTACATAAGAATTTATGTGACTTGGAGGTCAATCCCAGACTTTGCCTTCAATGATATTAGCTTTCAGACACTCACTAGTACAATAAAGTGATACTCTCTCAAAAACTAGATACATGTCATTCTATACAGATTTTTTTTTTAGATTTTTATTTATTTATTTTCAGAGAGAGGAGAAGGGAGGGAGAAAGAGAGGGAGAAACATCAATGTATGGTTGCTCCTCACATGGCCCTCACTGGGCACCTGGCCTGCAACCCAGGCATGTGCCCCGACTGGGAATCGAACCGGGACCGTCTGGTTCCCAGCCTGCGCTCAATCCACTGAGCTACACCAGCCGGGCTCTATACAGATTTATGCAGCAAGTTTTCTACATGATAACTTGCTGAGTAAGCAAGATTTTATGCTAACACCAAACTCTCACAACCAGGCTAAGTCTGGCTGAAAGATTAAGCTAAAGAGCACGGAAATCCTGTTTACCAGTTTATGCAACTCTCTATCAGTGGATGTTGTAGGGTCTGGTAGGTTGCATAGTGATCATTTTTTAGAAAACCAAAGAAAAGGAAGGCATAGCATCTGTAGTTTTGTAAACTTTTTTTATAGTAGACTGGTTTTTCTTATACACTGCTTCTCCTGCTTGCTATCTGGTCCTGTAGATTTGTGAGCTGTAGTCTATTAGTGTCAATTTTAACTATCTTTTCTTGTCTCTTCATTGTTTAAGAAACAAATTCAGTCAATATTTTATTGAGGCTTTTTTTCTTATTCAAAATCTTAACATGTTCAAAAGACAGCTTTTTGTTGTTATCTACATTAAAATAAATAATAAATATGGAACTTATACTTACATTACAATGTCTGATTTGCATTCATCCACTGAGTTCTGAGCAGTTTCATTGCTCAGTAATGCTCATTTCAAAGCTTACGGATATGAAATGACTAACCCTTAACATCTTTGAATAATTACTGGTAGGCTTGGTTGTGAGGCATTACAATGAAATGCCATACCTTCAGTCAAAGGAAGAAGAAAAGATCACTTTCAAGAGAGCTACAAAGCCATGGGTACAAAGAGCAAAGCCACCTCACAACAAGATTCTATAGTTTATTCTTAGGCTAAAGAAATGTGGTGGGATAACAGTTTATTTTTTAAAAAGACTTCTGTTCATCCTTAATGCACATTCTTTGTACATGTAAGCATTGTCTAAGGAAACTGCAAGCTCAAAGTCCATATAACTAATTCTTTGAAAACATTAAAGGAATGATATTAGAGCAAATATTAAGAACTATAATATAGACTTTTCTCTATGGAGCATCAGCTAAATCAGAATTAAATTCAATAACAGTCATTTAACATTTTTCCTTGTATTTTTACTATTTATATTCTCCTTGTACTATTGTCTAAAGGATCACACAATTACAAGCTAATAAAATATTATTTTTTGGATGTAGTTAAGTAATACTTAACCAATATGATTTCACTATGCAAAAGTGTGTGTTAGTCAATATATGCTGTTAGTTTTCTCTTTCAAATCCAAGGCTTAGATAGCATCGAACATAGCAGGCTTAGCCCTGGTCTATGAAGCAGAAGGATTAAAGGTGTGGATAACAAAGTTTATGCGTATAAGCAAAAGGTAGAAGGGGTACATATTAGTGCATTGAATGAAGAGCTAAGAATTAAAAGACATCTTGATTCTGAATCATAGAGGAGAATGGGAAGTAATTGTTCACTCAACCATTCTTTCAATAAAAAGAAAAATATAACATTAAAGTAATGCATTGAATTGAGAAAAACGTCCCTTGGGTATTTTGTACATATATGAGGGAGTGTGTGTGTGTATGTGTATGTATAAAAGATAGAAAGAGAGATTGAGCAAAAGGAAGACTGATTTAAATGAACTGTAACACTTGGACATACTGGGCCATTTAAGTGCTAAACATTGGAGGAAGAGAAAAAACATCTCCACTTACTCACAAGAAGCCATCATGGTCTAAAAAAATGGAAAAGAGTTACACAGCAGTAAGTATAGCTAGCAATAGTTAGTCAAGCAGAAAATACAAGGAATCACTTGGTCTGTGTTTCAACACAGCTAAGAGTGACATCTGGCAAGATAAGTGTGCAGCTGGTACCTGCCTGCCTGTCATGACCCTCACACCAGAACCAGCCAAGGCCACAAGGCTCCCGCTCCTTGCTGCCCTCGGCACACGCAGGTGGTTTGATTCTGCCTTCACTTCATTAGATTTCTGGGCTTTGGGCATCGTCAAGCGCGGTAACAGAGAAGAACTTTGGGTGCCAGAGTCAACTTCTTCTGGAATATCTCTCCACTTCTCAACACAAGCAGCCACACTCTTTCATTTGGGAGTGGCTGCACTGGCCATAGTCGTGATAGTCCAGGCACTGACAGGGACTGCCAACCTCAGGATTCGTTAAAGGCAGCTACGGACAGGAAGCACTCTTTCTAGTGCTAATGCCAGTGGGGATGGTGTCCAGCACCAAAAGGTAAATCCTATCAACCAAAAAAGCCAAAAACTCAAAAAAAGTTTTGTGAATACATGTATGTGTACCTTGGAATCTTGGGGATGTGAAAAATAGTGAACTATAGAAAAAGACGGAATAACCTGCTGAAATCACAGTGGGATCTGCAATTTGTAATCTGAAGTGATTAGCTTTATACCCCTATGTATCATATGCCTGGCCCATGCTATTTGCATACATAATTATCGTTCCCATTAGATAGTGCTTACTTGAGGAAGGTTGCTAAGTCTTACTCATATTTGCACTCCAAGAGCCTCATTATATTTGTGAAGATATAATAGATATTTAGTTCTTCTTCCTTGGAAGAGTAGATTTTCAGAAAGACAGAAGTGAAATGCTTTGGGAGGCAGGTAGATATATAAATGTATGCATCCATGTAATGTATTATAAGACAAAAATGGGATGCAAGAACTGGTGTCAACTTAAAGAAGGCATGTCACATCTATTTCTATATCACAAACTACCCCAAAACGTAGTGGGCTAAACCACCATCACTTTAATAAATAATGAGTCTTTCAGATGCCAATTTGGACCATGCTCAGCTGGGTGGTTCTTCTGCTGGCATGTCCTGGGCTCATGCACGCAGCTTCTGTCTCCTGGCAGACAGCTGGGAGCTGATTTTTCCCAGATGACCATACACATACATGCACAGCTGCTCACTGTGGCAAACACAGGTCAAGTCTCTGCATTAAACATTAGGCTAGCCTCAGCTTCTTCACATTAGGCTACTCCCATGTGTAGCCTAATATCCCATTGCCTAAAGCAAGTAGGTTACAACTTTTGATGGAAATAATTTCAAATTTTGCAGCCATGTGTTCACTCTACCATGAGACCTTTAAATTTTTATTTTTATTTTTTTAGATTTTAAAACACCCTTCTGTTAAAAAACAAACAAACAAGTGTGTTCTTAAACTCAGCTTCTGGACACCAGCTTAATAGCTCTGCTCTAAATAATTATAGTTTTTTTTAAAGTACTATTTAACTGAGGAAATTTTCTCTCAGTCCAATTTGAATTTTTCTTGCTTTTCTCTGAATTGTGGATGTTACTTTTTAAATTATCTTTTAGCGTTTAAGCAGCTCAGCCCCTCTGGATAACACTTTGCGTGCTCAAGTTTGCGTTCTACTTCGCCACAGTTGTCCTTAGAGAAGTGTTCCCTCACCAGCGCCATGTGCACACTGCAGCCAAAACATGGGACTCTTCAACTTTTACACAGTCATCCACCAAAGTCATTTGTTTGCCTTATACAAATGTACAGATGAAAACATTGTGATTCATCATGATCAATGTTGATGATTTACAGTTTGACCTGCCAGTAAGAACACTTGTGATGAGCAGATGTACACCCAGTAAATGAATGGCACATCAAATAAGTACTTATTTTACTGTACCTGTGTATAAAAAAATACTGCGTTGAGGATATATTCTAAGCTTCATCTGTTTTTCTTCTTTAAGTCCATTTGTAATTTCAAAAAAGAATACCAAATATTCTCACATGATTAAGCAAATCCTGTGTACTCATTTTCCTTGACAGTTATATTCATCTCATTCTACATCATCTTTATGAAATTATCATGGCATTTCAAAACCTGTGTCAGAGAGACAGAGCCACAAAAGAATAATAGATTCAGTAATCAACATTTCTTTTTAACAAATAATCTGTTTTTTTTTTTGCTGTTGTGTAGCACACCATTTCAATTTAAGATTTCATTAAAATGAATACAATGAGGATATTTAATAGGTTATTCAATGGAAGTATGATCAACTCTTCAAATTTTTGGCACATGCAGTAAAATCTGTGTTTCTTAACATTCAAAATATGTTGACCCCCGGGGAAAACACTTGAGCATTTCCTCCAGTTTATAAATCTCAGTTCTTGAAACACTTCAGAATATCATTATACTGAATAAGAAAATGTATGTGACAACTGAAAATCCCACTGAACATGAAACATTAAGTAGGTGCTCTTTTTTTGAAAAGGACTTATACCAAAGAAATTTTAAAGAATAACCTAAGGATCAAGAAAACGTGTCATTATGTCCTGGTCGGTATGGCTGAGTGGATTGAGCACTGTACTGCGAGCCAAAGGGTGACTGGTTTGATTCCCAGTCAGGGCACATGCTTGGGTCCCCATTAGGGGGCATTTGAGTGGCAACCACACATTGATGCTGCTCTCCCTCTCTTTCCCCCTCCCCTCCCCTCTAAAAACAAGTAAATAAAATCTTCAAAAAAAAGTTTTTAAAAAAGAAAATGTCATTAATCAATTTAAATCTCAGGGTAACTGAGGTAAGAAGGGCTGTAAGCCCTGGCTGGTGTAGCTCAGTGGATTGAGCGCGGGCTGGGAACCAAGCGGTCCCAGTTCGATTCCCAGTCAGGGCACATGCCTGGGTTGCGGGCCGGGTCCCCAGTGAGGGCCATGTGAGAGGCAACCATACATTGCTGTTTCTCTCCCTCTCTTTCTCCCTCCCTTCCCCTCTCTCTAAAAATAAATAAAAAATAAAAAATAAAAATCTAAAAAAAAAAAAAAAAAGAAGAAGGGCTGTAAATTCTAGGTATACTTTACATTGTCATTAATGGGGTTAAAGACAAACTCAACTGAATATAAAAGTTCTCCGAAAGCATATGGATCTCTAAGGAAAGGTGCCTGCCATTCTGAAAATGCTGAGAACCGAGATAGTGACTATAAAGTAAGCTGTGTCCTCCTGGTATAGTTATTTACTTTTATGACTAAATAGAATTACTTCTCTGTACCAAAACTTAAGGTGGGCTATCCAGCTCAAAAAATTTTTGTAAAAAACCTATCAAATGGTGAAGAAAACTTAAAACTCTTCTAAAGAATCATCTATATACTATTATGTACAAGAAGAATTTATTAAGGAGACTACTATAAATATTATATCATGAAAACTGGCTTTAATAATGCTTATGCCTTTACACTAATTGTTATTTTATTTTGTCACCATAGTTTTGTTATCTTCTTTACTAAATACGTGCTGATCCATGTGTCCCTCTTGCCTCTTTGCTTTAGTCTTGGTATGCTAAAGCACAGAATTTGTAGTATTTTTGTCTTCAGTAATTCTCACATCAGCCTTAAAAGTTCACAGGATTCCTGACCTTTTTAACTGAGTGTTTAACTGATGGCATTGGTGCATTTGTCCTATGTTGGCAGAGAGCACTGTGCACTCTGTACAGTGACAGAATTATTAGACATGCTACTCGGTTTGCTCCTCGCCAAAGCCCGTGCACAATGCCAGTGAAATACTTACTACAAAATGTCTCCTATTGCTTCAGTTGGGGAAATGGGAATTTAAAGATCGTTCAGGCTTTGATGTGGAAAAATAATACCTATATCTGTCTGTTGCCTATAAAACTCTCCACACTATTCAGTGGTCTCTGCTTTTTAGTTGACCTAAACTTCCATTTTCAAATATCATCCATCGGAGCTTCCAGTGTAAAGTATCCATTTTCAATTAGGGAGGCTTTGCTGAGGTTTTGTTATTTAATGGTTTTAGGTCCAAAAGATATCAATTGTAAACAACATCAAATGCTACATATAAACACAAATTCTCAAAAAAACTTACAAAACATAAGTTTATTTCTCTCCTTTATGACCTGCTTTGAAAGAGATGTTGAGGGAAGGATGTGTGTACACTTGTACCAAATCTTTAAAAGATACATCACTGGTTAAATAGGTGTATACATTCAAATTGGTATTTGAGAAAAGCAAATTGTACTTCATAATGTGAGTGAACCTCATTCAATCAGTCGAAAAACTGAATAAGAAAAAAAAAAGCCTTCCCCTCAACCTTCCCACAAGTTAACTGGAAGCTTCTCCTGCCTGAATGCCTTGAGCTGGGACATCATTCTTTTCCTGTCTCTGGACTTTGAAACTGAAACATTGTGAATTTGGGGATCTCAAACCTGCTGGGTTTTGAACTAGAACTACACCATCAGCAATTTGGTCTTCAGCTTGCCTACTGAAGGTCTTGGCATTTCTTAGCCCCCATAACTGCATGAGCCAGTTCCTTATAAAATATCTCTTTCATGTAATTGTGGAGGTTGGCAAGGCCCGGATCTGAAGTACATACCTGTGTCCTGCCTATATCCATTCACCCTGTTGTTACATTTCTCTGGAGAACCCTGGCTACCACATGCTCCAAGAAATTATTTGCATAAAAAGAGGAGCTTGCCCTTTTGATTAGTGGAGGGGAAATGTATTCTACGTTTACATTTTGTTCTGGTCATGGCTCAGTTTTCTTATACAAATACTTTAGTATCCCAGAGATTTTATTCTCAATAAAACAAACTAATCCCATGGAAAGAGCATGCGTTGGTAAGAACAGTGATTCTGGACCTATCTAGAAATAAATGTGTGTATGCAGAGAGAGAGATTATAACTCATATAGGTACACATACCAAGCTACCTACAACAAGTATTTTCTTTAAACCGTTAATGCTAACATGGTCTAATCCTTTCTTGGTAGTTAAAAACAAAAACAATAAAAAAAAAAAGTGTTAACATAATCTACTACTTTTTTGGGGTGGTTAAACCTAACATGGTCTTACACTTTTTTTCTTTTTCCCACATACCTACTTGATTCCTCCAGGCTCTTTCTCTCCCCTCCCTGAACCTGTTACTTAACAGCCTTTCAGGTCTCACCCAGTTAATTAATGATGGATATCAGTTTCCCAAGTGAACTGATTCAAATACCTCTTATGTGAAATTCCAACTGTGTCTCCTTTTACAACATGTGTGCTTCAGGGTGTCACAAACTTGGCCATGCAATCATCAATTTTTCTAGTGTCTCTTGAGAACTTCAATTTGATGAACAGCATGTTTGCATTATTATCATGTATTGCACATGGAGAGTTTCATCAACTCTCTTGTGTGTAAAATGGTGACAATATAAAAGTAATGGTAATCATAAAAGCAAGAAAAAATTAGCAAGAACAAAAATTAGTTTTGAGCAACACATTAATTAGGTACAATAGGGACAAATCCATTCTTTTTTTTTTACTCATTATAATTCTATGCAAATTAATCATTCTAATGGTCTAAGTTGAATATAAATGGCATTACTGATTTGCTAAATGAAAGAATGACATGGAAAATCTCTAAGCATGCTAACAAAAGAAAGATAAAATCATTACCTCTTTATATTAAAAGAGTGACTTCTAAAACTATATTTTATTGACTGATAAGTACGCTGAATCTTTTTAATGCTTTCCATTAAGAATCATATATTTTATCTCATTAGATCATTAAAATTACCCTGTGAGATAATGTTGTTATTTTATTCTAAAATGGTGAACCAGGGTTCTTAGAAGTTAAATGACTAGAGATCACAGAGTAATTCTCAGAAAACTTCACTTTTCAAGTGTTTTAGAAGATCAGCAGCAGCCTGGCCAGGTAGCTCAGTTGGTGAGAACATCGTCCCTATATGAGAGAGTTGCAGGTTTGATCCCCAGTCAGGGTACATACAAGACAATTGACCAATTTCTCTTTCTCTCTCTCAGTCTCTCTCCTTCCTCTCTCTTTCTCTCAAATCAATCAACAAATTTTTAAAAAAATGTCAGAAGCTCAAATGTAAGACAAGCCATGACCCACAGAAGGGAACGGATTACACAGGAAGTAAGGTAGTACAACGGGAACAGAATCTAAGTTTCTGGAACACATATGAGGTAATAGGCTGGACATTTTATATTTGTATTTTAAAATTGAAGGAGGAGTAAACTTTGGTAACAACATTACCACTAGCATTTCTTTTTTTCCCCAGAAATATTAACTTTGAAAATAAAAAGAAATAAAACTTATCTGTAGTGGTACTACTATGAACTGTTTTTACTTTTTCCTAAATTCATTCTCTCCAGCTCTAGTGGTTTGAACGGTCTCTTCCCACAACATCACCCATGGTCCCACTTGAAATTTCATGCCCACTCAGGACCTTAGAATGTGACTTTTGCTGGGAAATACAGTCTTTGCAAATATGATTGAAGACTGCCATGAAATCTTATGGAATTAAGGATATGGCCATAAATCCAATGAGACTGTCATTGTAACATATGGAAATCGATGCAGAGATACACAGGTGAGAAAGGCATGGGAAATGAAGACAGAGACTAGAGTTATGTGGCCACAAACCAAGGACATCTGGTCCCACCAGCAGCAGGAAGGGACAAGAAAGATCCTCCCCTGGAGCCATCAGAGAGGGTGTGGCCCTGTTGACACCTTGATTTTGGAATTAGAGCTGCAGACCTGTGAGAGAGTACATTTCTGTTGTTGTAGGCTACCACATTTGTAATAATTTGTTATGTCAACCATAGAAAACTAATGTGTGAATTAATACAATTTAAAATACAAACAACAAAGTTGCATTAATAGAGTATCCCCACAATAGCTGAACTAGCAATAATGTTTACATAGAAAAGACAAAGGCCAAATAGATCTCTATTTAAAAATATACTAAAAATATTCACCTCTGACAATTTAGCACAGAGGAGAGATTATGAAACAACATACCATATAGAAGAGTTTCCTAATTAGATAAATTGCATTTATTGTTTTTCATGTGCATTCAAAAACATATGTTGTCTTTCCTTATATTTCTTTGTAATAGCTAATTCTTCCCCTTCACCTAATAAATAATATTTCTCAGAGTATTTTTTAACGCTAATTAGGAAACATTTGTTAATTAAGCAGGAAGATGCACTCACCTTAGTACCCCTATCTGATACCAGTAGCCTGGTCAGGCTGCTGGGAGCAGGCAGAAGACAAGGGACTGAAGAGACTGTCAGATGCAACAGGTGGGGCTGCAGTATCTGGGCAGTTGGGCTTGTGCCTTGCAAACACTCTACCCTGCACGCAGAATGTCTTACTCCTGGCAACAGATCCCCTACCCTGGGCAAAATGGTGGAGAGAGAAGTATTGCACTAAGCGTACATAAGGTTAGCAAGATAGTTGGATGGGGGAAAAGGCTCCTACCCGCTTCTGGTGCCTGACTCGGAGAGGGGGCCGGGGGAAGGAAGGCAAATGCACCACAGTGGTCAGAATGACAGCAGGGGGAAATGCTAGACCAAAGAGGCCTGTCAGTCTAGCCTGGGGAAAAGAAGGGGTTGGTTGGGGGATAGACCCTCCTGGAGTGTGTGGAAGTTTAGGAAATTATTGGGGCATTTTGAGAAAGCACCTGGTCCATTCCATAACCGAAACTAATATAAACCCAGGGAAAGAAGGGGCATGCTCTTACTCACCTTGCGAAGGTACTGGTTAGTGCATTTGTGGGAACTTCTGTCTCTGGAAGCCACAAGGCCGATGGTGGTGCCAACCCCACACATGGGTTCCAGGAGGGAGCCTGAGGCCTGGCAGTGGCTGTCCAGCCATGCCAAGTTTTGGAGCTTCTCAGGTTTTAATTTCTTCTTCTACAGAGATACAAACTTTTTTAAAAAATTATACACACTTTACATACATACAATATTAATAAGATACTGGAGTGCTCCTTCATAATAGCATAATAGTTAGTGCCTGAGTTTAAATTCAAACTTCAACATTTTGTCACTGAGTCTATTTTCAGCAAGACACTTCATTTTTTCCTAAGGTACAATTATCCTTTTGTAATAAAAATTACGTGATGAAGTGATCCATTAGTAAGTGGGAATGCGTGAATCTGAACAAGAGTAGAAAATGCTGTACATCATGTGCATTTAACAAACATTGATATTTTTCTTTGATTTTGCAAATTTATCCCTAATTTCATGATATTTTAAAAATTATGAAAGAATTATAAAGTTAAATTGCAAATAGAAACTGTCACCATTAAAATAAAGTGTTTTACAGTGTTAGCCATATTAATGAGTTGAGGAAAAATACAGAAAGGAAATGCAATACTTTTTGCAGAAAATTTTGTTGTTTGACAGCAAAATCTTTTTTCTTTTAAATTGTTGTTCAGTTACTGTTGTTCCTATTTTTCCTCTATTACTCTTCTTCTGACAGCAAAATCTTAAGTACATTAAATGAAAATCTGTCAAAATTAAGAAAAAATAAGAAAATTAATAACAAGTGTTATGGATTGAATTTTGTACTCCCAAAGCACCTTATATTCCTGAGCTCCAGTACCTATGAATGTAACCTTCCTTGGAAATTGGATCTGTGCAGACGTAATAGTGCGGATGAGTCCATACTGTAGTAGCACAGGCCCTTCACCCAGTGTGCCCAGTGTCCTCGCAAGATGAGGACTAGAACACAAGGGGAGATGCCATGTGCAGACACAGACACACGACCAGAGGACTCATGTGATCGCAGAGACCGATAGAGAAGTGCAACAGCGGCAAACCAAGGAGCACCAGAGATTGCCATCCACCAAAAGAAGCAATGGAGAGGCAAGGAAGGATTCTACACACATATTTACATCTATATATATAAGACGTGATGAAGACAATATCCTTAACTTGATGTGTCTATAAAAATTTAACATATATATTATTCTTAGTAAAAAAAAAAATCATTATACAATTAGACAACCTTGAGGATGCCTGTTGAAATAGCCTGTAGTAATCAGAGTGAAAATACAAGTTGTAGGCAATACCATGTGATTATTAAAAACTGAATTAGATAAATAATGGTAAGAGGATGAACTGTCATTTTTTTCAAGTTATTAGTGTTTGCCTAGAAACTCTAAGAAAACCAACTACAGCATAAAGATAAAGACAATTAATGGAGCTCAGAAATTTGTCATCCAGGATTAATGCTCTCTCTAGACAGACAGATACTCATCTGTCCGTGTGTATATATTCTTTTCTGGCCATATCTGTTTTCACTAGCTGGTATGGAAAACCTGAAAGACCTATTAATGTAAAACAGCTCATCACAGACCACCACACACTGTAGCATAATTTATGTAAAACATAGATACATGAGCATACATATCTATAAAAATATACCCAAAAGGAGTCTTAGTAAATTGCTGACAGAGGTTATCACTGGTGAATGATTTGAATGAGGGATGCATAAAAAGGAAGCAACAGAATAGAAAGGCCTTCTCACATGTTCATGTATTAGAAGTTTCTTTTTAAATAATGTTAATACATTCACAAAACAGTTTAATAGTATGTGTGCTATATACTTTAAGTTATTTTGACTTCCCCAGCTTTTATGCTGTCATTTCCTTGAAAGCTTTCTTTAGTCAACTGGCTTAATGCTGACTGGATTTTATGCTTTTTGTCTCACCAGTTGACACTGTCACAATAAAATGTATAATGAAACTTGAAACAAGTTTATTCTTCAAATATTTATTATAATCTATTTACTTCAGTAGCAAAAATGTCTAAATCACTATCTAGTCTAGTCTTATAAACAAACAATGAAGCCATAGAAAATGATATGGCAGTTTAATACTAAGAATTTTATTTCTATCTTTAAAGTGAAAACAGAACTTACATGCACTAATAATTTAAAAATTGCCTTCCAAAATATTTATTTAGGAAAGATATATTTCAATCTATGCCAATTACCACCAAGTACCAAAGGTTTAAAAATGCATGTAACTTGAATTTGTATGAAGTCACTATAATAAATACCTTTCAAAAAGTAAAAATATTTTAAAAGCAGTTTAAATCTTTAAGGAAATTCTCAAAGAACACTAAAAGGTGGTATGAATGGCCATAATTACAGTAAAATTCTGTTGTAGATGACTGTATTTTTCTTACCAATTATTCTCAATTTTTCTTACCCTTACATCTCTCTTTACTTTTTCTAAAAACTCAAAAAATCTTCTTCCATCCCAGTCTATGTGGGCCCATTTGGTTTCAGCCTACCATTCCTTTTATTCCACTGCTAATTTTACCCTTTTCAAAGTTAAGTGACTCTCATTTGTTTTCCTTCGGCACACATTAGCTAAAATGAATCTATAAAAACAGAGATAGGATTGTATCATTTCTTTGTTAGAAACCTGCCACACAGTTTTGACCCCTTGACTTCTGAAGTTCTTCTCTGTACTCACTTGGCTACTATACCAAAATCCATAGACATAACAATTACTCTTGCCAACAAATATGACACTAGCCTGATGCTCAGAGAGTCAAGTTTGAATCATACCACAAAATACCACTAATTATAATACTATTACCAAAAAGTAATTGGTCAAATATCTACCACAGGTGGCAAACACAAGGCCCGAGGGCCGAATCTGGCCCTCCACCTCCTTTCTACCCGGCGGCAGCGCCCAGCTCCTTGCCGCTACTTAAGGAGTAGTTACTACACAGTCCTAGAATGGCATTGGGCCCTTTGGAGGCAACTGCGAGGCTGATGTGGCCCCCGGTGAAAATGAGTTTGACACCCCTGATACCTTCCAATTTATGTTAATCATGACAATATTCTACTTTATTTGCAGTCAAATCAAATTACTCGTTGGTCAAAATAAGGATTACTGTAGCTCTTAGAAAGTATAAAACAAGTCTATAGTAAATAAAATAAGCCAATTGTACAAATTCTGATAGGGTTTTAATATATATTTATTCTATTTGTCTATTTTATGTGTGAATTGTTTAAATGAGTCAGTCATATAAATATATAGTTGTTATTTAAATTACTAAGATGTATTTACATAGGTGTGTAACCAATATTTAATATTTTTTAAAATAATTAGATTTTTAAGTCTCGCTTATTAGCTGTTTAAGTTAATAAGGTAAATGTGAAACAAAGTACAAGGATTGGTGAGTATTATATACCAAGTTCTGACACCAAGTTTAATGCAAATACTCCCTTGGTTTATATAAACTCTTAAAGCCATTTCAAGATTGGAACTAACCTTGAAAAGAAGAAAGCTGGAAGGAACCAGTTCAAGTAAGAGAAAACATGCCAGGCCAAGGCTATTGCTCCTTCGCCATTTTCATAATTTATTATGGAATCATTCAGATAAATTTACATATATCTAAAGCTTCTGGTGGACAAAGTTTAAACTTAAGCTTGACTCTCACTTCAAATAATTAATCTAGAAACGACGCATAGAATGGATTAGAAGAATTATTGAAACTGACAAGTGAACAGTGTAGCTTATTCTCAAATACTTTTTAAAAGAAAGAGATACAAATTATAAATAGAATTGGCTGTGTGTTAGAGGGAGTGGCAAAGAAAACAGTCAAGGCAGAATCCATCATCTTGACAAAGCGACTTGAGATAACTACTCCTCGTAGAGTTTTTTCCAGCATTTGTTTAAAGATTTTATTTTATTTTTATATATTTTTATCGAATATATTAACGTTACAGTGGCTATTTATATAGATTTCAAGTATAATGCTAAAACACATCATCTGTATATTGTATTGTGTTCTCACCGCCCAAAGTCTAGTCTCCTTTCATCACCATTCATCCCTTCTTTACCCCTTTTAAAAAATTTGGGTCGCTGTGTTGAGTAAGTGTGGTTTAAATAACAAAGGTCTCTATAAGCTCTAGGAGCCTGATACTTTGATTTTGTCTGATAGTACCTTTCTTCTCCATTAAAATATACTTTCTGTTATCATTTTTTTTTTACCATTTTGTACATTTTTTCCTTCACCTGCCTTTTCTCTTTCTTGATACATACCACTTTTGTTTTCCAAAAAGTGATATGGATTAGTAAGTGATTTGATACTTCTAACAAATCATCTTTTGTGATACTTCTCGCTGTGTGTATCTACTTTACCTACTTGACTAGTAACACTGTGATTCCAGGGGTCATGTTCTGTTCACATTTGTGTATCTAATGTGACTGTTAGGTAGCAGCTAGGAATGAGTGGCCGAGAGGGGAAATGACGCAGGGTCTCCACCATTACCATCTAATAGAAAACTTAGAACAGGAGGCTAGAAACAAAAGGGAGACCTGCCTCATCATGGAGTCAGCAGTCCTGAGCCCAGTCCAACAAGATTGCCAGGTGTTACGGACAATACAAGCAAAACTATGATAGTGCAGGAGAAGGGAAGTCCTGGAAATTCTGCTTTATCATCTCCACTAGCTGGGAAAGAAAACTAAAACTGTGCCTTGATCCCGAGGTCTGGAAGCGGAGGAGGAGGGGGGACCTGAAAGCTGACTAAGGTATATAACCCCTGGATCCCAATAATTGTGACACTCCGATTAGCTGAGTGCACACTTGTAGCCAGGTGCTCAAGGGTATAAAACAAACAAACAAACTTACCAACAACTTTATTTCCTCCATATTGGGTCATTCAGACTAGCTGGGTGCCTGCTTGCAGCTTCGTGCTTGTATGTGTTTCATCAATAAACTTGCTATTTCATTTCCACTGTATGTGTTGTCTCTTGCCTGAATTCTTCTGTCGTGAGCAAGACAAGAACCGGGGAGAGGCAGCCCCCTGACTCGGGTCTCCCAGCAACATTACCTTTGACCCTTTGAATTATACAACCTCATTCATACATTTGAAATATTGACAAACTGAACACCAGTATTCTTACTGTCAAGTCAATTTTCCATTACTTAGAACATTTTTCTTGACTTTGCTCCAAATTTCAGCCAAACAAGAAGGCAAAAAAAAAAAAAAAAAAAAAAAAAAAAAAAAAAAAAAAAAAAAAAAAAAAAAAAAAAAAAAAGAAGAAAGACACTTATACTAAAATCTTTTATTTTGACTTAAATATACTCATTCCAGACATATTCTATTACTAACAGCAAACCATTACTAACATTATATTTTGGGAATATTCTCATAGCTTAATTTAAACCTTAAAGGCTAATTTAAACCTTTAGTAACCAAATATTTTTGAATTATTTTGAAAATGAAATAATCTTGGAATAGTTCAATCAAATAATGTAATTATATCCTTTGGACCCTCTACATCTTAAAATTTAAATGAAAACTGATTGAAATTGAAGAAAAAGTAGTTCAAACCACTAGCCAGCCAACGTTTCATGTACACAAAAAAAGAGTCATCTTCGGCATGTTAGCAATTTTTTTGTGAGTGACAGAGACATTTAACAAATTTCCACTATGCCATAACATGATTTCATAATACTTTTCCAGGCAATCTGCCCTCCATGGACGCCACCAGTTGTGTGATAGGAGCAGAGAGAGACCTAGTGTTTTGGAAAGGGTAGTGAGGGTAGTGAGCCTGTACCCCTGATGTATCAGCACGTCAGTCACTAAGTACCTGGGAAACTGCGCCTCATTTTCTAACTGGCACGATTTCAGAATGAATACTTAGTCTTTCTAAAACAATGACTATTAATTAAAATCAGATTCTTTTTTATAAATGTGATTTCCTTAGATCAGAACAAGCAAGACAATATTTATAATGCTTTCAGTTACTTAGGTAAACAGGATTCATACCAGGAATAATTAGTACTTTGACACACTCTAAAATGCCTCTGCATTAAAAATAAATTATATGAACTCTCAATGAAGAAAAATATTGGGCCTGATTTGATCAGTGAGAAGGGTGTATATGATTTATTTTCTATATTTTGAGGGAAATCTGAGACACTTTAATACTATTTCTTTGAGGTTATTGTGACAATTAAGTTGATTTTTTCTAAAATAAACAAGGAAATTAAATGCAGTAGATTTTATCCATGAACAATATTTTGATCAAAATATTGTTAATTCCTATTCAGATTACCTTAAGATGGATCTATCTTCTTGGTGTAATTTAATATACCATATGTAAGTTATCATATTTGAGATAACAGTCCTAGAATTTCTTAAAGTTTTTAAATAGAAGTTGCAAGTTTATTAAACAATCAATTATAGATATTATTGAGAAGTGGCCCAAACTCAAGGACCTTAATATAAAGGTGCTTTAGAACATTGTACAAAGATTCTTTTATAAAGTTCTTAATAGTTCTTAAGAGTTAAAAATGTACATAAACAACACCAAAAAAAGAAAACAACTCTCCTCTAAGGACGTAATTCAGACAATTACAGAAACGTGAGGTCTTTAAAATGTCTGCATAACCCAGTGAAAGACACAGGGAGTGAGTCACAGCTCTCTCGTCTCCAAAGTGATGAGTCGTACTGCTTAATGACTACCATATTTTGGGCACTGCCTTTCAGGGTCTTCAAAGATTAAAATAGAAAAACACAGAAAAAGAATAGTCTTCCTTTTTGCATGTGTGAGTAATGTTTTTAGCTATTCTATGATAATTTTTTACTTTAATCTAAAATTGATATATTGTGTGTCCTTAGCCAAACCATAAATTTCTCTTTCAGTATAAGATTGCATTCACAAATTGATAGCAAGACAGCCTAACTAACATTGTAGAGTGAGAATCAAATTCCATTAAAATTTTTTAACTATTTTCCTTCACCCTAACCTAATACTTTTATAAGCACTAGCCAAAAGAAACAATATTTGAATTATTAGGGACAGACTGTGCACTTAGTGATACTCACTGTTTCTCACCTAGCATTTGATCTGCATGTAGATTAGAGTCAATTCTCTCAGCACCAGTGTTATTACTACCTTAGACATGTAGTGTGATTCACAGGAATTGCGTTATCCATCTTCCATGCCAGTCTACTTCATTGTCATTCTTTCTGTAACTTCTCTCATTGTAAGTCTAGTTCTTGACTGTGGCAGTTAGAAGCACTGTTTGTTATGTTAAGTAGAAAGAAATTTACTAGAATATATGGAGAAGTGAAGTGTGAGACAGTCCACGCAACAAATAGGAAGTCTGAAGAACTAGTTAGAAGAGTGGAAGAATCTCAGGGACCCTCCGGAGGATTATGGAGCAGGAAACTTGGAAACATTACACACTCACACACTCACATGGCTCAGGTAGGTAGCTTGACCGTCTTGCCTCCACTACCACAGTAGTGATCTGCGATACTTCCAACATTGAATAAACCAGCCTCCAGGAGGGAGAACTGGCTGGTTCAACTCTGTAATAACAGGAAATGTGACCTCTGAGATGAGCACAAGAAGACATTAGGAAGAGAATTAAAAGTTGGACTTCTGGAAAACAAATATATCTACTATAAAATCCAGTATTCCTGGTTTTTATTCCAACTCCAGTGTAAGTTCCTGCCACAATATAGGTCAAATTTTTAACTACCTTGAGTTTTGAGAATAAAAGCATTTGCCATCATGTAACTGGCCTAATTTATGTTTTTGTTGTTGTTGTTCAGAACAAATTATAGAACAAGAAAGTACTTTGTAATGTATTTCTACCAATATATGGATTTCAGCAATATTATTTTATGATTAAAAAGCATTTGCTAATAAAAAAACATACATTTATATACACATCATTTATTGGATATTTAATAGCTGATTTTCTGTATATAAAGCACTTGTTACCTAAAAAAGAAAAATTGGGTGAAGCCCAGCCACCTTAACTGATGCTATCTTGTGCTGTCTTGGTACCAGATAGTAGCACAGAGTAAAGTTGGCACAAGACAGATAAATTTAGTGAGTTAGGGAAAGCATTAGGCTATGCCCACAGAAGTTATCCAGACTGGCTTCAGAGAAAAAAAGAAACTGAGAAAACAAAATGAGAATAGTGTTTATATGAATAAAGAGCCACTAAATTGGGTGATTTAGTTGGCCTTGAAATCAGGGCATCTACTTTCTTTAATCTGACTATTGTATTCCTACAATATTATTTTGACTGCTCTCTACCAAAAAACTTACTGAACTTTTTAAGCTTAAAGTGGGTTTCTGATGATGGCTTTAAGTCTATACTTTCTAGATCATCTGGAATCTTACTGACCATTTTGGTTAATTGACATAGCTTGCTCATGGCACTTCTGTTGTTTTTTAGTACTTGAAAAATACCTCTAGGCATTTGTGCAAGGTCTGGGAACTCCCTTCCCTGCTTCTTCTGGTAGGAAGGTACTAGACCACAGGGTTTCTCTGTTTGCTAGTCTGCTAGTCTGTAGTTCAAATAATCTCAAAGAATATCTAGGAGGATTATGGCCTCTTTGTTTGGAAGGTTTTGTCCACTTTCTGGCGTCTGAAGAAGCAATCCTTAGTAAAACTTCTTGGTTCCTTCTTAAGGAGTGTGATTATTGTCTAGGTAGGCTTAGTATCCTTTCATCATCTCAGGAATTAGGGAGCATCAAAGCCACCTCCAAATTGTTCAGGAGCTACTCTTCCCCCAATTTGTTCCTGAATTACATCTCATTAGGCAATAGGAGCACAAAAACCAATTCGTTTTCACAGCAGTGACACAAGAAAGGGAAATCACATGCATCCTAATTACTCCTTAATTACATACCAAACTCATTCCAAGTAAAATGAGCCTTGAAATTCACTGATCTAAAGAATTCCAGGGATTGACAAGAAGGTCACTTCCTCTGAACTAATCCACTGACCCAATAATAAAATTTCCAAATCAACTTTAAAGGTTTGATAGCAGGGTAAAATTTTAACTATCTGATTAAAAGAAAAGGAAAGCAATTAAGAAATACTAAAATCTAGCCATTTTACCAATTTGGAAAAATTTTTAAATTTACACAAAATTATACCTAATTAGTAATTAACCTATATGTCTCTAAACCAAAACAGTATCTGTGAGGTTTAATATAATTTATTCTAGCTCTTTATTATCCTGTTTTGATTTTTATCTTATTATCTACATTTTATTAAAGATGACGTTTTAAAAAATATGTTAAAATATTTGTTATTTACCAGCAAATACTTTTTATATATTGCTACCATTTTAAGAGATAAAGAGCATTGGATGTATATATGCATAATATGTTTCTTAGAAATGAATAGCATCATTTTAAATTTAACACATCCACCAATGGAGATTCTACAGGGTTCTATTATTTTTTCAAATGCATCCTCCTACTTACCAAATTTTGTTTGTCTCCCCACATTGAAAACATTACTGAGCATGTTAGAGGCTTCAAAAATCTCTCATGACATCTTCAGTTGTTAGATGCAGCTAAGGTTGTACCCACAGAGAGATGTAGAAAAGTAAAAATAAAAAAATTAAGGAAAAAATGAAAAAAAAAACAAGGATCTAAAATCAATGACTACCAAAAGAAGCTGAAACAAGGAAGGACAGAATAATAAAAATTATATATCAATCAATTATGCAACAGATAAAACATAAAGGTGATTAACAATGCAAATATTTGGTTTTTGTAAAGATCAACAAAATAAATAAAACAGCTATTAGATGTCAAGAAAAAAATGAGAAACTCAAGACTATCAAAATAAATGGAGAGATGTCTTTTGTTCATGTGTTAGAAAAACTGTTGTTTTTAAAATAAAAATTCTCGACAAATTGGTCTATTACTATAATCCCACAGTCCCAGTGTACTTTTTTTAAAAAATAAAATTTGAGAAGTTGATTCTAAAACTATGTGTAAATACAAAAAAACCTAGAATATCTAAATCAACATTAATAAGGTAGAATGAGACTTAACACTACTTGACTTGGAGACCATATAAAACTACAGTAGTCAAAACAACGTGGTACGGTGTAATGATCCAAAGACAGATCAGTGGGATGGAACAGAGAAAGCAGAAACAGGCCTCTATGGTTATTAATTGTCAAAAAAGTACCAAAATATTCCAATGAGAAAATAAAATTCTATTCAACAAATTATACTGGACATCAGCATAGAAAAAAAAGCAAATCTTGCCCCGTATCCTGTACAATATAAATATATAAGAAATAAATTAAGAAAGATCATAGATTTAAATATCACTGTTAAAATTATAAAGCTATCAGAAGAAAACATTATAACCTATTTTGATGATGTGGATCCCAGAAAATAATATTCCTACAAAAATCTACACTAGACTTCACTAAAATTAAAATCATCTTCTCCTCAGAAGTCATCATTTAGAAAAATAAATAGACAAACCACAGAAGGGAGAAAGTACATGTAATACATAGATTTAAGAAGAAATTGAGCTCATGATCATCAGGAACTCCCCAATCAATAATAAAAAAACAAACAACCCACTGAAGATGGGTAAGTAATATGAACAAACACTTCACAAGAGAATGTATACAAATTGCCACTATGCACATAAAATAGCACTTCGTTAAGATTTGGGAGCCTGCATTTTGAATCCAATATGTGATAGCATTACATAACCACCGTACTGATTGTGAGTTCAATAACCTTTAGTAATGAGGAATGGGGATAGTAATGGGGATGATCTTAGCCTAAAAGAGCAAGAGACATTATCCTCAGAGATAGGAAGGACAACACTTTAGAAAGAGGCGGGGAGGGGGAGCTAGAAGATATAAATCGTCTTTCCAGATCTTGAGTTACATGGGTAATGAGATATGAAATATGTATAAGTTGGATATAGAAGGAAGCTGGCTGATCATTGAACAGTGGTTTGGGAAGGTATTATAGAAGGATATGGTAGCAATTACAGAGTAAGAGGTTGTTTCAGAATACAGAGCTCCACAAGTATACCATTGCTGTGGTGAATAGGGTACCAGAGGTCTTAGATGAGAGACATGGAAAGGTTAGGGTTAGTCTCCTGGTGCCATTACCTTATATGCAGGTAGGGATCTAGAGTGGCCCAATTATGGCAATGAATATCTCAAGAACGAACAAGAATTATTTTTATGTACTCATTCTTGGGTCACAAAATGATACAAATTTGGTTCCAAATTAAACTAGTCATTAAACATTTAAAAAGTAATAATGTGCCCTGGCTGGTGTGGCTCAGTGGATTGAGCGCGGGCTGGGAACCAGGCAGTCCCGGTTCGATTCCCAGTCAGGGCACATGCGTGGGTTGCGGGCCAGGTCCCCGTGAGGGCCATGTGAGAGGCAACCATACATTGCTGTTTCTCTCCCTCTCTGTCTCCCTCCCTTCTCCTCTCTCTAAAAATAAATAAATAAAATCTTTAAAAAAATAAAAAATAAAAAAATAAAAGTAATCATATTTTACTGTGTATTTAAACACAAATGCAATGTTTGTATACAACTTATTATTAAACACTCTCCTATTTCTCCTTTAGTTGAGTAAAATATCCTGGTATCCACAAAAGGACATGAAGTAAAATATGGTAATGTCAAAACATGGAATTTGTAATACATATGCAGAAGCTAAGACATTAATTATGTTAGTAGCCCCACAGATTTTGACTTTAAAATAATGCACCATAAGAAATTACATTTAGTTTAATTTTATTTAAATCAAAATCAAGAAATGCATAATTTGTTTCTTAATGCTTTAACATTGCTTATGATTTCCATAAGATACTAATTTATTACTGTGTCTTTTGCATTATTAATGTTAATAAAGAGATGATTTGATCTCAGTTATAAGAAACTGAATCATTATGAGGTTTTATTTTCTCATAAGGCAAACATGATGTTATACAGAATTACTTAACCACTAACTGTAATTATTTCCTATGAGCTTGAAAGTTATTCCTTTATGTATATGTTTTAATTTAATAATTTTCAAAACCAGATGTAAGGTTAAAATTAGGGTGAACATACGTCTTAGTTTTCTTAGACAGTCCTGGTTTCCACCCACTTCCCCGGTGTCCCATGTGTTTAGGCACCATCTTTCCCTCTAAATGTGTCGAAGTTAGGATGATAAATGATTTTCTTAGATAAAACACTAATAAATGCTAAGCTTCTTAGGAGGTAACCAGGAGATGTGAAGGACTTTTTGAATAAATTAGTTGGAAGTCTTTTCTAAGCATATAGCAACTTCCTTCCTCTTATGTTTCTGTCTCAAACGTACACATGCGTCCAAACTGCTTCATGGTCAAAAATCACAAAAAGCTTGGCTCACTAGGAGGAGAGGAAACCAAAAACCTCTTGGAAAAACGATGTGAGAAGGAGAAATGAAGTTCTGGGGGAGATCCTAAGGAAAAGGGGCAAGGTATTCAGCAGACGAGAAAGAGAAGCAAAAAATGCTACATGCATCAGAAAGGTGTGCCAAGTGCCACCAAGGAGTGAGGGAGTGAGCACACCGAGCAACCCATTCTTCCTTCATCTAAGAGAGGATGGACATCATTCAAACCTCTTGCAATCAGAGTCCAATTTCTTCTTAAGAAGATATTTTGGTTATTGTGTTACAGAAAAGGACAATTGTGTCTGCATAATTATCATTTGCCTTCTATGTAAATAATGTTTTTTTTTTTTTTTTTTTTTTTTTTTTTTTTTTTTTTTTTTTTTTT